>CAJNOP010000014.1:2616379-2645039 GCA_905250075.1 Rotaria sp. Silwood1
ACCTACATTCTTTATGGGCTACCTGCACACCTATTTTCAGCCGCTCAGCTCTTGTATGGACTGAGATCCGAGGGAGGATACTTTTGTCAAGTAGTGTAAGAAAAAAATGTGAGATAATCATAAGTTTTGTTTTATTTTCATAGTCATTTTAGATTCGTTGATTTAAGTATATCAACAAAATAGAAAATAAGTTTACTTAAACAATTGATATGCAACAAAAGAAAACGAACATACACGAGCAACTATATAATTGTTAACTATGTCAACTATGACACTTTTGCGGCATGACTATATTTTTCTTGATGAGCGAATTTGTTTGAATAAATCTTAATTGTTTCAGTATGGTATACAGATCAGTAATTCTAAACTTTTGAATTTTGAAAAAAAAAAACGTTTAGTGAATGTAATTGACGATGACATAGCAGTTGTCGACTTTGAATTATGTTTCAATGAAAAAGAATTAACGTTTTTATAGAGTCTGGTAAAAATTTTATCGAAAGATTTTCCTCGAATAAATTTAACACTTCACTAATCTCATTTTCTCTCAACGAAAACATTGAATAAATACAGAGTGAACTCCTTTTTTTTTTTATTTACAATGCACTAAGTTTTTGCATAGTATCTATTAATGGAATTGATAATCTTAATTTTCGAGAAACTCTTTGAAAGTCTCTTCCATTACTGTGCTAAATTTGTACAGTTAGGTTGGTTTCAACAAATAGGATGCAAATTCATGCAACATTATAGTCTCCATAGAAAAAGAAGCTGTTGCTGCTGCTGTCGAGCAGACTCAACGTGTTGCATTCTCTTATTTTGTCCATCAAATAATGTAATAGTACTCTTTTTTATATTTTATTAATATAAAATCCCAATAAAGATGAGGATGTCAAAAGGCTAAAAATCGAGGGTCACCTGACTAAATCTGAGTATTGGACAATCCTGTAAACATCTCAGAGAAGAAGATTCAAATCATTGTAATAAGTTTTCTTCAAGCTCACTTCAAATGAGCAAAACTCGATTATACTTGTTAAACCACAAAAGAAATGTTGTGCTGTTATTGATAACATCATGAAATTCTATTGTGTCGTAAATTGCATGCTTTGTAAGCATTATGCTGTTGAGTTATTTATAAATAACAAAAGACATTGTATGAACTATGATGGTGCATGACTGTTTTCATTCTATTCTTATCTTGCCATTCATATGATATAAATAGCCAAACGAAAAACTACCGCAAACAGCAAAAAGAACAATTAAAAACAAATCAAAATGCAATTGACAATCATTCTCGCAATACTTGTTGGTTTGGTTTCAACTCAAGTACCAATTCCATCACGTCCAGATGGATATGGTGTTGGTGAACCAGCAGATGCTCATGTTGTAATTGATATGTTTTTAGATCCATTTTGACCAAATAGTAAAGCTTCTTGGGGAACAGTCTTACAAGTTATTCAAGCCTATGGAACACGAATTCATTTTCGTATCCATACATTTTCACTTCCTTATCATACAAATGCATTTGTAGCTTCTCAAGGTTTACATGTTATTGCTAATGTAACTAATCGAAATTTAGATGCTATATATTTATATACAACAAAAGTATTTGAAAATCAAACAATGTGATATAATGATGGAACAAAATCTATGACTATGCCACAAGTTATTGATTCACTTGCTACATTTGTAGATGAAATTGGTTTAATATCAAAAGATAAATTTATGTTTGGAATGATGAGTGATGATATTAATGATGCAACACGTATTTCATAGAAATATACTTGTTCAAGAGGTAAATTAATTAATGAACATATAACAAATATATATATATATTAGTCTATTTATAATTTATATTATATTTAGGCATTGTTGGTACACCTACATTTCTTATTAATGGTGTGAGCACAAGTGCTGGTTCATCATGGTCATTATCAGACTGGAAATCTGTTATAGATGCAATTTTAGCAACAAATGAAAATACTTCATCGAAAGTCAAAGATTGTCCTTCTAGACAAACTGAATGTAATTATGCTCTACATAAAAGCTGATGTTGTTTAGCTGGTGAACGATGTATTGCGAATGTCGGTTGCCGATGTTGATTGCTATAAATGTGATAAGAGTTTTTTAAAATAAATTTCTAATATGTTCAGTAAAAAAAATAATATGTGCACAATAAAAAATTTCATTCCAAATAGTCTTTCTTGAGTATAGCTCTTATTTGTATAGTGATTTTTGAAAGCTAATATATACATGAGAAAATGAAATATGAGATAGATAAACAATTTTGAATTAACATGATGAGAGTTGAGTGGGTGTTATCTTTAGACGACGTTGCATGTTGGTTATTAGATGAAATATTTATTTTAATCGATTATGGATAATTTAGTAGACGGGTCATTGATAAATGCTTATAAAATGTAACTGAACAATTGTTTGATTTTTTTATTCGAAATTCTCAATTTATAAAGAAAGAAAAAAACATATGATTATTTATTTTCATCAATTGATAGTTTTGATGGAAAAACTATGACAAAACATTAGAAAGATAAATATTCTAGTTTTCGATGACAACTATCCTCTATTGTGTAGTATATCGCATATCTGTGTTTTTCACGTTAGTATACGCAATAGCCATTCAAATAAAAATTTACCAATAGCTAGAAAATCAGAGGATCTTGCTTTGTATAAATTAGAAATTATTTGGAAAATTTATAGAAATTACTGTTTTATTTCTTTTTTGTTAATCAAAAGAAAAAGTATAAGTGTTCAGTTACTTTTTTTCAATTATTTATAAGTTTTCATTGTGCAATAGAACCAGAAGTGACCAACATAGCTACATTCTTAAGGACTTACTTTCATTTATGTTCATCTTCAGCTCTTTATCTAACATCAATATAATATTTTTTGATCGTCATTATCAAGTAATTATGCAAAGTCAATTAAACAAAAGTAAAAAAACTCATAAGGGTTTTTTAAAATTTAACTGTATTGCATTCATATATTTCATTATTCAAAAATGTCAAAAGAAAATAAAGATAATTATTAGATATGGTGTATCCTTCAATGACAGTGTTACTATTATTTTATCACTGTTTGTCAAAAGAACCCGATTTTTTCTTACACTAGATAACTTTATACTTGTTTAGTACTCAAATAGTGTATGTCGAAGAAAAATCTAATGAGCGCAAGTTTTAATTTGAAGTTTTACGGCTTTTTCGTTATCTCATAGGAAGAAAGATGAAAATGACCTCGATACGTTTCCATAGCAACTGACGGCAACAACAGAATTCGACCCCTAGTCCGAGAATTTCCCGGCAACGGCAAAAGAAACCAAACGATATTAACAACAAGACTTGGACTATTTTAACATATTTCAAAGCCTTCCTTGAAACTTCAATATCTTAAATACACTTCTTTACGTTCTAGAAATTTGTACACAGATAAACGATTATATCAGGAAAGTCAAATAAAAATCAGTGTGCTAGAAAAGCAAAGTGAAAAGAATTCTGTTCGAAACATCTCAATAAATAAGACGAAAATATTTCTCTAATAATCGATTCTTTTTTGAAGACAATTATCATTTGTGAGCAATCCTCCAGGTCATATGTTTTGTATTAATATTTAAATTGATTCTAATATCATTTTTTCTACTTGCTCCATTGCCATCCATTGTTCCGAAGTTCATATATGAATTACATTGTGAACACGATAATTCTTATTAATTAAGTTGATATTAGTCTTACAATATTTGAAAGTATATATACCTTTAAAAAGAATTATTAAATGGAATGTAAAATGGAGCCATTACTTGTAATATGCGATATTGAAATATGCAAATTAATTTTTCTATGTGGTCTTTTTCATAAATTAAATGAAGTCTTTTCTGCATTGAACAATCCTATCTTTTTTTCTTTGCTAGTAGAGTTTTCTAAATATCATCAATTATCAAGCGGTTTACAAATTGAACATGTTCAAATATATGTTGATCATGTTATATGACTAAATGTGAAACATAGTATATTAATTCTTGATATGAATCTTGATGGTTCGTTTGCATACATACAGCAGGAACGCATGTATAATTTTCTCGATGAGTCTGTGGAAAATCTACATTTACCAGCATTGGATGCTCATTTAAGGGCATCATAACTGATGATGAATTCAAATATTTAGATATTGATGAAGTTATACCATTTAAGCCAACGTATTTCAAATTAATATGTTTGTGTCTTTCTTATTATGATTTCATTTTAATTTATTCTTTTGCCCTTGTTTAGATATTAAAGACTAGAATCATCTAGTGCACCAACAATTCTTTCTTGTCTCTCTTTTGTTGACTACGAATTAATTAATAGAATGATAAACATCAAATTTTATTTACGATAGAATACTTTAAAGAAAATAAACCTAGCGCTTTTTATTAATGGTAACGTTAAATCATATTATATTCTGAAATATTGATTTGTCAATGATCCATTTCAAAACTTGAATATATAAGTAGTTTCTTAACAAGCATATGGGTGTGATACAAAGAGTGTAATAACATATATGTTCACATCTATATCCATGCCACAATATTTTTACAGAAAATAGAAAAAAAAAGAAAAATAACATATCATGTCTTCTAGCAATATCTTTAGAAACTCAATTAACAGAGAGTCCACGGCTATATCGAGCATTTTCCTAGTATGGTGTCATATGAAAAATGTTGACCTGCCTTTTTTATTATTGCAAATGAAAGAGCATGTCAAGAAACCTCTAAATTCAAAATTTTAGCCTTCCCTGAATGATTCTTGAATAGTTATGAAAGAAACATTGAAAGGATCTCGATGAAGCTCAAAAAATAATTATCATGTTTTTTTCGTTTTTTTCTGTTTTTAGTATTTAATTAATTTTTTTCATAAAAGTTAATCGAATCGATTTGAACAACATCTCAAAAGATGGAGTAAATTTTGCTCTACAAAACTGTATATTTAGGTTTTTCTCAAATAATTTTTTAATAGGTTTAATGAGAGACAATGTTTCGACAAACACTACAAAAAAAATATGTCATCATCTTGATAATTAGATGCTGTTTTTCAACATTTTTCTCGAAGAAAAATATTGTAAAACACGCGGCCCGAAAATAGTTTCTTACGGATTCGATAGAGCAAAAAAGCTCTACAAAATACACTAAAAAAAGAAATCTAAAAATGTGCACGAATCACTCTAATTTAGTCAAAAAGATAAAAGAACACTATCATTCTATAACATTTTTTTTTTCTGATTTTTTCAAATCACGTCAATTAAACGGCTATGTGATTAAGATTTTTTTTCACCATGAAGACTAAGTAATATAGGATATCTTGAACCTACTTGTTATGTTATTTCAACAGTCAATCAAATTAAATATTATGTACAATGATGGGCTGCTTTTTACTCTATAAGCTTTTTGTAATTATTACTCAATATTATCCAATATCATTTATATTCATATTCAACTACACAACTAAGTTATTTCAAGAAATAAACATGCAATTACTTCTATCTGTCCTTTTGAGTACGTGTCAGAATAAAGGGAAGAAGCGTTGTATTGTTTTTTTCTCTCTCACTTTATTTGAGTCTCCACTTCTTATCTAATATTTGATAGTTTCTTTTGTTTTTATTCAACATCGCATCGTATCCTTTTGCATTTATTTTTCTCGGCGTTAGTTTTTCGTAGAAAATAATTATATGTATTATAATGTCAGCAGGGTGTGGGTGTAGATTTTCATGATCTCTTCATTCACACCCACACACCCCACCCACACCCCATACCCACACCCAACTAATATGCACAAAAACTATTCACATATGCTATTAAAGATCAATTGATTGGAAGAAAATTCTATATAATTATTTGTGTATAAAAACTTTTTAATTATGAATTTGTTTTAAACGATCGTAACATAATAAGCAGAGATGTCCATCGCGGCGCTGCCGCTGCCGCTGCGGCGATGGCGGTGGCGGCGCGGCAGCGGCAGGTTTTTTGAAAAAATCAGCGCGGCAGCGGCAGATTTTTTAAAAGTCATCGCGGCAGCGGCGCGGTAGCGGCAGGTTTTTTAAAAAACCATCACGGTAGCGGCAGGATTTTTTTTGGAGGACATTGAAAAACTGTATGAATTTAATAGAATTTCAGGATTTACAAATGAAACGCCCTGATATTGAATAAATCTGATGGGCTAGTACCCATATCTCTGGTTAAATATAGTCACAGCAGTGAAATTAGAAACACTTTTTTGAAAACCGTCGCGGCAGCGGCGCGGTGGCGGCACGTTTATTTTATAATTCATCGCGGCAGCGGCGCGGCAGTGTTTCTTTTATAAGTCATCGCGGTGCGGCAGCGTCATGGCAACATTTTTTTATAAACCGTCGCAGCAGCTTTTTTTTCTAAGGCCGCGGCGCGGCAGCGGCGGGTTTTCAGCCGCGATGGACATCTCTGATAATAAGTATCACTAATCATTGAGTCTTTTGTATCATCGATTTCTTAGCTATGTTACATTGATGAAAAAGAATCCGTTTTGTTTAATTATACAATACATAAGAAATAAACCGAATTAACAGAATTTTCACGTATGTTTCTAAGAATATTTTATTTTGTTTTTGGTTGTAACAATCAAAGAATAAGTACAAGAAAAAAAAATAAGACAGTGTTTGAAGGAACACATTAATAACTTCATATTCTCCAATATACTTAAACACAAGTTTTGTTTGTCAAAAAAACAACAAGAAAAAGAACAGAAAAGTAATAATGACAATAACCGAGACGAGAACAAAAAAATGAGTTTACATATTTCATTTGAACCAATAAGACCTGATAATTAACGATTTTCGACTAGAAGAAAATTATTAGAATATAAATAAATTAAAAATAAATACTTACTGTATGTGTCTGCATCGATTTCATTGGGCATTTCAGTAATTTCTACTTCAAAACGACTTTGAATTTTATTAGGAATTGCTACATCACTTTCATTAACAACATATGTTATTGCTAAACCTTTTGTACCAAATCGACCAGCACAAGCAACCTAAAATTAAATATTTTTTTAATAAATAAACAAACAAATTTTCTTTCGAACATACTCGATGAAGATATGTATCTGTATCTTCTGGCATATGATAATTAAATACAATATTAACACGTTCAAATAAATTTGTCGCAACAAGAATACGTTTTTGAAATTCTTTAAATTCTTTATAACGTACCAAACTAAACAAAGAAAATTATTTCATTTTTTACTATTATTTCATTTAAAAATAAAGAAACTGTTTTTCTTTTGATATTTCACGATGAATTTCAATAGCAGGAAAACCTTGTTCAATTAAGAATTTGCATAAAGTTGTACAACGTGATACTGATTTAACAAAAATAGCTACTTGATTAAATTCTAATTTACCAAGTAAATCAATTAATTTTTGATTTTTTTGATTTTTATGTAATTTAACATAATGTTGATGAAGACCCTTTATTTAAAATAATCATATTATTATTATTATATTTATTTCTCAAACTTACATTAAGTTTTAATTTTATTTCATTATCAATATGAATTTCCATATGCTAGAAAAAAAATCAAATATTTTATCATAAATATGATAAATGCATAGAACTTACATCTTGCATAGATTTTTCACACTCTGGTCGAATTTATTTACTTAATGTTGCACTATCTTCAGTTGGACCACTTTTTAATTGTTCATATATATTTGTTTCATTAATAAATTTTGTTGCTCCATATGTGTATCAACTTTTTCCATCAAATTCGTTAATTTGTGCACGCCTTGAACAAGAAGATCAATTATTTGTTGTTGTTTATCATTATCATTTTGATTTGATGTAGTTGCTGTTGTGACCTGTTTTTGTTGTGACCTGTTGTTGTTGTGATGGTGGTTGATTACCTTCAGTAACTACCTAAAAAAAAAGATTATCTCAAGTCAGCTTGTATGTACTGGTGCACGTAATGTCACAAGTGATGTACGCGCACTCTTGTGTACTCACTGTCATACTTAAATTCTCATTAGATAATATTATATTTAATATAGAGTCGTTTGAATCATCAAAATGGCTGAACAAAGGTATATACATGTAACGTTCAACGAATTTTTTAAATGATAATTGAAAAGTATTTAATAAGTGATTTTTAGTATTAAAAAATTGTTTTTTTTTGTTTTAAGTTTATTGTTGTTTACAAATATTTTAAATCCTAATTTTATCATTTTCTCGATGATAATAAAAAAATATGTTTAATTTTTTTGCGTTTTTTTATGAATTCTTTTTGTGTTTATTTTTTTACATCTGTTGTATGTAACAACTGTATGATATTTTGTTGTATTCTTCAATTTATTTTTCCGTTTATAACTGTTTTTTTCCTTTTTTACTGTGTCATTTATTGTTTTTTTTTAAATCTCAAAGTTGAAGATTTTTTTCACAAGAAATAAAATATTTTTACGACCGAGAATACATTAAAAATAATTATTTTATCATTAACAACCTTTTTTTTTTTTTGTTTTTGCTATTTTATTGTAAGATTCGTAAGTGCTTACAGAGGAATAATAATGAAAAAGGGAGAACATAAAGGAAAAACGGGAAGGACATATAATGGGACAGTTCACATAGGACTGACGAAAAAAGAGAACACACATGCAAAGGGGAACGACACAAGGAAAAATGTCAAAAAAAGAAAAAAGATACACAAAAATAACAATAAACATGCAAAGAAAACTGAAAGAAAGGAGATATGTCCATGAAAAACAGGGACAGGTACTATACAGAAAGCACAATTCTGATAGGGTGAGGAGAGATATAAAACGGCTGGGATGTTCTACTGGTTAGCTTAACCGAATTTATTAGTTGTCCGCTAAAAATTCAAACTATTTTAAAGGGAGCGAAGCGATGATTTGCTTTCAGTCTTTTCACTCTCTTTAACGAAAAATAATGATCAACTCCATCTCTAACTCTCTTTTGATACTTACTCCAGAACAATAGATCTTCAAAAAATAGAGAGGATTCTATATCGGTTGAGTACCTATTTTTTAGTCTTTTAGATACATTATCAACCGAAGAATAAACTTTTAAACAAACATATAGGATTCTCAGATATAATTATTACACCTACTATTAAATAAGATATTTCAGAATGTTTAAGAGTTTCATTTTACAGTACTTACATAAATCGGTTGAATGCATGAGATCTGTTAACCTTCACACATAAGTGATTGTTTTTCTCTAGATCGAGACAGTCAAAGAAAATTAAGATGACTATGTTCATATGTGTTTGTTTCTTATATCGACACAATATGTCCGCAGCTATGGAAACAATCTAGCAATTGATAAAAAATAAAAAGCACTTTTGACGGAAAAATTCAGAAGGAGAAAAAGAAAGAGAAAGGCGCCAAGGGTGGGTGTGGGTGTGGATATGGGTGGTTGTGGGGTGTGGGTGTGGGTTTGGGTGTGGGTGTGGGTGCGGTGTGTGGGTGTGTGGGTGTGAGTGGGTGATGGTGTAGATGAGACTTTTCTGTTAACCGACACCTACACCCCACCCAATTAAATCACCATCATTTGTCAACACGCAGTTATACAACATCTAGAACAACAACAACAATAAATACACATCCCACAAATATTGAAGTTGAATCTATATCTGACGAAGATGATTTATTCATAATACAACAATCAGTACCTTAATCAAATGCATTTATTCTTTATCATGAATTATTATCTGAAGATAATGAAACAAGTATACAACGATTAGTTGAAATAACACAAACAATATAAAACTCAAATCACGAAACAAACAATGATCCGAACAAATCAGTTAGAATTAATTTCAAATATTTTACAGATGATGGTCAAGGAAAATTTAATGTATTAGATCGTGAAGAACCTAGAAGAATTCATAGTCGTAGTTGTACAGTAAAACGACGCAGAAAACTTTAGCAACACGAGATTATTATACATAATATAGATCACCTTTTCATCATCACGAACATAAAAATGATTCTTCAACAAAATTCAATTGCATTTTCTGCTATCAACACATCAACCTCATCTCGAACACATTGAAGAACTTTGTACATTGGTATAAGAAATAAACATTTATTATCAGAATATGAACAAAATATTGACTCCTGATTCACGATCGAACATTATAAACAATTTAAAAAATTAAATAGATCATCTTGTAAAGATGATCGACATTTACACCAGCATCGTGATACACATCGAACCAACTGAATAGAATGTAATCGCAACTATATACACATAATTATCCATTTTTTGATACTTTCATTCAGATTTATATCTAGTCTAACCGTTATCTACTGTTCATTGCATATATTTAATTTATTGTTATATTTTGTCTATGACACATGTCTACGCGAACATTGTGTTTCGTTATTTTGATTGTTATTTTTCTTCTGTTTTGTTATATTTCATCGTTTTCTTTTCTTCTCGTTATATTTTAGCTTATCGTATTCATCAACTGAACACTTATATTCTGTTATCGTTATATTATATTTTTTCCTTCACTTTCTATATATCAACTCTTAGTGACATATTAAAAATGTTGATAGGACATTTTCCTCGAATAGGTAAGTATGTTAGGGTGATGTCGTCTGTTATCGCAATCATTTCTTTCATATCATCCTCTACTTTATTTCATCTTCTTTGATCTTCTCTGTTGGTATATTGTTTTTCTTTCTGTCCTTCTCATATATACGTATATGATATGGCGAAAAGATATAATAAAGAAGTGTATACGAATATCAGCACGTACACATATAAACAAAGGTAAGAAAACGCATTCGATAGATAGATCTAACAATATCAGTTATTCAGTAAGTTCGTATGTCATATATGGGGATTCGGACATCCGTCAAAGAATCGCTTTGTTTGATAATTTATTCTTCAGAATGTTTAACTATAATTACATGATCTGTCAATTAAGTTTAGAAGAGTCCTTGCTTTTGCGAATCCACTATTCTTCCGATCTATATGTAACATCAAGAACAAATGTCTAAAGACCAATCAACTTTTCATCTACATTACGATATTTTGTAACACGTTTCATTCTGGCCATGTGTATTTCACTCTGATTTTATAAAAGTCCTATTCTGATTTTTTCCAACATTTGTTCTTCGTGCTATTTTTTTAAAATTATATTTGAGGATTTTTTCAATCAAAATGCTCTCGTGACCGATAGGAGATCGTATCGAGTTTAAATAAGTCAACGAATATTATCAGATTCATCACTAAGCTTTTGGGTATAATGACCTCTAAAACATTTGATTGACGTTTGTGCTTTTTGGAACTCAAGGTTCATTAAAAAGCTGAGGCGCCTTACGAAGCTGCAGGATCATATTTGTCCTTCATAAGTAGATATAGCGAGCATTTTCAAAGAACGATATTTATTACGACTACTTAAATCTATCGAAAGCTTAGAATAGCAATAATTAGAAGTAGCAGAGTTCAGAGAAATGCGTTGATGTCTGAGAAAAGATGAAAAGCGAAAGAATAGCGATTGAATCGTTTCCATTCCAATATATCGAGGAACTCCAATTCATAATTTCAAGCATTCAAAAATTCCAAAGTTTCAATTATTTCGAATATTTCCACAGTTCTATCATTTAATCGTTTATTCATGTACTGTGGAATCTATAGATCATCTATTTCAAACCACTAGTTTTTCCTGCCGATGCATTATAATAGTAAGAGAAGAAAAACTGCAGTCGTGACAAAAGCGAACACTTTATTCGTTGAATGCGTGTCTCCGACTAAAATATTCCAAGAGTCTTCAGACTTGTTAACACTCAAATTTGTGACCGTCTATTATTTTGGCACTTCTGGCATCGAATCTGTTACTCAGAAATCATCCACAGCAGAGTTCCAAACTTCAACGCTCCAACTAAATAAAGTTTCACCTTGCATATGAACCGTTTTGATAAGCCTTCTCCTCAACTATGAGGCTTACTTGGAAGACAAGTGTGTCTCATCATCATATCATTGACCATCACATCACAAATCAATCATTCCTAAGAGCACTCTGTTCAACTATGGTGCTTACTTGAAAGACAAGTGTGTCTCATTATCACATCATTGGCTATCACATCAAAACTCAATCATTCCTAACAGCAATCTGTTGAACTATGGTGCTCACTTCCAACACAAGTGTATCTCATCATCACATCATCAGCCATCGCAGCACAAATCAACAATTCCTACCAACATTCTGTTAAACTATGGTGCTCACATCAAAGACAAGTGCGTCTTATCATCATATCATTGGTCATCACATCATAAATCAATCGTTCCTAGCAGCACTCTGTTTAACTATGGTGCTCACTTCGAGACAAGTGTGTCTCATCATCACATCACTGGCCATCACATCACGAACCAATCATTCCTAGGAACGCTCTGTTTAACTATGGTGCTCACATCAAAGACAAGTGTGTCTAATCATTGTCACATCATTGGCCATCACATCATAAATCAATCATTCCTAGCAGCACTCTGTTTAACTATGGTGCTCACTTCGAAGACAAGTGTGTCTCATCATCACATCATTGGCCATCAGATCATAAATCAATCATTTCTACGAACTCTCGATTCAACTATGGTCCTCACTCGGAAGACAGATGTTTCTCATTATCACATGATTGGTCATCACATCACAAATCAATCATTCCTACCAGCAGTCTGTTCAACTATGGTGCTCACTTCCAAGACAAGTGTGTCTCATCATCACATGATTGGCTATGACATGACAAATCAATTATTCCTAGGAGCACTCTGTTCATCGATGGTGCTCATTTCGAAAGCAAGTGTGTCTCATCATCACATCATTGGCCATGACATGACAAATCAATCATTCCCAATAGCACTCTGTTCAATTATAATGCTCACTTTGAAAACAAGTGTGTCTCAACATCACATCATTGGGCATCACATCACAAATCAATCATTCCTAACAGTGCTCTGTTCAACTATGGTCTTCACTTGGAAGACAAATGTGTCTCATGATGACATCATTGGTCACCACATCACAAAACAATCATTCCTAAGAGCACTCTATCCAACTATGGTCCTCACCTGGAAGACAAGTGTGTCTCATCATGACATCATTGGTCATCACATCACAGATCAATTATTCGTACCAGTACACTGTTCAACTACGATGCTCATTTGGAAGACAAGTATGCCTCATCATCACATCATTGGCCATCACATCACAAATCAATCATTCTGATAAGCACCATGTTCAACTATGGTGCTCACTTGGAATACAAATGTGTCTTATCATCACATCATTGACTATCACATCACAAATCAATCATCCCTATTATCACTCTGTTCAACTACGGTGTTCACTTCGAAGGCAAGTGTGTGTCATAATCACACCATTGGCTGTCGCATCACAAATCGATCATCCCTACGAACACTCTGTTTAACTATGGTGTTCACTTCGAAGACAAGCTGTGTTTCATTATCATATCATTGGGCAATACATCACAAATCAATGATTCCCACCAACACTCTGTTCAACCGTGGTGCTCACTTAGAAGACAAATATGTCTCATTATCAGATCATTGGCCACCACTTCATAAATCAATCATTCCTAACATCACTCTGTGTGGCTATGGTGTTCATATCAAAGACTAGTGTGTCTCATCATGATATCATTGGCCATTACATCATAAATCAATGATTTCTATCAGCACTCTGTGTAACTATGGTGTTCACGTCAGAAAATAAATGAATTTCGCGTTACGTCTATGATAGTGAGAGCGAAAGTGAGTTGCATTGACGACCACAATTGTCACACTTATATTCGTGTTCTAATACCGTAGCTTTATACAACTATTATGTGGATAATTTCTGAGTTTATACCTTCGGATAAAAACTCAGATGCGTTTTCTGAGGGTGCGGTTTATTCGTTGGTGTTCGCGTCATGGAGGGAAATATTGTAGCAAAACGTCATATTTTTAACTGTGATCGAGTAAACAATTGAAGATGAAAAAATACCTTATGAGTAATATGTTATATTAGTATAGTTCCTTGTCAAAAGGTGAGCTCTGTTCGAACGAGTTTGAGCTATATGATTCACGAAGTGTCTTCTAGAATTTGAATGCTACATCGCATCGAACTATAACATATATTTATAGACAATGAAACGTCTATTTGCTTAGGATAAAGATCATCGAATCCTAAGGTTGGTTTACTTTAGATCACTCTTGCCAACATCTTGCCACTACCCTTGTTGAAAGTGCGTGCTATAATGGAAATAAACTATTTAAGAGAAGACAGCTCGTCTGAAGCAAACGATTCCAAAACACTAAAGTCGTGTATCTTCTTCTCAAAGTCGATGTCGATTAAGGCTAATCTCAGAACGTGGCATCTAATAATATTATCATAGTGTATTGCTTACAATGGGAGTAATTCATACAGATCAGGTTTTCACAGTTGACGACGATCATGTATATAAGAAAAATCAAAAATAGCACGAATACTCGAATGGAACATTAACTTGCAAAGAATAATCTATTTTCCTGTCATACGTTTGAGTACCTAAGGCATAAATTTGATAACTTTGACTTAGGAAATAATGAATTAGCTTCAATTTCTTACCTGAAGAGAATACTCGATGAGACAAAAGTTTCCTGAATAAAGCATTGAAATTTCAGCTTAACTCCAACGGCGATTTTTGAAAAAAAATGTTTTCGTCGATAATTCACTCTCATAATAATTCATGTCCGTTTCGTCTGTAGGTGTGCCTTCATCAAAAGCGACTGCATGAAGAACCCTACTGAATTGTTGAGAATATCTACGATTCTCAATCAACTGCAATGAACACTATGCATTATTCTTTTGTTCGTTTTGTTTTATTGACCTTTATACTAATGTGGAATGTTAATTTTCAGAGCAAGAACTGCTTGATGATCAACTATCGCTAGTGCAGGTATTTCAAAGATCGCGGCAATCTTAGTGTAATTAAAACTTGATAAATATAAGAGCAATAAGGTAGCAAGTGTTCTATGTTACACGTAAAATCGGACTCTAATAATCAAAGGATCACAAAACTCAACAAAATCTGAAAACAAAATTTGATTGATATGACTATTATGTATTACAGAACCTTTCATCAATGCTATCAAATCTGATTATCCTCTTCTAACAGGCTAATAACAAAATGTTAAGCAACAGCATTATATTGCTTGAATCAAGTTTTTTACTATGCCAGATGTGTGATTCATGTGAAGTTCTTATGCTAATACCTCCTTTCCAGAATTAGATGAATATGCATTTCTGCTTATAACTTTTGGAAAAGCTGTCGCTATCATGAGAAGCTCAACATACTTTTTACAAAATCTACAATGTCGACAAGACCACTTCGTTTGTCATAAATGAATAGCAAATATAAATCTGTTTATCATGAATTCAAGGTCGACAACTTACACTATTAAATGGAGAAAACACTAGATCGATGCATATCATTCATCCTTTTGTCATAGTCCAAAATAGACGCTTTTTTTCTTTCTTTCTCTCCGGAGTATACAAAACTTCTTTATACTACGAGACAGTGACTCATCCTTATTTTGATAATGATAATGAGTGACCGAGGCAATAAGCCTCATCAAATTAGTACCTTGATTAACGATCAGGTTGAATAACCTGATTCAAGAATTAATTCATCAACAGCACATCAAAACCAATCAAAACGCAATATATCAAAAAGATCAAAAGAGGATGATGATTCATTCGAATTTGAACATCGTTTGGTCAACACGCGCAACCAATACTTCAATAGTAGCGATTCGCGCTTAAGTCCAACGACATCTTACTTCATAGTAAATCCCACGAACTCGACATCTCTTCGACCGTCATTTCCACCATTTCGTATCGTTTTCAATGCTGACGATAGACCATCTAAACTTTCAATTATTAAGGACGTCAACAAGCAATATTGCATCAACATTTCCTATGGTCGATATTCAAAAATGGGACACAATAAAAGTTTTCTTTTATATACTAACTCAAGTGAACAATTTGATCGTTTAATGGATAACAATACTTGGCCAAAACAAATATGTTCTCTTAATTTTTCTCTTGATGTGTCATCTAAAGTTCCCTCTTCTTGTTCTATTATAGCATTAGGTGTTCATGCTCAATGAAATTTAACTGAATTCCAATTAGATATCAAAAAGCAATATCCAACAATTATTAGGTTGGAACGTCTTTATATTAAAGGTAGTTTACCAATTTCTAAAGTTTGAATTGATTTCTCTTCCAATCTAGGAGTCAACAAAATTATCAAGAATTAAAGATTATTATTAGATGATTATAATACGTCATTTTCGTTCCAACCTTATTTATCACCACTTCGAATATTACATTGTTTCAATTGTCAACAATACAAGGATCATATTGCAGCAAATTGTCGACACAAGGACAATCCTATTTGTTTTCGTTGTGGCCAAAATCATCCATACAATCCAAAATGTATTAACAGGATTTGTTGTGCAAACTGCCGTCAAGATCATATGGCAGACAATCCAAATTGTCCAATAAAAATAGAAGAAAGAAGAAGATATCAAAATAGCTTCTCTTCGACCACGAACAACAAATCGAATCAAGAAAATCTTCCTTCTTCCGTTTGGACAACAAATCAACCTAAACGCAATAGACCTAGTCATCCATCTAGTGCAATTGAAAACATTCAAGAAAATACAAATGCAAATGCAATCTTGGACATTTCGAAGAAACTTGATTTGCTTATGATCAAAATAGAACATCTTTCAACTGAACAAGTCAAGATTATTTGAAGTACTCACAATTCAAATAAACTTCTCGATTCATGTCACAAAGAAATTAATCAATTAAAAGAATTTATTATGAACAAATTCTATCCATTTGTTTGTGAACTGAGTGATGCATTTCTTGGTAAGAGCAAACAAGCAGAGAAAGATCGGCTACGGCCATTACTTGTTCAATTCAAACAAGATTTCAAAGAAACAACTAAATCAAACTGCTTTTGATAGACGAACTATTGCTATATTACCAAATTCCTCGTCAAATGAATCCATCAGCGATGACTTTTAAACTGCATCAAACGAATTTTTATTCTATCCATACCGATCAATTAACAAAAGCTGAAGAAAACATCTTTCAAGAATTATTATGTGAATGCACTGATACTTCTACACTTGATCTTTTACTTGAGAAATGGACAAACCATCATGATAAAAATCTCTCTTTGATGAGCATAAAACAAAATATATCTCTTCTTCTATTAAATGTTTCTAGTTTAAACAAGTACCTCGTCGACGTATTTAATTTAATTGATTCCATATCATCATCAACTGTGATATTAAATGGTACACATCATGATGATAATTCGGTTAAACAATTTAGGTCTCATTTCTTTAACTTCAATGTGTTTTCAATGAAAGGAACAAATATGTTTGGTGGTTTGTTAATAGCGATGCATAAATCAATTCGTTCACAACGTGTAGCTGAATTTGACAATTTATGTAATTTAATCGTGCTAGAAGTTCGATCAGATTTGGATATATTTCAATTAGTTACATGTTATTCTCCACCTACTGAACTCATTCCTCTTGATATATTTGATCGGTTACCTCAACATAATCCAAATACAATCTTTACCGGTGATTTTAACGCTAAGCACAATTCATGGTCAAGATCCGCAGATAATCAAAAGGGTCGAGCTTTATTTAGCTGGCAATCTTTATCACCAATCCATTCATCTCTGGAAATTATTAACAAATATATATCTACTTCAACTCGTTCAAATGCAACGATTGATTTAAGTATCGCACCATCGCATATGTCCATTGCTTCCTTCTCGGTTCTTCCAAGTATTCGAAATGATCATCATCCTGTTCTATGACATCCATCATTTAAAATATCTTCCACTCATCACCGTTTTTCTATCAAGTACACTCGTTGGAACTCTCTCGAAATTTTTCTTACATTTAGAGCAACGTATTGGCAATCGTTAGCTGCTTCTATGTCATATTCAGCAGCTTTCTTCTCATTATATGAACGTTTTCTTTCGTTATGCACCTCGCGTCTTATCTTCATCACCTTCCGAAAAACAATCAAACCAACTTTACCTCGACATATTATCTATATGATTAAACAAAAAGGTCAATATCTTAAATTATTTCGTCAAACACGTCATCGTCATTTTGCAATTGTCTTACGTGATATGTCTAAAATGATAAAAAAGGAGCAATTTCTCCACAAAAGAAAATCGTGGCTGAAGTACTGCAATTCGTTTAATGATTGTAATACAACAGCTTTCTGGAAAAAAAGCAAAGCGTCACTTTAACTGTTGTGCTGCACCTATAGAAGGTTTCCTCGCCAATTGATATGTTTAAAATTGACAAAACGTTTTACGAAGTCCAATTTTCTAGTCATAAACTTACTCAGTTGGCAATTGAAATTGAAGAGAATAATCTTGTTGTTGAAATTGAAACAATCTTGAAAAACAGACCGACTATTCCCATTAATATTACTTACCATCATCTTCGTCGATTTATTTCTTCTTTAAAAAATAAAAATTCGACTGGTATGGATGGAGTATCAAATCGATTAATAAAATTACTTCCTCCAGGTCATCTGTCACTCATCCTCTTGTGCTTGAACAACTTTGCAGCTATCTTGCAAACACCATTACATTGGCATATTGCGAAAATGATCCTTTTATCAAAAACAAAATCAAAGATAGTCCATATTGAAGAAACAAGACCAATATCTCTACCGCCGTGCTTCTCAAAATTGTTCAAAAAATGCTTTCTGATACATTTTCATCAATGGATCAACGAACAAGGTATTCTCTCAGCTGAACAAAGTAGCTTCCGTCCCGGTTATAACATGGCTGTGCGTTTAGTTGCTATTATAGATCAAATAGGGTGGTGTTTATCAAAAAATACAGCAGCTGCTGCATTTTTTGTTGATTTCCGCACTGCGTTTAATCAACTTTGGTTGAACGGACTATGGGTAAAATTAACCAATCTGCAATGTTCATTATATTTAATCGCTTAGCTTCGTCATTATTTAAGACAAAGAAAAGCCTATATCGATATTAAAAACACGTCATCTACCTTGTTCAATCTTTCAAAAGGAGTTCCACAAGGCAGTTGTATTGGGCCAGTGTTATTCATTATATATCATCATGATATTCTGGAAGCATTATCAACTATCCATTGGAAACACTTATTTGCCGATGATCTTGCCATTTTATTCTTACCATCGCCATCAATATCTTCATCAAATAAAACATGTACTTCATCTGATTAACTATTCAATCAAGTGGAAACAACCAATAAACTTTAGTAAAACATGTTGGATTCTCTTTAATCGTCAAGTTGTCCCACAAATTCCAAATATTATATCCAATGGTCATAATATCGAACACGTTAAAAAATTCAAATATTTGGGCACTATATTAGATGCTAAATTATCTTTTAGCATATATAGACTACATCAAAACAAAAATTCGTACCAACATGAATATATTCAAACGATTAAATTCAAGCCGCGTGATGAGTGAACAAGTAAATTATCGGCTATACAATGCATTTATCAGACCCTATCTACAATCGATACTCAACATTTATCCTATCCTGACTCCATTAAAACAGAAACAGCTAGGGTGCTTGAATCGAAAAATATCCAGAGTAATACATCAATGGTTTGATGCAAGAAATATCGAAATCGAAAATCTACCCAAATATCAATCTATTTCGAAATTAACATCTAAACGTTGGGATAAGCTCATTCATACGATTCTAGTAACAAATCCTAGCATTCTTGAAGATTTCTTACAACACAAATTATCGATTCTATACCTTCGTGAATATCTTTCTAATCCAACATTAGCAAATGAAAGAAGAAAAATATTTGCCAGAGGAAGAATCCGTAAAAATATGCGTAAAATGCTATCCGAAGATTGTCTATCCCTGTTCAATTTTACTTCATGTTATCATTAATGAAAATCTGCTCTTCTTTTCTTCTGTCAAATATCTATATCATATATATCTCTTGATATATGTTAACTAAAGCTTTTGTTTCTCTCTTTGTTTTTCCTTTTACTCCTTCCTCCTCAGCTTGTCTTTTTAAAAATGTTGTATCAAGTTGGTTTTTTCCTGCTACAGGAGCGATTTTCGCTCATAGCTTAAATAAAAGCATTATTAAATATACTAGATCGATACATATACAAAGTTAATTTATTTTACAAACCTCGTCATCATCGATACACTGTATTTTAGACAACTTAAAATAATCAAAAAGATTGAAAACCGAGATGTGAAGTGTATGTAAGTTTATTCATCTTAATCTTCAATGTACAGAATGCTTTATTAGTATCAACGAGAAAACTTATCCGAAAACTTTTCAACGCCAAAATTATATCTATTAAATATAGGAATGTTCTAACTTTCAGATCTCTGTTTCATAGTATTTCTTTCCGAATAAAGCGTTTTTCAAAACGCTCTTGATGCACCTCTAATCATAAGACCAATATGATTTTCTTTATAAATTTCTTACGAGCTCCTCAAATGTACAACCTCACGCATATGAACATATTTGCTAAGTTGAAGTATCAGGAAAAATATAATTTACTTCTATAACATACTCTGAATTATCTTTTCAAACCAACTCATTCTATGCCATCTATCGCTATACAGAACACTCTACCCTATCCGAAGTCACAAGGATTTTATGAATTCAGCTCAAGACTGTGTAGTATGATCTTCTACGCTTCGTTTAGTGCACTAATACCATAAAACACACCTTTTATTGAAAAGTGATTCCTTGACTTTTTCACGTCAACCGACATAATTTGGCGAATACCAAAGTATTATTCCATTCAAAACCGAACTAAGACAACACCATCCATCCACGAACTTCTACCTTAAATTACACTTCTCAAAACTAAACTTTTTGATTGTGCACCCTTTTCATTAAACGGCACACAAATCAACTATATTCGCATAGCTCAAGAAAAATATCGCAAGCGAACCATTCCTACGAACACTCTATTCACTTATGATGCTCATCTCAACGACAAGAGTGTCTCATTATTATATCATTGACCGTCACATCGCAAATCAATCCTGCCTATCAGCACTATGTTTAACTATGGGGCTCATTTAGAAGGCCAGTATGTCTCATCAATACATCATTGGCCATCACATCATAAATCAATCATTCCTATCAGCATTCTCTTCAACTATAGTGCTCACTTCGAATGCCAATTTTCTCATCATCACATCATTGGATATCACGTCACAAACCAATCATTTCTATCAACCCTGTATTCAACTATGGTGCTTACTTGGAAGAGACTGGTGTCTCATTATCACTTCATTGGCCATCACATCACAAGACAATAATTTCTATCAGCTCTGTGTTCAACTGCGATGCTCACTTGGAAAACAAGTGTGTCTCATTGTCACATCATTGGCCATCACATCACAAATCCATCATTTCTAGCAGCACTCTGTTCAACCATAATTCTAACTTTGAAGACAGCTGTGCTTCATCATCACCTCATCGGCCATCACACCACAAACCAATCATTTCTACCAGCACTCTGTTCAACTGTGGTGCTCATTTGCCAGACAAGTGTGTCTCATCATCACATCATTGGCCACCGCATCATAAATCAATCATTCCTACCAATACTGTGTTCAACTATGGTGCTCACTTGGGGGACGAGTCTGTCTCATCATCACATCATTGGCCATCACCTCACAGATCCATCATTCTTAGGAGCGTTCTGTTCAACTATGATGCTCACTTGAAAGACAAGTGTGTCTTATTATCACATGATTGGTCATCGCATCATAAATCAATTCTGTCTACCAGCACTATGTTCAACTATGGTGCTCTCTTCAAGAGAAGTGTGTCTCATCAATACATCATTGGTCATGACGTCACAAATCAATCATTGCTACTAACACTCTGTTCAACTATGGTGCTCACTTGGAAGACAAGTGTGTCTCATTATCACATCATTAGACATCACATCAGAAATCAATCCTTTTTACCAGCACTCTGTTCAATTATGGTGCTCATTTGGCAGAGAAGGGCGTCTCATCATCACATCATTGGTCATCATGTCACAAATCAATCATTCCTACCAACACTGTGTTCAACTACGGTGCTCACTTGGAGGACAAGCCTGTCTCATCGTCATATTATTGGCCATCACATCATAAATCAATCATTCCTAAGAGCACTATGTTCGACTATGGTGCTCATTTGCAAGCGAAGTGCGTCTCATCATCACCCCATCGGCCATCACATCAGAAACCAATAATTTCTACCAGCAGTGTGTTTAATTATAGTGTTCACTTGGAAGACCAATGTGTCTCATCAATATATCATCCGCCATGACATCAGAAATCAATCATTCCTAAGAGCACTCTGTTCAACTGTGGTGCTCACTTCGAAGACAAATGTGTCTCATTATCAAAACATTGGACATCACGTCACAAATCAATCATCTCTACTAGCACTCTGTTCAACTATGGTGCTCATTTGGAAGATAAATGTGTCTCATCATCACATCATTAGCTATCACATTACAAGTCTATCATTTCTACTAGAACTCTGTTCAACTATAGTGGTCATGTGGACGAGAAGCGTGTCGCATCATCACAGTATTGGCCATCATATCATTAATCAATCATTCCTACTAGCACTCTGTCCAACTATGGTGCTCACTTCGAAGAGAAGTGTGTCTGGTCGTCAAATCATTGGTCATCACATCACAAATCAATCATTTCTAACAGCACTTTGTTCAGGTATGGTGCTCACTTCAAAGACAAGTGTGTCTCATTATCATATCATTGACCATCACGTCGCAATCCAATTATTCCTAACAGCACTTCGTTCAGCTATGGTGGGCACTTGAAAGACAAGTGTATCTCATCATCATATTATGGGTCGTTACATGACAAACCAATCATTCCTATCAACACTGTGTTCAGCTATGGTGCTTGCTTGGAATAGAAGTGTGTCTCATCATCATATCATGGGTCATCACATCATAAATTAATCATTCCTATCAGCACTCAGTTCAACTATGGTTCTCACTTGGAAGACAGTGTGGCTCATTATCACCACATCGTCTATCACATCGCAGATCAACTATTCCTATGAGTACTGTGTTCAACTATGGTGAGCAGTTCGCAGACAATAGTGTTGCTTGTAATATCATCAGGTATCATAGTGTAGAGTGGATTGTGGCACAACCTTTTTGTTCATCGATCGTACTCAACAAATCAGAATGATATGATAATATGAACATCATTAAACATCACATCACAAATCAATCAGTCCTATTAGTACTCTGTTCAACTGTGGCGCTCACTTGGAAGGCAAATGTGTCTCATCATCACGTCATTGGTCATTACATCAAAAATCAATCACTCCTACCAACACCCTGTTCAGCTATGGTGCTCAGTTGAAGGACAAGTGTGTCTCATCATCACATCATTGGCCATCACGTCATAAATCAATCATTCCTATCAGCACTGTGTTCAACTATGATGCTCACTTCGAAGACAACTGTGTCTCATCATCACATCATTTACTACCTATTACAATTGATAGGCCATATGGTTTCGCTCGATGATTCGTAAGTAGAAGGTTTTTCTTGCGATAAAAGAAGGATTTCACTATAATTTCCATGGGAGATAGTATCTGAATAGAGCATATTGCATCGAAACTTCATGTCACCTATTAGAATCCTACTCGTAGAAGAGATCAGAGTCTGTAATTGAAATCAGAACTGCATCGTAGACTAATATACCTTATTATCGCAACGCATGAATTAGAATACAACGGTAGCTTTTAAAGAAAGCCTTTGTCTAAGAATTTAGAAGTATAAATACGATGATACTGAATCTGGATTACCATTAGAAGAGCATACGAAATGTTTAGCTTCTGATGTCTGTGAAGTGTTCATGTTGGAGCGATCTAAAGTTTTCAAGAGAGAAAATATTAATTGCGTAGAGGACCGAATTTATTTATACTGATCTAGTCTGGAACCATGAGCAACTTAGTTGATGGCAGCACTAAGTACCTCTTGTTTATACAGTAAATTTATTTTAGTAAATAATTTAATTCAGAAAAATATCAAACAAGAACTTGAAACAATCTTCATATGAATTGTCAATGAAACTTGATAAAATCTTGAGATTGAGAATTCTGAAAGAATCTTCTACGATTTGTCTAGATATGCATGCGGATGATTAAACTTATCAAACGCCTGCAAAAGTCCTTGCTAAATCCTAACATGTTCCTCTAAAGATTCCGATTACGATTGAGCTTCTTTTGTACTGAGTGAAAATGCATATTATAAAACTTTCTGAAGAAGATTTTCATAGATACTTACCAAGATTGGTCAACGTCGTATTTCCATTGGTCTTATTAATTTTTTGCTAAGACCCTCATCTAATGTGACTACCATCCTTCGAAAGATCCTCGTTATCAATATTTTTATTCTTTTCTTTATTATTTTAAAATTTTTTTAATCTTTTATGATTCGAAAATGTTTTAATAATTGACATTAAAAATATTAATAAAATAAAAATCTCTTCATATACTATCTCCTCTAATAAATACAGCACAGTTCCATCCTAACTGAATACAGCAATACTGTTTCATATACAAGTTATTTCAATCAGATCTATTGATGTGTCTATGTTGAAATATTTTGCAATTGAAGCTGCCTTAAAATGGATTTCGGTTACAGAAAAATATCTCATTGCGCAATTCCTCATTTTTTTAAAATTTTAATACTATAGTCTAATGTAGTTAGAAATCAAATGCACATACTTGGTAAATAATGTTGGAGAATACAAGTTTGCTCTTGTGCAATTGCAATCGACTTTGCTGTGTATTTATAGTTAAAAAAGTTGTTTTTTTCTAAATAACGACCATGGACGTCAATCGAGAGAATATGAGATTTTCGTTAGATAGGTAGTTTGTTTTTCATTAATATATTCATCGTGATGTGTATTTTGTTTTTACCTAACAAAAAAGAAAAAAAGAAGAGCCAGGTAAAAACAGGATACATATCATGATGAATATATTAATGAAAAACAAAACTACCTATCTATTGAAAATCTCATGGTCTCTCAATTGATATCCATGGTCGTTATTTGGAAAATCAACTTGCGACTATGGATGTCAATCGAGAGACCATGAGATTTTCATTAGATAGGTAGTTTGTTTTTCGTTAATATATTCATCATGATATGTATCTTGTTTTAACCTGACAAAAAAGAAAAAAGAAATAGAGCAAGTAAAAACAAGATACACACCACGATGAATATATTAATGAAAAACAAACTACCTATCCAATGAAAATCTCATGGCATCTCGATTGACGTCCATGGTCGTTATTTAGAAAAAAACAACTTTTTTAACTATAAATACACAGCAAAGTCGATTGCAATTACACAAAAGCAAACTTGTATTCTCCAGCATTATTTACCTAGCATGTACATTTGATTTCTAACTTCATTAGACTATAGTAGTGAAGTTAAAAAAAATGAGGAATTGCGCAATGAGATATTTTTCTGTAACCGAAATCCATTTTAAGACAGCTTCAATGGCAAAATATTTCAACATAGATACATCAATAGATCTGATTGAAATAACTTGTATATGAAACAGTATTGCTGTATTCAGTTAGGATGGGACTGTGCTGTATTTATTAGAGGAGATGGTATGTGAAGAGATTTTTATTTTATTAATATTTTTAATATGAATTATTAAAACACTTCGAATCATACAAGATTAAAAAAATTTTAAAATAATAAAGAAAACAATAAAAACAAGTAACGTTCGTCGGTTCGACTCACTTGACCCTCGAATGTATCGGACAGAAGTATACAAGTCTCATCCATGGACATCCAGTTATGAAACAGCTGATTAAGGGAGAACTTATCACATATGTCGGATTGACTGAATTTTCATTCTGAAAAATTGAATTGGTTGAAAATTCAATATTAAAAGCACGAGAACTGAACACTTAGCCAACGTTTTTTATGATGTTTCACCTTCCACTATGACAAAAACTTATTTTTTTTATATAACCGTTCCTACATTCGAGAAAAAATTTATTTTCTCAAAAAAAGCCTTTTCTCCTGAACCCAAAAAAATTCAATTCAAAATTTCGAGAAACTGACCTCAGATTCGGATTTCCCGACCCCGATTTACTTTCGTTAACCTTTATAAAATATCGTTATTTTCGCAAAAAACCCTTTCCTCAACCTAAAAAATCCAATTGAAAATTTCGAGAAACTGACTTCAGATTCGGATTCCCCGACCCCGATTTACTTTGGTCAACCTTTATAGAAAATCTTCTAAAGTGGATGTTTTTTTGACCTCCATGCAAACACACACAAACTATTTTTTTTTCATATGACACTCCCTACAGTCGAGGGAACATAAACGAAGTATAATGATCTATACAGAGTATCCATTTGACTAAAAAGAACGAAGCGGTATACCGATAGATATCTTTATGGCACTGGTGAGTATAGCATGTCTAGATCTGGGTTTTTGTCCCAGATAAGGGGCCAATAATGGTTTCTCTAAAATAGAGAAGGGTGTGGGTGTGGGTGTCGGTGGACTCAGAAAAGACCTACATTCGCACCATCTATAGTTGAACAGGAGAACTTCGGTAGATATGTTTCTGCTTTTGTGTCTATCTTTATTTTTAAGAAAGATGGTTACGTGAGCTATGTTGATGTGATTTTAAGGGACAGTCCATGGCTCACTCGAGAAATCACGTCATACAAAAAATTTTGACCTACCTTTTTGACCATCGCAAATGAAAGAGCCTGTAAAGAAACCTGTAAATCCAGAGTTTTAGCCTTCTCTGAATGACTCTTGAATATATATGAAAAAAACATTGAAAGTGTCTCCATAAAGTCCTAAAATAATGATAATACTTTTTCTGTTACCAGTATGTAATTTTTCTTTTCCTAAAAGTCAATTATATCAAATTGAATCATACCTTAAAAGACAGAGCAAGTTTCACTCTACAAAACTATATATTTAGATTTTCCTTATATAGTTTTTGAACATATCTATGGCGGGTCAATATATGAAAAACGACACAAAAATTTTCAAAATGTTCTGCTGTGTTTTAGTAATTTGACGAAAAGAAAATATCAAAAGAGACTTGGGCCGACAATAGTTTCTTATGGATTCTATAGAGCGGAAAAAACTGCACAAGATGCACTTAAAGAAGCATCCAAAAAATATGCACATAGTACTTTAATTTAGTCCAAAAGATAAAAGAACATTACTGTTATATAGCACTCTTTTATGGTATTTTCGAAATTTCCCGATCAAACGAAATATAATTAAGGTTTTTTCTGAAGCTGAAGATTAAGTGATATAAAACATCTAGAATCAATTTGTCATCTTAGTTAGATGGTCGACTCAATAAAATATTATATGCAAAGATGATTTCCTTTATACTCCCTATAAATCTGCTACAGTCAATATTCAACGTTACATGATACCGTTTATAGTAGATATTCAGGTCGTATACATTATGTTACTTCATAAAAAACACTGTTATTCCTATCTAATTCTTTTACTACATGTTTTAAACGTGAAACATTAGTGTAATGTTCATTTTGTAAAGAAGAAAAATGTGTCTTTATTGTCCCTTTTTCCCCGGAAATCTAAGTGATTTTCTTGTGTGCAATAAATTTTCGTTTCCAAGTAACAATAACAATCGTTTTGATGTAGCCATAGCCAAGTTATTTTCGGCCATATGGTCTTTATTGACTGTTGATAGGATATAAGCAAGCTGAAGCTCTAAATCGATGGCCAGCTGTTCTTGAAATGCTTCCGCATCCATGTCCTCTTCACTATCATATTATTCACCAGTTATAAGGCTATTGTCTTCGAAGGTAGGCAGTTTTGAATCATTTACTTTGTCTTTGCTTGCTTTTTGTCGCGAGAAGAATGGTCGAACTGTGCTCACTTTAACAAGTTCAGAAAGATCAAAAAGATAAAGTCTTGTCTCTGGATCTGTACTGTGTTTCATTTCATCAACCACTGCGTGAGGCTACCATCGTATTCTACGTAGTTGAACATCATCAAATTTTTTCTTGAGAAATTGCTTTATTTTCGGGGATAGTGTTTGCACTTTTCGAGTTAATAGGAGAGCCCATCCTTCGTTCAATGTTGGTATATGATTGTAGTCGTCCAGATTGAAATTAATTCTTTCTAATTCAAGAGATGAAAGCTTTTGGTTGTCAGCAGCATCTAGCTCGGACTTATACGTAATCGTTGTGAGATCTGTGGTGTAGGTGGCGTGTGCCTGTGGATGTGTGGGTTTGTGTGTACCTGTGGGTGTGTGGGTGCGGGTGGATGTGGGTGCGGGTGGATGTGGGTGTGGGTGTGGGTGGATGTGGGTATGGGTGTGGGCGTGGGTGTGGGTGGGTGTGCGGGTGTCGGTTAACAGAAAAGTATCATGTACACCATCACCATCACCCACACCCACATCCACACCCACAACCAAACCAACACCCACACCCACACCCACACCCACACCCACACCCACACCCACACCCAAC
>CAJNOP010000014.1:2645139-2669120 GCA_905250075.1 Rotaria sp. Silwood1
CGATTGCTGAAAACCGCAGGTCTCTAACTTGTTCCTATCGAAAGTTATTCAAAAGACATCCGACTGCCCTGACTTCTGGCGCCGATATTAATTACATTACTGAAGTCATTTGATAATTATTTCTTGAGGGAATGGCTCAAATTACTCTATCATTATTACTTACATTTCTCATGCGTTTTTTTGAACCATGTTCTTCAATGCCTGCTTGGCATGCTTGGCTTTTGGCTATAGCCACAATTGTAATTCCATTATTTGCAAGTCTTATTATTCATCGGGTATATTAATATTAATTAAGCATATTTTTATGCAATTTTACTTTCATAGTATTTTTATCAAAGTGATATGTATGCTCTACAAATTTCTGCGGCTTATGCAGGTTTAGTTTATCGTAAAGTAAATGACAAATAATTGATGAAATGAAATTGAAAAACTTTATTTTCAAGGTACTACGTTTGTCGAGTCATTCAATGAACACTATCACTTCTGGAGAAATTACTAATTTATTATCTGATGATACTAACAAAGTTCAATTAGTGCTTTTCTTTGTCAATTATTTGTGGGTAAGTTTGTTTTTTTTTCCAAAGTTCTTTGTTGAAATATTGAAATGAAATATTCGACAAACAAATAAAAACTTAACTTCACAATAGAAACAGCTTTCACTTGATAAGGACTAGACTCTAACTGTATCTTTTAATACTGTTAAAACTAATCTATGTTGCACGTTTGTTCGCACTGTCATCGATATACTGCAGTATTCAAAAGTATCGACGATTTTTGTTTAGATTGAACTGCATGAAAACAGATACAAAAGAAATATTTCAAAGTCCATAAGAACATTTAACATGATAACTTTGTTGAGAGAAATATGATCAGGCAATTCCTATGAATAGTTTTAGTTAGTTGATAATAAAAGAAAACTGAAGTTAATGGTGAGAAGTTACTCTTACTAGGTCAGCAATAATGAGGTAGTTGAAATAAGTCAAAAGATAGGTTTGAAAAATTACAGACATCTTCGAAAAATATTAATAGCTATTTCAAAATACCTAAATCGGAATCTGAGCATATTTTCGAATGACTCTTTTATAGCTCAGATATCTCCAGAAACATTTGATCCATTGTGTACATATTTGACACTATGCAAATCGGTGAAATAAAATTTGAAAAACCAAACATTGAACTTGAATTTATGTTTAGTGCATGTCCAATTCTGAGATTATCAATAATATAGTATTTAATGATATTGTTCAAGAGTCTGACAAATTTTTAAAATTCTATTTATTTTAGATTGCTCCATTGTTAACCATTTTCATTACTATAATATTTTGGCATTTTGTTAAATATATTGCTTTTATTGCTATGGGATTTTCTGTTTCTTTTCTTCTTATTCAATCATTATACAGTCGTATTTTTATTCGATTACGGTTTATTATTTTTTTTGTCTTTATGATTTCTTTTTTCTAATGATCATAGTTTCTTTTTAGTACAAAAATTCTTCGAATAACTGATGAACGTATAAAAATAATATCTGAAATAATTAAATCAATGCGTATTGTAAAAATGTATTGTTGGGAAACAGCATTTAGTAAAAGAATTTATCTTATTAGAAAGTAAGTTCAATTTAAATATTTGATTTTTTTTTTTAATTTATGAGACAATTTTAAAATTTGAATATATTTAGACATGAAATACTTCAATATACTTTATATGCTCTATATGAATGTATTCAAATGGTATTTTCAAATAATTTTATTCCTATATCTTTACTGCTTATGTTTGGAACAATGTGGTTATATAATATACGATTTGATACAAATTTCTTTGCTATTGCTGCTTGTATATTGAGTTTTATGAGACTATATGTTATTGAATATTTTTCTCTTGGTACTCAATTTATTTCGAATTATTTAGCTGCACGAAAAAGAATTGAAGTTTGTATAAATAATATTTTGTTAATATCTAAAAAGTATTTCTTTAATATAGTCATTTCTATTACTTGATGAATGTGATCGAGATAATCGATTGTTATCATCATCATTATCACAAGATTTGGAAATGTTATCATCAAATGAGATGAAAATGGTTAATGATAATATTGAAAAAAATATACAAGTGATATGTAATTTGAAACAAGCTCAATGGGAAAAAGTAATTATTTATAAAGAAATATATTTTAATGTATCTTATTATAGAATGGATTATTTGCATTAAAAAATATTATTTTTGATGCTCATCCAAGTGATTTAATATGTATTATTGGACCTGTTGGATCAGGCAAAGTTTGTTCTTTTATTTAATTATTATGAATATATCATTTGAATAGAATTATTTCAGAGTTCACTTTTACAAACATTAACTGGTGAAATAGCTTATTTTGATGGAAAAATTCGATTACATGGATCATATTGTTATGTACCACAAGAAGCATGTAAGAAATAGAAATAATTTGAAATAGAACAGTTCATAGATTTGCTTTGTTTTATTAGGGATATTTTCATCAACAGTAAAAAATAATGTTCTTTTTGGAAAAGAATACAATCAAAATTTATTTCAATCTGTTGTAAATGTTACTGCACTTGATACTGTAGGTTAATTTAGAATTTCGTATAACTATGTCACAAACTAATGTAATATTAATTAATCAAGATAAATATGATCAGTCAGCAGGTTACATGACTTTTAGATCCTAAGTTGATCTATTCAATTGTGCTTAGCGGCAGATATTATCAATAAAACCTAGTGTTCAAGTGATGTCTATCTGAGTCAATTTTATCTAATCAATGTTTCTTCATAAATTTTTCGATACTATCTTGTTGAATAGAGCTTAAGTTTGATCTAAATGCGTGTTATTGATAAGTATTTTTAATGAAAATGAATACTGCGAAGTATTATGTTATTCTGGGAGGACGCTAAGTTTCAATCAACATTTATATCGCTAAGCACTATGAAGTGTATCAAATATTCATATAAATAAGGCTTTGTTTATGAGAATTAATGAAAGAAATTTCTAACCAAGCTGAAATTCTGATCTCATAATTTGAATGTCAGCTGTTCTTTAATAAGTTGAGCAGCAAAACTTTTCATTTATAGTTAAATAGGCTATTAGAAAAGTTCTCTTTTCATTTAGTGCGATTAAGCTGATGTACTAGTCTACGTTTTTAGAATTAATTTCGAACTATCATATTTCTATTTACAATTAATGCTAGAAGTTTTAGTTTAACGATTCATAACTACGTAATAATAGTTATCTTACATAATTACCGATTCATTCTGTCAAAATTTGATTCTCAAAATATCCTAGAAAATTGTTTTTTAAATATAGATCTCATTTATTCATCTCCTATGTTGTGAAAAACTACTATCAATTATGTATATCTTAGCAATGAAAATTTATCAATCAAATATTTATTTCAAAATTTCACTTGATCTTTAATTGTCAGTGTGTGTAACAAAATTTCCTGTTAAACTTATAATTATCAGCTCATCTTTTCTCGAAAAGAAGAGGAATCTTATGACTAAAAATTGAAAAACTAAATTTCATTTCCTCAAATAAATTCATCAACTAGAGGACACTTTAAACTAAGTATTGATCGAAAAAAAAATCTAAATTTTTCGAGTAAAAAACCTAGACTCGAAGTTATTCTTCAATTAGTCACAGATTGTATTCTGACATATGTTATGACAATTTATGTATAGGATTTTGAACAGTTATCTAATGGTGCCAATACTCTTGTGGGTGATCACGGTGTGATGTTATCTGGAGTAAGAACTATGGATGAGATTATTCAAAATAAATAAATGATTTGTATTATTTAGGGTCAAAAAGCACGAGTGAATATGGCACGAGCTTTGTATCGTAATGCTGATATTTATCTATTAGATGATCCTCTTTCTGCTGTTGATGTTAAAGTTTCCAAACATCTTTTTGAAAAGTAAAAACAACAAAAAAAAGAAAATAATTTAATATAGTTTTTTGTACTAGAGCAATTAAAAGTTATCTTCATGATAAAATTTGTATCTTAGTCACTCATCAAATACAATTTTTACAAGATGCAACAAAAATAATTGTTCTTAATAATGTAAATAATTTTATTTTATTAATGAAGTAAATTATTAATTTTTGTATATTTTCAAGGGTGAAATGGTTCAAATGGGTACATATAATGAATTAATAACTTCTTCAACTTTATTCGCTCATTTATTGGAAGATATTCATCAGCAAAAACATGAATTTTCAAGTGATATTGAACAACAACAATCAATCATTAGTACAGTATGCTTAGAAGAAGACAATGAAGAAGATTTAATGACAAATACTGATACAAAACAAGAAGGATCTATCAGATGGAATGTTTATCGATCATATATAAGAGCTGGTGTTGGCTGTATTTTTGGTTTTTTCTTTATTTTACTTATTTTAATTGCAAATCAAGCTATATTCTTATGTAGTAGTTGGTGGTTAGCAGTATGGACTGATGCTGAAACTCATCGATATAAAACTTTTGATAATTGTACATCAATTAGTGCTAAAAAAGTAAATAATATACATTCGATGACTGAAAATGAATGGAATATATATCGTAATCGAAAATTTTATATCTATTGTGGTAAGTTTAATTATAAAAAAAAAAATTAGCATAAATGAAGATGAATAATAATTAGGTAGTATACTATTATTATTATTATTAACATTTTTACGTGCATTTACATCGAAATTAATGTGTTTAAATGCTGGACGAGTACTTCATAATAAGTAAATTTTTTTTTCAAGTTTCTTTTTTTTTCTATTAAAATATTGTTTATATAAATTATAGAATGTTTCAACGAGTCATTCGTTGTCCGATTTCATTTTTTGATATGAATCCAGTTGGTATGTTTTAGTTCGTTAATGAAACTTTATACAAATAGATTTGTCATTTTCTCTGAATTAGGTCGAATTATAAATCGTTTTACTCGAGATATTGCTGTAATAGATAATAATCTATTATTCAGTTTTCCAAATGTTTTAGAAGTAAGTTAATATTTTCTTAGAATTTTCATTAGTATGATGATTTGTTTAGTATGTGGCTATCGTTCTAGGAGTAATTGTCTTAATTGGATTAATTAATCCTTGGTCATTTATTTCAGCTATAATAGGGATCAATCACAAATGATGTATGAAAAAAGAGTGACAAGGAGATGAAGGTGTAGAACTAAACATGAACAAGATGATCTCGATTCTGGCGAAACCATAGACACAACTACTCCTGATCATTTCTATGTAAAACATATACGGCAGTGATTTATCTGGTGGGTGGGCTGGATGGGCGACGCCTATTCGAAATTTCGATTCACCCACTCGGGAAACGACACCTAGATAAAACACTGATATACGGGACAATTTTTCGTTTTTCTTTTTAATCGAACATTTAAGAGGACGAGGAGCATCGAATAATCCATGGTGTGTGAGAGAAGGTCAATAGAAAAACACGATTTCTGATCGGATCTCCTTTATGAACAGTTCGATAGGAATAATTGGAATGTTAATAGTACGTTATCGTTTTGCTCGATGTTTTCGTGATTTAAAACGAATTGAAGGTATAACACGAAGTCCTATTTATTCATGTTTATCATCAACTATTCATGGATTAAAAGTCATTCGATCTTATTATGCTGAAAAAATGTGTTCGAAAGAATTTCTTTCTTATGTTGATGATAATAATCGAGCTAATTTTTTGATTGTAACAACTGAAAGATGGGCAGCTATACGTTTTGAATGGATAACATTAACGTTTCTTAGTCTTGTTACATCATTTGCTATACTTGTACGTCTTTATCAACAAGATTTTTCAACAGCTGATATTGCACTTACATTTTTTTATAGTCTTAGTTTACTAGGACTTCTTCAATGGACAATTAGGTTTGATAAATAAATATAAATTTGAATTCTATTTCATTATATTTTAATGTTTTTCAATATTTAGACAATCAGTAAGAGTTGAAACTGAAATGACAGCTGTTGAACGAATATTAGAATATTGTTCACTTGAACAAGAACCGTCAGTTCAAATTTTAAATAAACATCGACCACCAAATAATTGGCCATTAGAAGGTCAAATTGTATTTAAAAATGTTTCTATGAAATATTTAAGAGATGAATATTCACCACTTGCTTTACGTAATATAACATTAACAATTGAAGGTGGTGAAAAAATAGGTATTGTTGGAAGAACTGGTGCAGGAAAAAGTTCATTTATTCAAACACTTTTTCGTATGGGAATACTTGTTAATGGTCAAATTGAAATTGATCATATTGATATAACAACAATTGAATTAGATGATCTTCGAAGTCGTATATCAATTATTCCACAAGATCCAATTCTTTTTACAGGTACAATTAGATATAATCTTGATCAATTTAATAATATTTCTGATGATCAAATATGGAATGCATTAGAAGAAGTTTGTTGAAAATTTTTTTAATTGAATATTTAATTCGAAAATGAAATTTAATTTAGGTACAATTAAAAACTTTAGTTAATGATTTAATGTTAGATGGACTTGATTCATTAATTAGTGAAAATGGTTCGAATTTAAGTATTGGTCAAAAACAATTAGTATGTTTAGCAAGAGCAATATTAAAAAAAAGTAAAATTCTTGTTATTGATGAAGCAACAGCAAATGTTGATAATGCGTAAGTAAACAAAAACAAAAAAAGAAACGTTCAATATTATTTATAAATCAATTTTTAATATGATTTAGTACTGATGTATTAATACAACAAGTTATTCGAAATAAATTCAAAGGATGTACAGTATTAACAATAGCTCATCGTTTAAGGACTGTAATTGATAATGATCGAATTATGGTAAATTAAAAATTCATGTTTTACTTTTCTTTTTTTTTTTTTTTTTGTTTGAAATTATATTTTTATTTTATTATTGAAGGTATTAAATAATGGAGAATTAGTTGAATTTGATACACCATCGGCTTTACTATCAAATCCAAATTCATATTTTGTTTCATTAGTAGACCAAACTGGTTCAGCTGAAGCTAAATATCTTCGAACATTAGTAAATCGTAAGAATAAAAAAATAAAATTGATAAGACAACAAGCATTTGATAATGATGATGATGATGATGAATTAACATCAACAATAAATGAAAACGATCCTCTATTAGTATAAAATAATTTATTCAAACAAAAAATTAATGTATACTTAATTATTTAATAGATCTTCATTTAAAATATATGTATAAACTAATTGTAATTATTCTTCTTGAAATAGATGTATTATGATTGATTAAAAATAAAGCTAAGTTATATTCCTAGTGCAGTTTTTCAATATGTTTTATATCTTGAATAGCAACATTTAATTTCATAAAAAACCAATAATATATACAAAAAAATATTGGTCGTTAATTTTTCTTTCAGAAATTAATGAAATAAGTATAATACATAAAATAGTCATTAACATTACGTTTATATTATTGGGTATCATCAAATAATTATACAAATGATCCTATTATGTAAACAAAATATTAGAGTTAAGGATGATATATTGATTTACTGCAATTTTCATATGGTCAACGTAAAAGAAGAAAGAACTGATCAGATTATAAGTTTAGTAAATAATCAATATCAACGTTGTTGAGCTCATTGGAATACATACTAGTGCATTACGACCAACTTTAGATATAATATGTACAACAGGCTTAGTTTCTACTTAAATCAATAATTAGAATAATCATAATGTTAAATTAAAAAAAAAAAACAGAAATCCGAAAAAGAAAAATAATGAATGAATAGCAATCAAGCAAACATAAAATACAGTTCACATAAACAATGAAAATTTTTTCTGTTTAAACTATGGAAGTCAATAAGACAGATTGATTATCTTGAAGAAAATCTTAAGTTTGCGAGAGAGCTTTTACTTAACGCACTTTGTATTGGTGTAATGCGGTTAAAGGACACATGGGAATTCCATTATTTCAACTCCAAAATCATTGCACATTGAAACAATTTGATTGAGCAGTAAAACTGAATGAAAAAGAAACGAAAATAATTGTCTGATTTGCTAAACACATAACGAAAACGATACATTGTGTTTGATGTAGGCTATTGACAAGATATATTATGTTCATGCGTATTTCAACATTTGTCATGAATAAATTTAGCTTTTCTAGAACGAATGACAATATACTAGCCACATTTCTCCTCCTTAACAATGTTGAAACATTTATAAATGAAAGTATTGACCACGAAAATGATTTTCAACAACCAACTAGCAAGATATGAAGTAAATTTTGGATTACTTTTATTTGCAAAAATCGAAGAACTCATAGACTTTCGACACATCGACCCTAAATCGTTACTTTTATAGCTTCGTATGAGAAATATCAAAGTCTTAATAAAATGCGATGTAAAAATCTTTTGTGACATGAAAATGTCTTTGGACATGTACCAAAGAAATACTTGTAATGTTGCATTATCCACGAAATAATTTTATATTCGAAAATATAATTTGTTTGGAAAATATTTCTGTACACTTCAAGACTTCTATCATATATAAAAGTCAAGCAATATATGAACATCTGATGTAGCTATAAATCTTAACGGAATCCAGATATAAAAGTTTAGATCAAATCTTGACAGAAACTTTTACTTTCAGTATTGACAAATTTTCATATACATTGTCTTTTAGTTTTCTAAAACTTCATTAGAACAAGTCAAAAAAAAAAAAATTTTCATATATATTTTTTTTGCAGAGAACTTAGAGATACATGTTGTCATTTATTCTCGAAATCAATATATTCATCTATTAAAATTTTGTTTACAAAACCATATTCAATAATCTTTAATTAAAGTTTATCGTGTTTTTTATTGTTATAATTATATGCAAAATCCCTGAAAATGTCACTTATTTTGTACAACAGCAACAACAACAACAAATAAAATCATCTGAACGACAGCTAGAAGTAAATAAAACAAAAAAAAAATAATGATAATAATAAACTACTGATGAAGATTAATCATACATGTAATGACTAGATTTGAGAAGCAAAAAAAACAAACAAACAAACAAAGGGTTTAGTTATACATTTGGTATGAGAAAACTTGGTCCACGTTCAAAATTAATTAATGTTGATCCATTAGTTTCGTCTTGTTGTTGAATATCCGAATCAGAAAATATTGAACCTTCACTACTTGAATGATTCTGTTTAGAAATCGATTTTTCATGTTTATATTTATCAGTTGATGATGAAGAAACATTTTCATGATTATTATCATCCATTGAACTTATCCATGATGTTGTCATTGTTTCTAATATTAGAAAAAAAACAAGTAAACTATTTATCTTGTTTTAGAAGTCAAAATATTGAACACTAACCGTCACCTAATGAATTAATCATCGTTAGATTCGATGGTTGAACTTGTGAAATGTAATCTGATGTATGTTTTACTCTTTAAAAATAATAATGAAATATTTCAATACAATGTCAGATAAATTCAAATAGCATTGATATACTATGAAATTAATTTAGATTTACGTAGAGTAATCCAGTTCTTCTTCTCAAAAGTCATAATTTACGTGTATAAGAATTCTTTTATAATATTTATATATGATTAATGTAAAATCGATTACAATATATTTCAGATATGTGTTACAAATGTAAAAGAAATGAAAAAATGATGTCTAAATGTCATAAAAATTTTCGAAGATTATCTATGAAATTTTTATGAGCAAAATTCGTATTAAATTTCTTATTATTAATTATAACACTAATGAAAATTGACTTACAATGGAGAACTGTTCATTGTTATTTGTTGTAAACTATCCATAGTTGTTTTATTTATATCATTTGTATTTAAAATTGAACTCTTTATAATTAGACTATTATTTTGATGATGATGAGATGCAGGAGATTGTATTGTTGGACGTATTGATGATGGTGTTTGAGGATGAGATTGAGATGTACAATGTATACAATGATATTGATTAAATGATGTACGAGATTGTGAATGATATTGTAATGTTGACGATGGATGATGATCAAGCCATGGTGGTTGATATTGTACTGTAGGTGATGCTGATGATGTTATCTGTTGTTGTGAATCGGATAACAGATGATGTGATGCTGGTGGTGAATGAACTGTTTTTGACTAGTAAAAGAAAAAATGTTAAAAAGTAAAAATAATCTATATTATGACTATTTGAAATAAAACAATTCAATTACAAACTAATAAAATTCTTGTATTTTGTGAAATTTACAGTAAATTTTTTTGAAAACAGTTTTTAGTTACGTTTCCATAGTAGTCTCGAACGGAAGACTCCCAAGGGAAATCCTTCAATTGTTCAACCGTTTTTGAATCGGGATTATGTTTAGGGTCTTTATAGCTCATTTGGATCTACATAATTTACATAGTTTCGACTCTATGGATAATTGAATCGTTGGAGAACATTCCTCGTTAGACTGTTTTTTAGCATTTCAAAGTCTTCCTCGAAATTTCAATGACCGAAATACGTTATTGATATTTGCGAAGATAAAAATGAGATTTTTTATAGAGATATAATGGACATGTCAAACAGATTTTATTTGCCAGTTAACTTAATAATTAGAATACTAAAATAAGAAAAACAGAATATACTTGGTCTGTACAATCTTATAAAGACTCATTCAATTGATATTCTCATGTTTTAAATGATTAATTATACACATTTAACTTACATAATTTGGTGAAACCGAGGATGTTGATTGTTGAAATATTCCTGTTGTTGCATATGGATTAAGTTGTTGTTGTTGTCGACATTCATGTAAAAGTGCATTAATTGGATTTTTATGTATACTCATTGAATAATGTTCACTGTTACTACTAGCTGATGCTGTTGAACAACATTGAAGACGAATACCATTTGGTATTGAATTCATCCATAAAGCTGTTGATGATGATGGTAATGGTGTTGAAGTATCTTTTATTAAATCATAACGTTTTCCATTACTTAATGTTTTATGAACAGGTAATTCAACAGATTGGTTTGATGATGATGATGCTGAACTATTAAATTTTATACGATGTCGATGTTGTTGAGTTATATAATGAAAACATAACCATATAACATAAGCACAAGCACATATAAATATAATGCTTGATAAAATAATTACTGGTAAAAACCTACGTATTTTTAAAGGATAGAAAGATTAAATAAAAGTAAAGAAAAACAAAAAAAAGACATAACGAACGAACCAAGGTTGAGATATAGCCTCACGTAAACGATATTTTAATTGATTTTGATTTATTTGTAAAAGTTTAGCATCTATAAAAATGAAAATATTTTACAACAAAAAAAAAATGAAAAATTTCATATTAAATAATAATTCTTACTCATTATTATACATATTGGTTGTGAATAAGGACCATAACCAATACGTGTACGTGCTGCAATACTTATACAATATTCCATATTTTCAATAAGATTTTTAATATATAATCCTTTTGCATCTGAACTTATATTTGTTAAACGTATGGAATTTGTTTCATTTGTACCTAAACAATTAACTTTATAAGCAATAATTTGACCATTAGTTTCATTTTCTAATGGTGAATTCCATCGAATAGAAAGTGTTGTTGTTGATATTAATTGAACAATAATATTTGTTGGTGATGATGATGGAATACTTTCTAATGTTCGAAATGATATTGTATTACTTGAACGACCTATTATATCAAACATAGGTACTAAATAAATTGAATAATCTGTATTTGGTTGAAGATTATTTATTGTATATGTTGTTATAGAATTTGTTATTGTTTCAATACGTTCATTTGTTTCTTTTTTATTAATTATATAAATAAAAATTTCATTAATTAAAGAATTTTTTTGTAAAATATTCCATTTAATTGTTATACTTGTTTCTTGAATATTAATTGGATCATATAAATAGATAAGTTCATCATCATTTAATTGTTGATTAGTTTTTGTTTCAATTAAATCAGATAATATAGATGATGGACCATAACCAAATGAATTTCTTGCACGTATCATAAATTGATAAATTGAATCAGATTTTAAATTATTTATAATTTGTTGAGAATTTTTTGTTTTTGTTAAAATACGTTTCCATTCAAGATTATTCCTATCAGAATTAATATCATAATATTCTATAAGATAATCAAGAATATCTATTGATTCCATATCCCAAACTAATTCTATTGAATTGCTAGTTATATCTATAGCTATTGGTTGTGATGGTGCTTGTGGAAGATCTTTACGTTCAACACGATGAAATATTGCATTTGAACGAGCATCTTCAACATGTAAATGACCAAGCCATATAGTTTCATCATAATTATTATTAATTGATACACATTTGTATAAACCAGCATCATTTCTAAACGATTATTTAAGTACATTCATCATATAAAAACAATAATTAATGGATGAGAATCGAAACAGAAAAGGAAAACAAATCTGTTGTTATGTACTACTATTTAACATTCATAGCCACAATCAATAGATGGACACCTACGAACACTCCACAAGTACCAACGAGCGTCTATAGAACCTCATGGTTACCTTGGTTGTAACAGTAAAAGGATAGCTATATTGATATTTATTTATAAAATATTTGGTATAACTAAAAAAAAAAACCAAAGTAACTATAGCGTGTCCGTGTCAATGAAAAATGGCTATATACCAATAGAAAATAAAAAGCGTAGCCTAGAATAGATGTTCATATGATGTTTGTTTCAAACTCTATCGTATTTGCAGCTTTGGTGGCGTCCTTGACTTTTGCAGTTTTTACAGGTAACCTTCATAGTCATACATGATGATATCCTTGAGTATTTTTACTACTGATCCCTCTTTGAATGTAAAAGTCATATTATCAATAGTAGAGATTTATACAAAATAATACTCTCATTAATCACAAATATTTCAATTGAATTCCGATATTTCATTAGATTATTACCAATAATAGAAATGTTCATTTGGTAAAAATTACATACAATAGTAACAGAATACGATTATCATAGGATGCGATTGAATGTATTTCTATAGGAATGCTTTCATTTAGTAATAAATAGGCGATCTTCGAATTTCTTCTTTTTATCTCTCAGTACATTTAGTTTAAAAATAAAATATACCATAAAATACAGCATCAAAAATTATATAAAGAAAAAAAGATTTTTATTGTAAATTGTAAAGCTTTTCATATTGTACCTTGCAATGTATTTTATTTTAGAATGAAACTTAACTAAGTAATACATAGAGAAACTTCAAAAAAGCCGCCATTCATTATGCGCTATACCTAACTATACTAAATCCATTGGGGATACTGAGAAACGTATAAAATCACACTTTTTAACCTTACATTTAATTAACTTATTATTTCCCAGGAGATTCAAACCAGGCATTAATGCGATATGGGTTGAGAAGATTCTTCTAAAAGTTATCATAGACTTCAAATCCCTAAACAGTTCCTTCTCGGAAATATCTAGGTGGCAAAGAGTAAAAATTGCCTTGCTTTCTCAGTCGTGATATGTTCGATAGAACTAGAATTATTTTTTATGAATACTAAACACTATTTTTGGTGCTTAATATTTTTGGTTTCTTTTTATCTCTTTTCATTCGAATAAAAATAACCCAAACACTGGATGTAGCTCCTAAAATACTTGTTTCTTTTTTACCAGAGATTTCGTTGTAAAATCTGCCGGAAGTCAACGATGCAATATTTTTCAACACAGAAAAACAGTAACTAGTACCTGTAAAAAATAATTTCAGCTCGATCAAACGTATTATATCGGAGAAATGGAAAGGACTTTGTACTTTTCTGTCTAAAAATTGACTTCGAGAAAAGCTAAAAGCAAATTTTTCTGTATGTATCAAGACTTTTATTTTCTTCCAAATGGAGTAATCAAAAACTAGTGGTTTTGAGCAGTGTTATAGATTTATGACTCATGCTCTCAACATTCTTTAGAAATTATCATTAAGACAATTTTCCATACAAAGAATAATCGCAGTATGAGTATCTCTGCTAAGGATTTCAAGAGTTAAATTTAATAAACTTCATTCGAGAATAGTTTTGGAACATTTTAACTCACTTTTCTGCATGTTGAATAATTAAATCATGATTTGATTCAATTCGATATTTTTGACTATTATCACTAATTTTAATTATTTTATACGGACGATTATAAGGTATAAACCACCATTGAATATTAATATCATCTTTCGGTTGACATGAAAATATAACTTCAACACCAATTGGTACTGTTTGATTATTTGGTATATAAGAAATAATTGGTGGTGATTCAATTTGTTCAACATTTAATTTAATAAAACCTTGACTACGTATATTTTTATTTTGATAATAACATTTAAATAAAATATTATGATAATATTCTTTAATACGATTTATTTTTAAACGATATTGATTTTTATCTTCATATTCAAATTTTATATTATTAACTTCTGAATGATTAACAATTATCCATGATATTTTATTTTCAACATGAAATGGAAGTTGACATTCAATCAATGCTAATCGTCCAAGAGTAACTGTTAAAATTGTTTGACTAAAAAATATTTCTTCATTATTTAATATTTCATTATCATATACAGCAAGTAAAATTTGTTCACTAAATTTATATTTTTCAAAACGACCAATACATGTATATATACCACTTTGATTAAATTCAATTGATGATATATGTATATGATTATTTCGAATTATTTTATTATTAAAATGCCATTCAATATCATATTGATCATTATTAATATGACATTGTAAATCAATTGATTGTCCACGATGTAAATCAATTCGTGATGATGATGGTTGTATAGTTAGTTTTGGTCGATGAAATTCAGTTAAATAAGCTATAGATGATTGACGTATAAGACCATTTGATGCTATACAACGATATGAACCAAAATCAGATTTTTGTATTGATGGTAATATAAGATCATAATGATCGAGTGGAACTGAAAGATTTTTTCCATCTTTTATCCAATAGACTATTGGATTTGGTGAACCATATGGTGGTTGACAACTTAAACGAATACGTTCACCAAGTGAAGCACTTGTTGATATTGGTGAAACAAGAAATTCTTTATCAAGTTCTAAACATAAAAAAAAAATAAAATTCTTCGTGAAAGTACTTTTTTTTATTATTATTAATAAAATTTAAACATACTTAAAAATTGTATGCGTGCTTTTCGACTTTGTGTTTGTCCATAAGAATTTTTTGCTATACAATAATATATACCTGCATCTTGTGGCATTGTATTAATAATATGTAATGCCATAAATTCTGTAATAATACGTGCATTTGGATCAGTTGTTACTAATCGACCATCTTTATACCAATCTATATGAAGATCATCTAATGATGATGATTCTGTTCGACAATGTATAGCCATGGGTTTATCTAATTCTGCAATCATATCTTGTGGTTGTTCTATAAGTATTGGAGGACTATTTTTACATTGACATAAACCTAACATAGACACACACACACATATATATATATATTAGTGTTAAATGAAAACTTGGAATTTTTTGTATACTTACGAAGAAGGAGAAACAAGACGAGATATTGAATCATTATTAAATCTATGTTAGGAAATAATACTAATCATTGATCTAAAGTCAATATAGATATATATATATATCGTGGACAAATAATTTTATTTAAGAAAAAAAATTAATGATATAAGCGGATGTTTAACATGCTAACTATAAATTTGTTTCTCATCTCACAGTATTGTAGAATTTGTTATGACATAAGAAGTAAAGATGAATGGCCGATGTCCATTGAATGAGTGAAAGAAAGAAAAACTATTATTAATTGTTAATATATACAGCGACTGATGCCGCTACGATATGTATTGCCCGACAATGAAGACAGATGGAATGCCGACCAACATCTGGTTGCTGATGCCTATTACTCATTCTGTTGCAGACAACAATGATGAAAAGACTAATGTGAATGGACGATGTATTGATGATGTTTGTCTCGCACACTCGTCTCATCTAACTCGATGCGTTTGTCAACAAAGAAAAAAAAAAGGAGAAAGAGACATTGCACAATCATTTGAGAAGAGAAAGATAGAGACGACTGACAACAAACTACGTGAACTACAGTCACGGACATCTAGCCGGTGTCATTGTCTGTCCATCTTATTTGCAATTAACATTTTTCGATTCGACACGTATACAATCACAACGTGATGTATGTAAATGACACTTGCCAAACACTAAACCATAGTTTAATGAACAATTTAAGTGGTTCTTTTTTTTTTAATGCTGTAGTTGTAAAGAAAAAAGTCGGTACCTTACCACGAAAAGTATTAGTGCGGAAGATTTCTTTTTTTGTCCAAATAATTATACATACTTTCAATCACTTGTCGGCGCACGACCTAATTAGTTGCATTGAATGCACACACATACACACACACACACACGCATACATACGTTTGTTGAATAAAATAAGAAAGAAAACTTACACGCGCAGTTGTTGTTCATCAATTTGGAACTTTCAAATGAATTGTCAGAGAAAGTATATATATATATACATATCTATGACGCACAATGTCATAATGAACATGAAACAATAGTAACAAAAAAATGTCCAATGTTGTAATAACAAGGATTTTCTTAATGAGATTATACAAAATTTGACCATGGGCAACTAAGACCATATGTTGTTACTGTTTAGAATTCAGTCAATTGAAGAGAAGAAATAATTAGACACAAGAAGGTGAACATATATACTGTATATATACACTACTTACAAACAAAATCATTAGCTTGATTGCTGTTTTACCTTCTACAACAAAGAAAAAAAGGAAATGACGAACAGGCGGTGGTTGACCAGTTTCTATTGAGTGACAATATGATTTATGGGACGGCGGCAACAGCAGTAGTAAACGATCTGCAACTGTGCACATGTGACTAATAAATAATTAGTGAATGATGGTCGAATGAGACAGTGAGAAAAAAAAGAAAGATTACTAACAGAGAGAATAAACGTGCTAAGCTACTATTGCCATTTTAACTTGATGACAAAACTGTCTATTATGATTTTAAATAGGATTGTGAATAAATCCAAAGAAAAAGAAAAAAACGAAGAGACAATCACTAATAGTTTCGTTTTATATAGATTAAACTTTGAAATTCAATGCAATGAACTTATTTGTTCTGATTTCTTTTTTCTTGCTCTACTATCATAATTATTCTATCTCATACTCAAATGTCTTCTTTTATTCATATTGAAGGTTAAAAAAGAACAAGTTTTAAGGAGTGTGAAAGATTGTATATATATATATGTAATTATGCTTATCAACTTATATATATAAACGTATATTCTGATTACGTATTCAAAGCAAATATAACTATTTCGATCGATGTATATTTGTCATGCAACATTAAAGAATCCTAATCATAGTGCAATGAAATAGAAAATATCAAAACTTATCTACGATGATGTCATCATACATAAGTTTCTTATACGAATTTATGTAAATGATCTTAATGAATGTATGTATATTTATGTCACATAATGATCAAGTATTATCAATATGATAATCTTATTGAAGTTTTATGCAATATACATAAACGTTGTTTACACCTAATGATATCAGATACATCGAAGGTTATCATAAAAAAAAAGAAACAGTAATCATTATCATCATCATCATCATCATCATTGCCATTTATCTTAAAATGATTTCTCCTTCTACAGCTGCTCATGTTCTTATAACACAAACAAACAGAATACCAATTCGATTTAGTGAATAGAAAAATAAACGACTGAATTTTGTTAGTGATATATATATAGAGCACACATATGTTATTATCATATGTTTATATGTCAAATAAAAATTAATTTCCGTTTTGACATCAAACCATAAAAAAATGATTTTTTTTTTGATAATTCAAAAGCAAAAAAAAAAATATTGTTGTGAATTCTGATTGTATACATTTTTTAACTTTTACTAGCTTGACATATGTGTACCTAAGTGATCAACTTTTTAATCGTATCAAGTATAGTATAGACTTACTTGAATGTGTACGACAGCCGCTCGTCTATGTAAATTGCGAAGAGAAATGTTCAATATATATATATATGCGTCTGTGGCACCGAAACGTTCACTTACTCTGGCTCATGTCATTGCCGGCAAGCTCTGAACGATAAGAAGAAGAAAACGGATGCTCGTAAAAAAGGAAGATTTTTTTATTCATATACAAAAAAAAAAAAGGGAAAGCGAGAAAGAAAAAAGATAAGAAAAGAACGGGAATGAAATCGTTGCGTAAGACACAAATACCGCATGCTATCAAAGTGATTAATCATCATTGCTTCCTGGCACACTACATACAAAAGAAACTAAATGAAGGAAGCTAGAGCGAATGAGAAGACTAGGGCGTGTCATATATCAACATTTATGTTTCTTTTCTCCTGGTTAGTTAGCCTTGATTCACCCCCATTAATCGATGAACAATTCTCTTGAGAAATACAATATTTGTCTATGAGAGTTAAAAGATAACGCAATATATAGGCATCGCTTGTGACTACATACACTAACCTTGGTTAGATGTCATTGCACAATAGAGTTAATCGACAGACAACCAAACGGATGCATCATTCCCATGATAATTATTTCTTATTGTATCAAAAAACAAAACAAAACGGAAGTATATATTTAAGTATATAATAGACTAGCTAAACTATGGGAAAAAAATTAGAACAAAACATCCCTATGTATATGTATGATAGTAATATTACACAATGAGATGGGATAAAAAGAAACTTCCAAGGGTTTATCATAATAACTATTATCATGTCTCGAAAAACTTCAATTATATGAGCAAAATGAGGACAAATAATGTGTGGGTGTATGTAATTGACTCGCTTAAAAGCGAACTGTTTTGTTCTATGTAAAAAAAAAAAAGATAGAAAAACTTGAACAAGAATAAAGTGCGTGACTAGTTCTATATTACTAGTAGTTCTATTGACAATGATGATAAGGCCCCAGACCAATTAACCAATTGATGATTGAACGAAAAAAAATAAAGGTCATCGGGTATTTCCCGTTTGGCCTTAATGACTCGAGGTTATAATCAATCTATTCTTTAAAACAAATTAATATCAATAATTTCATTGGTTGATCATTTTACATTAGTATTATAGCTAAAAGGAAAATTTAACTTTAACTTTTTAGTGATTATACCTCAAGTTTTTTTTTTTATTTATTGTAAATTTTTATATAATTTTTACAAAAAATTTCTTCTTGCCAAACATATAATAATATTGATCTCATAGAATGAAAAAGTTAATGATTCGATAAAATGAGTGGTTTTTTAAGGATTAGAGAAGAGAAAACAGCTCAATTTTATCATATCAGTCAAACTGACTAAAACGTATATTTCTAAAACATCCTTGAATAGTCGAGACGAATTAGTAATGATAGGGTGCTGGTAACTAGGGAGTGGCTATATATGTATTCTTTCCCTTTCATCTTTTTTGCCACTCACAAATTGAACTAGCTTGAGGGTAGTTACATTAAGCGATGTATGGACATTGTTGATAATGGCAAGAAGGTTGGTGATGATGATGACGATGACTTTGATTATATTTTTAATATGTACATGTGCGAAAGAGCTCCATATGGTTGTGTCTTTATAAATAAGAAACAAAAAAGGCAAAATGATGATGTGTGACAAATAGACTGAGAGTGAGAAGAAGACAGAAAGGAAATTCAATTGACGCCCTACTTCTCTCGATGACTGACCGATGGAAGCGTCTATATCATGTATCATTATCGTTGCTTTCATTTTTTTTTCTCTCATATTCTATTACACATAGAGCAATCAATATACCATTGACCATCGTCCTCATTCTGTTCGTCTCTCCTTCTTTTAATACACTGTAAAAAGGTTAATGTTGTAGCTAGCATGTGCTATCTATGTCAAGACAATATACTAAAAGTATTATGTATACAATGCCTTTTGTTTATAATGAAGAAAAATGTCAGCTGTCATCAAGATATGAGTTGATGGATATTCTGCGATAGTTGTACAGATCATTTCAAGCTTGGAAATATGTATCGACAGGAGATTCTTGCTATCGTTGTCTTATTCATTGTTTCAATAGGTGCATTTCCTATGAATGAAAAACTATGTTCACAAAAGTTAATGATAAATGGAACGAATTTAATTACAAATTATCGTAAACAAGTACTTGTTATAGGTGTTACTCACCTTGGTTGTCAAGCTTGTCGAAATCAAGCCATTAAGTATGATTGAATATATAAAGCGTGTCTAATGAGTTTTGATTCTTTTCAAGTAACATACTTCTCTTACTTGGTTTTTCTTTAGTGGAATAGACTAATATTATCTAGATATAATCTACACTAGTATTTGAGTTTTATATCTTTTATAGTCACAAAAATACAAATAACATAAAACTCTTGGGTGTTTTTATGAATTATTTTTTGCGAATAGTACGTTTGAAAAAAGTTTAGTTATTCAAGCAACCTCTCATATCAAATAACTTTTAGGTTTTTGTGTTCTATTATTTGCCATTTTATTAACACACTAACTCGATATGGGTTTTTGAAGATAGTTAGGATAGCAAACATCAAACAATAGTTGTTATAAATAATATTGAATTTTTATTTGACGAGTGTGATAAACCTAAAGAGATATGAAAATGAATCTGAATTGGGGAATCAAGTAGTAGAAGAATAGAAAATGTTTATCTTTTTTCTTGTTATATTTAATAAATTTACAATTGAAAATTCCGTTCGAATCACTATGTTTTTTTATTTAAAATCTCTAACAGAGCTGTTAGCCTGGCTTGCACTGTCTATATATGATATTGAACGAAGCCAGGTCAGAGTTGTTGATCTGTCTGTAATGTAATATTACTTTCCTAAGTATAACTTGAAATATAGGATGATGCCAAAATCTCATAATTTGACAAGAGTATGGCTGTAGACCATCTCTTCACGCATTGTCACCGACATCTTTTTATCTCTTTGTTGTATGCTTGATAATGCGTTGTTTTTCTATTATAATTACATTTTTTTCTGATTATATGCAATAGTACTGATATATTCAAAAATATGTCGATAAATCTAATGTTTCTTCTCTGAAAACATTTGTCCTTACACTATCTTGATGAAAATAAATCCAGTACATAATTGAAACTAGAATGATACATATTATAAAAAGGTTATAGAATTTACAAGGGAACATCTTCAGACATTAAATCGCTTTTCGACCAAGATAATGTTCCTTTGTTGAGTATTTGTAAGTAATAGAAAAGTTTTTAATCGTTTGACGAGATAGCGAAATTATAGGAAAAATGACTAGAGCCTGAAAAATTCGATCAGTAAATGTATGCTTCCAAATTCCTAATATTTTCTTGATTTTTTTTTGTCGGTCGAAAACTTACAAATCCAAGCGCAAGATTGATTGACTTGCAATTACTTGAAGGGAATCAAAATTTATTAGACACCCATTATTTTTTATATTATTTTCAATGAAATAGATATAATGATTTGTATCGTGATCTTGCACATCATAACATACGTGAAGCAGATGCACGTCTTGTTCTTGTTAATGAACAACATGGAGCACAGTATTTACCTGGTATTTATTATGGTAAAATTCGACTTTTTCAAGATAATCACAAAGATCGATTCATAGAAAAATTAGGCCTTCATGGACAAAGATTAAATAATCTGATATTTGGAAAGTTAGAGAATTTTATTATTATGTAAGATAAATTAAAATAAATAAATATTTTATATTTAGATGTGGTGATCTTGTCTATACTCAAAGATATCCTAATTCGAATATTGAAGAAGAAGCAAATTATCAACAACTTCTTCGCATTACTATGACAGTTGCCAAGAATAAGCAATCTTGTCATAAAATGTGTAGTTAAATAAACTTATAGAGTTTCACTTTTTTTTTCTTTTGCTCATTTAATTGTAGTTCGACTAGCATTTATTTAATAAATATTAGACTTGAATGAGTTAGATGAAATTTCACATCTCTTTCTCTGTTTGGGCTTATGATTAAGACTCATATTTTAGATGAAAACCTTAGAATGGTTTGCACCATTAGATGTTTCTTTTCGAGTTTTTGGTCGTTTTATTGAATTTTTAGGATATTCTGAAGAAAAACGTAATGAAGAGTGTTCATCTGAAATTTCCCCTAATAACAAATTCGATGATACTAGTTACAGCTTGAGAGCTTTAGCTTTAATGGATGCCTGCCTTCTGAGATAATACATTTGTAAGAAACATGAATTTCTCAGAAAAGCTTTCAAAATAGTTTAGTTTTTAGGTATCTCATATCCTAAGAAAAATTCATCTGTTTAACTGAAATATTCAGAATATAAAAAGTATCACAAGATCTGTTAAGAAGAAAGGCCAAAAGACACGAATATAAGGCAATAAATCTATTTGAGTTTTTCGGATTGAGCTGGAGCCTGACTTCCGAAAATAAATATAGCGCAGTACGGCCATAAATACAGAAGCGAAAGTCTTCTTAATGCAACAAAATCGGAGTTAAACAGCTATGATCGAAACTTTAACATCATAGTAAATAAAGTATGGTGAAACATTTTAGCATTATCAGGCATCGCTTAGACTATTAGTATAGTATACTTATAAAAACTCCCTTGAGTCCTTCTGTAATGTAGTATAGCGATACAGTCATTACTGTTGGAGCACCGTTAGTATATTACAGGATTCATTTACATCGAGAAATTAAACAGTGCCAATACCTTGTCGTTTACCTTGTTGTTCTTGTCAAATGACAGTCATTTAATCTTCTCTTTCAAAACTAAACATATCCGAAAGTAATTCCTCAAAACGAAAGTATTGATTTAGTATAATATATTGCTGAACATGGTCATTATAGTATAGATGAAATACCTAAACTGTTTGTATGACATACAAAAACAATTGACTCACTGAAACAATTATTTCCAACGTAGTTTAATAAACCTGATTATCATTGTATACATTGTTTTATTTATGATCTACTATTTACATCATAACAATTTATGATACACGTGAATGATCAACACATATCAGATATCAATTTATTAAGATCGCAAAATTTTTATTCTTTAGATGGAATGATTTTTTGTACAAATTAACCTAATTATGTAAAGTAACTATTAAGTAACTTGATTCGATTCGAAAAAAAACAAAGATGAAAAAAAATCATCAATAACTTTCAAATGAGATAGATAATCATCTTCAATGCTATATAGAAATTTTGCTTAAGGACCCCTCCCCCCCTCTCCAAAAAATCAATTTTGGTCAAATTTTTCGATTTTATGATTTATAACCCATTAGATAGAGCAAAATGTCTACTCTCGAATGCACTATAGTTGATTGATTTTATGATGAGCTTTAAGAATATTACATAAGTTTTTCTGAACCTACATATTGGAAAAAACAAGGCTTTTAAAAGCTTATTTTCCGTTTTTCTCAAAATCAGTTTTTTCGAGTATATCGTTTACGCGGGCACGCCTTTCTTAATAACGACTCAATAGAGAAGGCATAATTTTTTTCTTATTGTATAAAGGACAAGTGGGGCTAGATCCTAATAGAGCCCAGTTTTTTGACTTTCTCTTCTACTGAAATAAAAAAAATGGAATCTTTCGTTTTGTTTAGCGACTTTTTTGACCATGAATTCGAGAATTTTTCGAAAAACGTTTTTTTAAAAAACAAACGAAGGAAAATTCAAAAATCGGACTCTATTAGGATCTAGCCCTAAGGATACTCTACAATTTAAAATCCACGCCGACGTGCTTAGATAATATCGTCATGTTGAAAACCTTGCCCGCGTAAAGAGTATTTTTGACCAATGAATCGACTAGAACTTGTGCATATCTTTGAGATTTGGGGGAGATATTTTAACCGTAATCTATCCTAGCCTAGACTAACATTCTCTGAAATTTTGGTTGAAATCGGATG
>CAJNOP010000014.1:2669220-2773743 GCA_905250075.1 Rotaria sp. Silwood1
ATCGGATGAAAAATAACAAAGTTGATTTCTGAGGGGGGGGGGGGGGGAGGCTTAAATTTATTGAGAATTCATTCAAAAAAAAGAAACCTTTAAGTTGGATTCTTAAGTATATATCGTTACTACGACTATTTTTATAATTTTATGAATATTGTTGTATTTTTACTTTAGTGCAGTTTTTGTTTAAATATTGTTGTTTTTCCTTTTTTTGTTCAAAATCATGTTTCTTTCGATAAAAAATAAAATTTTTAAAAGCATTCATTGTTAGCATTTTCTAATCCATGTATGTTGTTTTTTTATGTTGGTTCAGATTTTCCTCATTTCCTGTTGTTTAGTCTTGTTGAACATGTTGAAAACATAACATGCTAAATTATCATCACCTCTTCCTGTTTTTCACTTCACTTCAACTGAAATAACATCGAAATCGATTCACATCACAATTTCTAATTGGAATACTAGCAGTTATGAACCCTCTCAAGCATGTTTTTAATTTTTATGCTATAAATTTTTATGTTATTTTCTTTCCTAGTTCGAAGTAAATATTCTTCTGCGTTCGCTCTTAAGGTATAATAAGTTCATCTAAATCTTGATTTTTTCCTCATTTTCTTGATCATTTGGATGACTTTTATAAACTATTAGTTGATAAAAAGTTATTTCTTTTAAATAAAATACTTTCATATCTTTAGAGACGATACATGATGAGAATGTATTGTATAGCATACATATAACGACGATTATTGCTACTAGTCATATCAATACCATTCGAAATTTGCAGAAAAGCTCGATAGATAAAATATCATAAGATGCAGAATAGTTTCTAAGGGATGGCTAAAAAGCTAAATCTCTAGTGTTCTAGCGCCTACAAATCAGGATATAAAATTTGCTCTCACTACATGTAATCATAGAATGAGCGATCCTCCATCAAATTTATGGAAAGCTTCCAGCAGTATTTTTTTGTCAAGTCATTCTTCTTCCAATTATCATTGACTTGACTAAGTTGTTGTCACACGAACTAGAGTGTGGTGAATCAATCGATGCATACTCTATTTTAATGGTTGTTTTGTCAGTGACTTTTCTAGAACTGCTATGTGAGAAAGAGGATTAATTAAAACTTTCTTGAAATTTCAACAATATATTCCATTCGTTCACAAATAACTTTCTTCGTTAATTATCCTAGATCAGTATCTTGCACAAAGTATTCGTTAGTTATATATTTTATTTTATAAACATCAATGATTATTATTGGATTCAGATCGATGCAGGATCATGGACATTGATTAAAGATTTTGCACAGTTGATATTCTTGTTAAAAATTTGATACAGGAACCGATCTATTGTTGCTTTATTGAGCAAGTATTCGAATTTTTTAGTAACTCATCAAGAAAACTTGAATCTTTGCATGGTCTTCGCATAGTTTCGGGAAAAGATGTGTATTATTCGTTTTCATGTGATATCAAAACGACAGAAGTATTAACCTTGAAAATCGTATCTTTTCTTCATTTCACAACTCTGTCTTTCTCTCCCAAAAAAATTCTAACTAAATTACAGAACGCCACCGCATTATCAGTTTGTTTTTATATTTCCGTAGCAGTGTTTGTAGATGGATACCATTAGCCTTTCAAGCTCTAAAAATATAACTATTGTATTCGATTCTGGAAAAACAATGTTCCAAGTCTTTCGTAATTATTTCAATAAACTCTATTCTAAAATTGAATAATACATAAACAGATATCTATTCGATTCTTCGATTTGAAGTCAGCTAAGAAATATAACACAGAAAGAGCCGTATTAAATTATTGGAAAAACACTTCAAGAGTCACACATATTTCCCAATCCAATTCACAGTTGATCTAGCCCGGAGTGTGGGCGTGGATAAGACTCACCAGTAATCCTAGGTTCACACTTGGAAACTTTTTACAATAATTTAAAAATACAAAGAAAAGAAAAATAAACATGAATATCAATGAAAACATTGTCAAACAGCGATGAATTGATCGTCGACGAAAACGATGAAAATGATCATCTCATCAGCTATGATGTCGTCATACACCGAACCGATGTTGTTGTAGGAAGTAACCAAACTAGGATGATTCAGGAACAAAGCTGTTTCTCTTATTTTAAGTGCTTCTTCATAAAACTCAAATTTTCTCGAGTAGTCACCCATGTTGTTATACACAACAACGATGTTGTTGTAGGAAATAGTGGAGTCGGGATGATTCGGAGGAACAGTTCTTTCGTCTATTTTGAGTGTTTTTCGGTAAAATTCAAGTGCTTTCGAGTAGTCGCCTATGTTGTTATACGCAAGACCGATGTTGTTGTAGGAAATAGTGGAGTCGGAATGATTCGGAGGAACAGTTTTTTCGTCTATTTTGAGTGTTTTTCTGTAAAATTCAAGTGCTTTCGAGTAGTTGCCCATGTTGTTATACACAACAACGATGTTGTTGTAGGAAATAGTGGAGTCGAGACGATTCGGAGGAATAGTTTTTTCGTCTATTTTGAGTGTTTTTCGGTAAAATTCAAGTGCTTTCGAGTAGTCGCCCATGTTGTTATACGCAAGACCGATGTTGTTGTAGGAAATAGTGGAGTCGGGATGATTCGGAGGAACAGTTTTTTCGTCTATTTTGAGTATTTTTCGGTAAAATTCAAGTGCTTTCGAGTAGTCGCCCATGTTGTTATACACAACAACGATGTTGTTGTAGGAAATAGTGGAGTCGGGATGATTCGGAGGAACAGTTCTTTTGTCTATTTTGAATGTTCTTCGATAAAACTCACGTGCTTTGGAGTAGTCACCCATGTTGTTATACGCAAGACCGATGGTGCTGTGGATAGAAGCAAATGAAGGATGATCTTTTGGGACCATGTTTAGCTGAATTTTGATATCTTTTTCGTAAAATCCGATCGCCTTCTCATATTGACCCTCCTGCCCTCTGACTCTACCAAGCTGGTGATAGATAAGTGCTTTATCACTGTCGTTGGAAGTGTTCTTGAGTAATTCGTTGTAAAGTTCTTCAATTAGATTGAAGTGATCCATTGCGAGCATCAGTTGACCCATTCGATACCATCCAGTGCCGTGGAATTCCTCTCGTATTCGATAAATGAATGTGATCAGTTGTGGACGATTGTCGTCTGTGAGATTCAATTGAACTTCCCATATACGACTAGTATTGATCGTCTGTTTGATTTCACCAACGCGAAAAACAGTATGCATTGAAAAGAGAATTTCTTTTTCTTGCGGAAAAGTGCTGTAATCATTGATGAGAGCGGACGAAGTGGTCAAAGTCGGTACTTTACGCGGATCAATTACCATAATAAAAAGAATACCGACCTGGTTTTTATATTTCCGTAGTGCACGTCGAATGAATCGCATGGCTTCCTTTTGTTCTTTACTAATGGGCAAGAAGTTATTGAATAAGAGAAGTTCATCTTTTGTATCCAGTAGATATTGAAAGTCTTGCTGAGACAGCCCTTGACCACGATAAATGATAAATTGTTTTGCACATGCACCGGAATGATCTTGATACAGCTGTTGCAATTGTCGATGAAGGTGTCGAATAAAAAAGGTCATTTTTGTCATGACTTTCATGTCAAGTGATCGTAAGGCTTGATTAAGCATGTTATACAGGCCAATATCATAAGTATACCACCAGATTGGTGATTTATTGTGATATTGACACTGAAAATCTTTCAGCTCAGATTCGGAGATTTTTTGTTTCCGACAATCAGCAACTAGATTTTTTACCGATTTTGCATTGTTTTCATCTATTTCTAATATAATTTCTTTGAATAGCAATGAGTACATGTAGGACAGTTCCACCTGATCACGATTTTGTTGATTCAATGCCGTTGCTGTCATCATCTGCTTCGGAACGAAACTCATCGGAATCGTGTCATGATCGCATTGATGGGCGGTCTTTTTTAAAGACTCACATATGGGCTTGATTGAAGTGAAGATACCTTTAATCTTTGGCCATTCTTTTGTCCATCGTTCGTGTTTTGATTTGTTGCAACAAAAGATGTAAATTGCGTCTAATTGTGGCATGCCATGAATATCTGACACGAGTTGTTGACCTAAAGCACCGGAAGAAATGACGATGGCTTTCTTGTCACCCATATCATTGAGACGTTGGATACATTGTGCTGATGTTTTACAAAGATTCACTTCTCTGACAACACTACGCAACTGTGTCAGCGTGTGTTTACAATCTTCATTTTTTTCGTCGATGTTGCCATCTACCCACATGAACAAATAATTTTGAAGCCGGCTGGCAGTAGCTGAGACTGTCGTAGTTGCAGCTGCACTCATAGCTAATTTGAAAAATTTTTGCTTGGAATTTTGTATTTATACATTTAATACCCGATGTTTTTTTTTCTAGATTTTTCTATGACGTCATGTGGGTTTTTTTCATTGACACTCAACAACAAACTCCACGTAATTTCAATTGAAACTATGGTCGCCCTGAAAGAACGAAAAAAAAAGCAACAACATCATTTATTTTATGGTTATTTTTGCCAACTTTCGTTTGCTTTTCATCTGTAGAGTGACACTTCAGTCACTAAGTAATTACCATGTCTCATTCATTCTTTATCTTTTTCTTTCATTTTATCAGAACGAATGTTTTTTCTCTTTCTGGTAGAAATGAAAAAACCAACAGAGAAACCGTCAGTTTGTTGTGTTTTTATTGTGACTACCAAAAAACATTCTGCTAATGTGAACGAAACAACAAGAAGAGTAAATTGAATTTTGATTGAAGCAACAATCAAACAACGACTTTTACTGGTCACTTACATTGTTTGCTTTTCACAAATCGCTCAAGTAAAAATAAGTACTCTCATTGTGCTTCATTCTCAGCGATATGTATTAGGTACCACGTTTACTGAAATAAATACGAGTACTCGAATGAGAGTTCGAATAAAATTGAATATTGAAGTATCCATTATGAAATCGAAAAATAAATGAAACAGTTCAAAAAGAATTTTTCATATGGATATAGCAAAACAAACGAAAGTTGTATCTCCTAATTGTAGTTATGAGTGCTATTCAGATCATGTACTAAACAACTCTAATTCAAATTCAAATCAATATTTACAATAAAATTAGACTAAGTTCTCTTTGTTATTTCGATATGATAGTCCTTAGTTGAATGACAATTATATGTGAAAATAAACTTTTAGTTTGTTTTTGTTCATTGGGGGAACCATATGTGAATGAGAAAATTTTATTTACATTCGAACTAGATTGAGATAGTTACTGTCTAACTGAGAGTCTTTCAGTAGTTTCTACAATTCATAAAGAAATCATATTTATATTTCGTTTATACACATTTAAGATTTACACAAATTTAACGTGCAACACTAGAGCGATGTTTATAATACATGTATTTCGATGCAAAAACATACTGGGAAATATGTTTTTATTGAGAACAGTGAATACAATTAGCGCAAAATGTGATCATTAAATTCATCCATTAGCCATGTCTGCTTGATATACATGCAAAAGAAACTCATAAATGTTTACGTAGAGTTGACAAATAATATAAAGTATCACTGATATATTTTTTAATTAAAACCAGCAGAAAGAGATTAAAGACATGAATGCTGGTTTGCTTAGTTCAAAAGAAAAAAAAAACATAATTACAGTTTATGCCAAATGTCTTTGTAAAAACATAGAAGTTTATTCCGGAAGAAAAAATGGCCGTAATGTTGATTGCATGCTTCTCTTCAATTTCTTCTAAAAATACAACTATAGCAAATATGAAAGATCAACAGAAAATTACATTGGCAACAAACGAGCTCCACGTCATCAACAGCTCTTTGTCACCGATTGTGTCTATAATTCTATGGAGTTGACGAGTTTGAATTAATCTAAATGCATGAAAATCAAGTCAACACTGTTCATTGTATTACACTCATTCCCTTCCTTTTCACGATAATTGATTCCCAATTATCTAATGTCGCAAAAGTTCCTAAACTAAGTATGATCAGCATTCTATTGGAAAGATTGTTCATAGCGAACGATCGTTTAAGAATCAGTTCTCTAGGGCATTCACTTTTTTGGATTGTGGCCATAACGATTTTTGTTCAATTATAGATTATTTCAAACTTTTTGTCGTGTGGCAATTGTCACAGTTCGCCATCACGTTGACCCGCCAATGATCCTAGACAATAATTTTATTTGAATAATCACTGAATTACATATTTTATTACATCTATTGATTATTAGCATTATCTAGCAATAGCAATATTTGTTCATAGTATTCTACGTGATGTGTACATATGTTTATTATGCAAAAAAAAAAATGAATTTTTCGTGTGTACGTATAAACTCACGCGTGCTAGCATTAAGAGCAAAAAAGAACAAAGAACAGAACGAGTTCAACTCACAAACACACAAAAGAAAGAACAAAAGAAGAGAATATGAATATAAAAAGAAAAACAAACAAGCCAACGTCTCTTCGATGGAAACAGAAGAAACTAACAAGAAAAAAAAAATAATAATAAAGAAAAAAAATCAACATTGTTGTCTTTTCTTTGAATTAAATCTTCTTTTGTTTTTTTTTTGTTTTAATTAATTATTTTTTTTCATTAGAGATCAATAGATGCAATAAGAATAAACAAGCACACCATAATGAGAGCTGAGCTACACACAAAGGAAGAACAAAAAAAAAAAAAGAGAAGGTGCAGGTATTATATACGAATGAGTATCTTGAAAAAGAACTTGCTACAAAAGAAAAAACAAACAAAAGAACAACACGACAACACTAGATAATAAAGAGAAAAATTCAATTAATCATTTTTCTGATTTATCTTTGCTTGCAGCTTCTTTTTTTTCTTTACGTTTTCGAAGAAATGATGGTGTTCGAAATTTAGATTTTTTCTCCTTTTTTACTTCTTCTTCTGTTGTACCTTTACTACCACTTGTACGATTTGGTGAAACCTAAATATAAGATAATTAAAATTATATTCTCCAAAAAAACAAAAATATACAAGGAGTGATTCTTTTTTGTCGTTATAATAAGAATCATGCCATTGATACCAATAGAAATCAATATAGCGAAAAAAAAACCCAGCCTTTTTAAAATAAGCATAATAGCAGCCCTTAATATACTAACCAAACTCTGTGTTCGCACCACTGGTACTGATGATACTGTTGAATACTGTAGATAAGAAAATTAAGATAAAAATACTTGTTTTTTTTTTCCTCGAAATTTCTTCGCAAATCATATTTTGCTTGTAAAAAACATCAAAGCTAAATATAATTAACAACATACCTCTCGACTTGAAGGGCCTGATGATGATGTAGTTGATTTTATTGTATCCGATTGACTTGTCATCACTTCTGAAAGAAGATAATCAGATTTCAATGAATTAAATATAAAGTTTATATAGAATATCAAATCATTCATACTTGCAACAGCACTAGCACTACGCGAAACAGTCGTACGACTTTCACTTTCTCCATCATTACCTAAAACACATGCACATGCAAATTCATGCTGCGAATGCAACAGTAACGATGCTTTGCTTCATTATTCTTACATACAGTTTTGCGTTAGTCTGAACATGTGCGTATAGAATAATAGCCAATGCATGATAAATCTATGGTGATTAGAGAGCTATGAGTCTACGTTTTTTTTTGGACCTGGGCCTTGTTTTGGAAGAATCCACAGCTTCCTAATGGCGTTCTTGGATTAATTTCGGATGTAGCGGCCGGTTGCAAGAACATAGCAGAATGTTTTTCAAAGGCTAAAGTTTTTTCCGTGACCAGGAATCCGTATCTCTAGGAGACAGCTATTATTATCTCGAAAATAGGCCTCCTGTGACAGAAAAAGTCTAAATGAATCTAAGATCACCATCGCTTTCATCATGCATTCATTGCCTTCGTCGGTATTCTATACATGCATGTCCGTACAAGTACAACGCTCTATCTAAGATCGATGACCGTCATTACTGTTACAGTTCTAATTCACGCATGTTTATTATCTTAGTACATACTCTGTCCTGATAAAGTAGAACTTCGAGGTAATGTTACATTTTTTTCTGATGTTATTATACTTTGAACACCTGTACCATTAATTGATTGTGGTGATCGACCTAAAATTGTTTATATTAAGGATGAATATTTAGATAAACTAAAATCGTCTCTCTCTCTCTCTTTCTCTCTCTGATTGATAATACTATCCGTGGGTAAAGTAAAGAATGATTTTGTATAGATTAAAAAGTAATAGAAATAGAAAGTATAGTACAACAAAAAGAAAAATAGAGTGTAAAATTAGATCATGAATAACAAGTCAACTATAGGTTTTATTCATGATATAAGAATATTTTGATATAATGGCAATATATGTATTATCATCTTATTAATTTTGGCTTGATAATAATTGGAATTCGATCAAATAGATTTTTATGAAAAATTATGATAACTATTATGTTCTTGTTCTTCATATATATCTTTTGTTGTACCATTTTGTATATTATATAATGTATCTTGTGATCTTGATCTTTGTTCATTATTGTATTTCATAAGATAAATATTTTCATCTTTATTAGATGATATTTCACTTTCTTGAACAAGTTGTTCAGCATGTATAGCTGACATTTTCTTACATAAATAAGCAAAATATTCATCTCGAGATGAAAATTTTAACATACGACGAACAGTACGTGATGATAAATAAGATTGTTCAATAGATAAATATTGAGCAAGATTTTCATAATAAATTTTATGATCACCTTGTTTATATAAATAAACAGGTGCTTCTCGAAGTGCAATATTTTGATAATGATTTGGAGATATTAATTGTGGTTGTGTTGATCGAATAGTATTTTGACTTGGTGAAATCATTGTAGAATTTAAATTCATATTCGATGTTGAATCATATTCATATGCATATTGAATATAGAAACGTGTTGGACGATTTGATGATGAAATTGTTTCATCATCAGGTATAATAAGTAAACATGGTTTCAAATCTAAACTTGTTTGAAGATTTGTATGATCTTGTTCTAAATTATCCATATAAGATAAATTTAAATATCTTGCATCACCACGACCATCTTTTGTATAAAGCATTTGTTGATCATCATTAAACGATGGATGTTCTCCTATAATCGATGATGATAAATTATTAACTGATTTTGAATGTCTTAATAATGGTAAATTAGGAGATCTATTCGATCGATGATGATCTTCAATTAAATTTTGATTTTGTAAAATTGACTTTTCTTTATTTCCATTATCAATTGTTTCTTTTGATAATTCAAATGAACTTTTTCCAACTGTTATTATTATTCCTCCAGCACCATTTGATTGTACTTTTCCAATACGATTAATTAAACGTGCAATTATACTACCAGTACGTTGTGGTGATGTATTTATAGCTTCAATTGAATCAATAGCATCAACACATGGTATAACAATTTCATTATGATTTATTTTAATAACTAAACGATCTAATTCATCTTGATATATTCTACTAGTACGATGTATATAATTAGAAAGTATTAATAATGGATCAATAGTATAATTATTTTCTATTGAAGGTTGTTCAATATCTAATGTTGTTGTTGATGGTGTTTTTTGTATAAGACGTAAAGATTTATTAAATGGAAAAATTAATTTTAATTTTGAATCAATAAAATTTTCTTGTTGTTTTAAATAAATTAATGGTAAATAATAAAATTTATTTTTATAAATTATTTCAATAGAATTATTATGATAATAATTTATTTGACTTGAATTATTTAATAACCATTGTGATAATTGATAACTATTAAATGGTAAAATTTCATTATTTAATAAATGAAAATTTTTTATATTAATTATTGATTTTAATTCATTTAATGGTATTGTTAATATTTGATTTGAAAAATTTATTTGAAATAATTTTAAATTTTTATTATATGTTATTAAATTATGATTATACATATAATCAATTATTTTATGATATTGTTTAAGTAATTCTGTTTGATTTTCTTTATTATAATTATTAGAATATTGTTCATGTGTTTTAATTATTATTTTTAATGATGGTATTTGTATACATTGTTTATTATAATATAATAACCAATTATGAAATTCATCTTGTTTTAATTGACTATATTTTATTAATATAAATTTCATATCTTCTCGTCTATATTGATTTTTATGTATAAATTGTGTATGTTCAGGTGTTAAATATAATTTTGAACCATCAGATAAATTTTCTAATATTAATATATGATTTTTATTATCATATTTTATTTCACCTTCATCATTTATATATTCAACATAATTATCAATAAGATCTTCTTTTTCTTTTGATGATGATTCTAATGTTAAATTATTTAAAGGTTTTAATGAATATGTATGTCCATTAAAAATAAAATTATCTCGATCAAAACTACCACCATTTGTTAGTAACATATCAATGATATACGAACGATTAAATTGATGTTCTAATATTTGTTGATACCAATGTGAAGGTAATAAAAGATAATGATTTGGATCATGAATAAATTCAAGTTCAATATGTTGATTATTTTTATCAATATGAATATGTTGAATATTTGATGAAAGTAATTGTTCTTCTATTAAATGATTATTTTTATCTAATGATATATAATAATATATATAATTTTTTGTATTAACATCATATTCAATATGTCCATTTTGAAATAAATAATTAGCTATAGTTTTAACATTAGTTGTTGGTAACATATATTTATATGGTATTTGAAGAATTTGTGTATTTTGACCATTAAATAATTCAATTTCAGTTTGTTGTGTATATTCATTTGATCGAATAGAATGTATTATTGATTGTAACCAAATTAATTCATCTGTATCTAATATAATATTTAACATAGGAAATATAAATTGACCAGATGAATATTGAATATAATCATATAAAAATAATATATTAGCTATATCATTTATATTAATAATATCTATTTGTTGATTATTATTATTTTTTTTTTTCATATATGTATTAATATGTTCATGTTTAATAAATAATTTTTGTTTATAATTATTTTGATCATTAAAATAAATAATAATATCATTTTGTTTAGTTATTTCAATTAAATTTTTTTGTTTTAAATTATTAAGCCATTGAATTAAAATATTCATATGATTTTGATTTAAATATTTTTCAGAAGATTTTATTTCTAATATTTGTTTATTAAATGTTAAAATTATTGTTTGATTATTATTATTATTTTCATCAATATGACATATTTCTAATAATACACGAGCTAATTCATGTGCATTTATATTATCACCTTGTTTATATTCAATTAAAAGATGATAAATATATTCATATGGTAAAATAAAATTATCAGTTAAATATAATGAATTATTTTCAATATAAACATTATCTAATGTACGAAGATAATTTGCTACACGTTCAATAAGTTCTATTGATGGATATGATTGTAATACTAATATACGTTGAACATCAAGTTCACTATTAGCTATATGAACAAGTTTTTCATTCATATTATATGAAACATAACCAATACGAATTAAATATTTAAATATTTCATGCCAATAATTTTTTTCTAATTGTTGCATTTTATATAAATCTATTATATGTAAACCTAATTTACCTTTAAGTGGAATAATTACACCGTCAACATTAAGTTTATATGTATCGAATAATAATGTTGTATGATCAGAAAGCCATTGTTCAATTATTGGTATTAATTTTGTTGGTATCTGTCGATTGACACGTTTAAGTTTATGTATCCATGATGCATTTTGATATTTTTTTTGATAAAATAACCATCGATCAATTGATAATATAATTGCTTCTCCACATATAAATATAACTAATTGATTTGATTCAGTTTCATATGGTAAGAAATCTTGATCAATAAAATCAAAATAAATATTTTTTGCTAAAATAAAATTATTATTTGATGATGGTAAATGTATATGTGATATATGTATTTCTTGATCATCAATAATAAGTATTAATGTATTATTATTTGAACATATATGTTTTGCATATGTTGATAAATAATCATATATAAATTGTTCATAACTTAATGAATCAATATATGATTGTTCATAAGAAGAATCAATATTAGTCTTATTTGTATTAATAGAATTTGTATATGATTTTTCAATAATTGTTATTTGATTATCATTTTTTTTAGTTGATATTTGAGAATCAATTTTTAAATCAGTTGTATTTGGTATTGAACTTATAATATTAATCGATGGATTTATTTCAGAATATTTTGTTATATTTGATGATGATCTTTCTGGTATATGTTGTTGCCATGTGTCAGATCCAGTTATATTTATTGTTGATTTAAATCGTTTTGTTTCATTAGTAGATGATGATGATGAACATTTGGAATCATTTTGATGTGTATGTAATTGATATTCAAGATCTTTTAATTGATCTCGTTGAGTATTAGTTAAACTTAACCAAAAGATTTCATCCCATTGCCATGTATGACCATCCTATAATTATTAAAAAATTTTAAATTGTCTTTTTTGTCGAAACTCGATAGTGGTATTAGTATTTAACTTATCAACAAAATCAATTAGACCTTTAAGTCAATGAAGGAATGATTTATCCATAGGTATTTAACAAAACATAAGTCAGATAAAGGATTAGATACTGTTGTAAGGCACCTGTTGCAAATGTTTTTTAACAAATGTCAAACATAAGTCGATACGAACAGAAGGTGATAGGTACCTCTCGTTAGACAGAGTATGATGTCTTGTTGAATAGAACATGTCTCGTCAATTGATATTTATCAACTATTGACAAAGTCGATTTGAGTTTTTTCCAAAGCTCATGAAAAACATACTGTATATTTCTTTGATTTGTCAGGACGAAAAATCAAAGTCTTGGCTAACAAGAGCGCCATTTTAAATGAGTCAGAACTAGTTGTTCATAGATAAGACTTAAATATAAGTTGTTGGTTGTCAAAACCTATTCTTTAAAAGTGGAAATTACACATCATCAACTTCTGTTCATGTAAAATTGAATCTAATATTTGTTTACAAACTTTAGTAACATTTGTTATTAATTTCTCATACTTTATTTGAGATTCGAACAAGACTTTTACCTGTAAATAATGTCCAATATCATTAAGATTTGTTATTGATTTACCAGTAATTTGTCGTATTTGATCAAGTTTAAATGGTGGTTTTAATTGATCATCTTTGGTATTACTCATAGAAGAATTTATTCTTTGTTGAATAATTTGAACTGGTTCAGCATGATGCATTGTTAATGTATTATAATCTTTAGTATTAAAACGTATTTCAGTACCATATTTTGATAAATTTTCTTTTGGTTCAATTTTTTGTATTTGTTTTATTGGATTTGTTACTATTGATGAAGATTTATTTTCTTGTTCAAATAATGTTCGTAATGTATTAACATGATTTGTTGTTATATTTATTTGATTATCAGATTTATTTGTATGAATTTCAATTGATTTTGATTTATTTATTGGATGATAATCAAATTGTTGTAATTGTTCTGTTACATGATAAGAATTAATATTAGTTAATTGTTTTTTTTCATTGATATTTGGTATCATATGATTTAAATTTTCAGTTGATTGTACATGTGATAAATGTTTTTCTTTATCATTTTCATATTGATTATCAATGGGTAAAATATCATCAGGAACAGGTGGCCAACTAGATATACGTTGATTATTTGAAGATATTTGAAATTCATTAGTTTGAGGAATAACTGTAGCTACAGATGATGATGATGATGATGATGATAATGTTTCATTTTGTTTTTTATCATAATTAATAACATATTCTTCATAGGAATAATTTGAATCTTCAATAAGTTGATTTGGTAATAAATATTTATCATTAGTAAAATCATTTGATAAATTTTGATTACCTGAATGAATTTTTACATGTTGTTTATAATTTGAATTATTTCCATGAATAATTAATGTTGAACTATGTGTTGATAAAGGTATTAATAATGGTGATGTTTGTGTTGATTTTGTTAATGATAATGGATCATATGTTGTACGATAACGTATTGGTTGACGATTTTGTTGTTCAAAAAAAATACATTTATCATTTGTTGAGACATTTTTTGAATTTTTTGATGGATAATAAATAGATAATAATTGAGTTTCAGCAAATGATGGAATAGATTTTGATGGATATAATGTTTCAATATTTTGTGTTGTTTGTGTATTAATTGTACGTTGTTGTATTGTTGGTAATTTATTTAAAGGTAATGTATGTTCATTTGATTGATTCATATTATGAATTAAAATTTGATCTGAAGATAAATCATTTAATTTATCGGATGATGATGATATTCGAGATATTTGTGTTTGTTGCATTTAAACTAAAAATACAAAAAAAATATTTATTCAATATATCTTTTTGTTTTTTTGTGTTCTAATGAATATTTTTGAAGGTTCTCTTTTTTTCCTAATATACGTAATTTATATTCAAGTCGTCATCATCATCATCATCATTTTCTGTATTCTCTATTTTTAATATTAAAAGAATTTGTTGTGTTCTCTTTTTCTCACTAAACTAACATAACCACAAACCAACAATCAGGATTTGTTCTCGCCCTTTCCATTAAAGAAAGAAAAAGAAAAAAAAAATACTATACGACGTCATGCCAAAACTAGTGGCGAATAAATATGATAGTTGAGAATATTTTGCTTTTTAATGAAGTCATATAACAAAAGATTGAACGGCTCAATAAATGCATAGGATATTATTCATAATTTTCTTTTTTTTTGTCGATCAAAACAAATATACGTAGATTTTAAATACTATATATATGGTCGGACTAAATATCAAAAGAAAAACTCAATAGTACTTAACAAGTCTCAAGAATTTTTATCATAAAATTTGTTCTTTTTTGTTAAATGCATTACATTTTTAGAATAAAAGTATTAAAAAACAAAAAACTAATACATATCTTACCTATATTTAATATTGTTTATCAGTATTTGCTTTTTTCTTGATGTTGTTATTGAATTCCACGAAATATATTAAAATGATGAATCATAAAATATAATGCATGCGTAGCAGATGACGATCATATACATGACATTTTTTTTTTTTTATCGAGTGAAGACAAAAAATGAGTAAAAGAAGAAGAAAAGGTGCTGAGAAGAACAACACGTATAAAAATATGCTGATCTTCTAATCAGTGGGCGCGCACCACAGAATGAATCATATTTTGTATAACTAATGTATTTTTTTTTTTTTTGTAAAATGTCATTATTTTATGTTTGATTCATAATTATAATAATGAATCATCAATTCATGAGAGAGAGAGAGAGACAGATGTTTTAGGATACTTACCTCTACTATCAATTTGTTCATCATATTGAGAATCATTTCCTAAAAAAAAAAAAAGAAAAATTCTATTAGTTGATCATTTGTTTTTTCTTCAATTATAAACCATAGCTCATGCTTTTTTAAGAGAATAAATGCAGGATTGAGAATGCGATCATATTACAAAGAAAATAGGTTTTGAAAATGTAATTCAAAAACAAGATAACCTTGATAAATATTTTATAAGTAAAATCAAGGTTATCAAGTCATGCGATATTTAATTAGAAAATTTCTTATTAAAAAAAAAAATATATATATATATATATAGTTAGTGTATTAAAAAATTTTGACATTTTTTTAGATTTTTAGGAAAAGGATGTGAACTTTAACAAAAATTCTTTTGTGACTTTTTGCTATTTTCTTAGGAAGTATTACGCTGAACTTTGTTCAATCGATAGTTTCAGATTTCAACGAAAGTTATTCCATTTTATACAGCTAAATTTTTAAGGAATAGTGCCGAATTGTAAGATTTAACGAATTAATTTTGTCTGAGATATAATTATCGGACTAATACCATTTAAAATAGGCTTTTATCAATTTTAGAACTTTTTTTTGTCAATCAGTTATTATTAATGTTGTCAGCACATTTTCTTATAGGTACATGATTATTAGATAGATGCTGTCATGGTACTCGAGGTTTAGGTAAATAAAACATCTGATTCATGAGTTTTGATCTAGAGTTTTCACATAGTTAATTAGTCAGTTTATATACTATTCGATAGAGAATTGGACGCTAAATAAAATTGTATAATTCATTATGAGTTAAAGTCAAAAATGACTATAAAGAATAGAACATGTTCTCTCCCAAACATGCTGCATAGGAATCATTGTATGGAATGGCGTTTGTTGTACTCAATGGAATGCTTCACATTGAAACGACAAAGATGAAGATTTTCTGGCATTTCTGCTTTGATAGCCAAATTTTTTAATTTTAATTCATAGTGAATAGACCTTAAAATTTGACTATAATCTTAAAAACGTTAGCTCTACAAAATGAGATAACTCTTATCAAACTCTGACACTATCGATTAAGCAAGGTCTGGCGTGGCTCTCATGCAGTGACTCTTAGCTCTCGATTCACTCTTCAATCAAGACTTTGTGTATATCGAATGCTTTAAGTCTCTCTTCAAAACTCGACCTTGGTTCACCAACACTCAAATCGTATGAAATTTTCAGAATACGTTGGGGATGCAATGAAGAAGCTGTAATAAAATTTTCAGTCCTGTACAATGATGTTTTCAGGAAATATTCAATAAACAAAGGTTAAAATTAGCGGATTTAGCGACTTGAAATTCTCGATGAGCCTTCATTCTATTGACTTAATTTTCTTTGCTTGAAAAATTATATCAGAATGTAGGAAATGACAGAGCTCTTTTTACTTTTAAGAGAAGAACAATTCAATGTCTCAAAACATAGCGTTCTGGCCCTTTGTCATGTGATAGTAATAAAGTTTGAATCAAAAGAGGGATTGTGTCATGCTCTGCATCTTGACATACTCTTTCAAACAAAGAAAAGCACAAATAGAGAAAAAATGAAAAAAAATTCTTTTTTTTTGTTTTTGAAAACCATATATTTTTCAAGGATGAGGATAAAAATCATACAAAATTTCGGCAATAGTGTTTCTGAAAGATCAGATTACGAGCTATTTTCTTCTGTATTTATCTTAACTTCGATCATTCTGATGAAAACTGACTTTTTTTTTTAGGTAAGCCTTTGTCTTATGGTTACAGAGCTATTTGCTAATTACTTTTTAATGGATCATCAGCAAAAAGTGCCAACATGTTTACAAATATCTATGCTATAAGAACTTATTCAGAAAAATAATCTTTGTAAACAATCAAAGTGATTTTTAATTGTAGGTATGCCCAAATCTTCTCAGTAGAACTCATCGAGTTCAAGAATTTCTCAACTCAAACTCGGTTGGATCCGAGAAGGACTCAGTAGTCGGTACTCTTCAAAAGCAGACTACTAGTACAAACACTTATTATGCTAGACATAATTCATTAAGTCTCAACTGAAAAGCAAACCGGCACCTAGCTTTATATTCTCGTAAGTCGTACACATTACCTAGGTCTTGTTCACACTAGAAAATTAATTTTAGTGCATCAATCAAATTAATATTATCGAAAAATAATATAGTGTATTTTGTTAAACACACATGAGAAAAAAACGATGCCAAAAAGTGATTCCTCTCTAATTGTTCACAAATAAAAACTACAATATTTGCTGTTTTTTTTTTCTTCTAGTATAGAAATATACTTAATTTTTAACTTGATAGATATTTATGAGATAGAATTTTATTGAATATCGTTTTCTCATATTTGATAAACTCTTTTCTTTTTATCATTATTAATCATTTGAAATAAAACTTCTCATTGTCATTTAAGAGATTAGTTATCTTCAAACCTCATTTATAAGCTGGTAAGACAAAAAGAAAACATGCTTATTAATTTCAAGCAATTAAAAAAAAAGAAAAGAAAAGAACTCTGCCGCACACCAGCCCTATTTATATTAGTAGGTTTCAATTGTAAAATTTTGCTCCCTAAGGAACACAAAAGAAAAAAGAAAGATATGAAAACGATGTGTCAAAATGAATCAATTAAGCATTATGATATACCCTTTCGAATTTCATCAAGTAGAGCATTTTTCTTCAATGCTGAATGAAGAAAAAATTTATTAAATAACAAAAAAAAAGTAATAAGAAATCTGAAAGAAAAATATGGAAAAAAACACACACACACACGAAACAAACCTTGTTCACGCATTTGATTTTGTTCAACTTCACGTTTATATTTTTCAATATCATTATTATCAATATGAGCAAATGGATTTTGAGCATAATATGTTTTATAAACAACAGCATTATTTTGTTGATCACGTTTAATAATACCTTTTGATGCAGCACCAACAATAACAATTGCTTCTGATGTTGGTTGATGAGGTTCCTTATAAAAAAAACAAAAAGCAATAGATGAATTCAGTTTTTTTTAAAACTAAATCGAAAATAAAATTATTTTACTTTCATTTGTGATGCATCTTCCCAAGAAGCATTCTCAAGAATTTTCGATTGATAACCAGCTGAAACTTTTTCATTAAAACGATCTTCTTTTATTTGTTTTTGATGATTTTTAAGTTCTTTTGGATCCATATTACTTGGTGCAAATTGATGTTTGGTATCAATTTTAATTGGTGTTGAATGTTTTAAACCTGTATCGGGTACCCACTAAAGAAAAAAAAAAAACAAATATTTATTTCAAAAATAATATATTTATCTATTAATGGATTTTTGTGTTCGTAAGATCCCACACTCAACAAAACTACTTCGATGAGAGTCTTCAACAAAACAAAAATCAGCTTTCTAGCAACCATTTAAAGTTTTTAGAATAAAATTTGATTTGACAGCTTAACATGAGACGTCTCCTTCATTGAATTGCATTCGATTTACCGAACAGAGATGTTCATGGCGGTGCTGAATTTAAATAGAATCTCGACGCTCATGTATGCTATACTGTAAGACTTAAACAATCTGATCGATCAGCAGTAGTACTTCTAGTTGAGGTCAGTCACAGTCTTGAAAATCAGAGCATTTTTGTCAATACCATTGCGGCAGCGGCAAATTCTCAGACATCTCTGTTATTGAAATTGGAGGCTTTCTATAAATTGTATGCAGTCCGATGATCAAACTTAACAGAAAACTTTTTCAGCTACACAAAAAATGCTTTTTTAGACCCTTGTTAACTATTACAATCGAGATCAAAACTAAAAAATTTAGCGATTCTAAACTTTTCAGAAATCAACATTGAAATCATTGTTTTGCTAACTTTTTATTCTATGTAATTTACCTTGGTAACTTTCTTAGGATTAGGTGTTCCTGTTTCTTCAATTTCTTGTTTTAAATAAGCATTTGGTGAATTACGCCATTCTGTTGTACGTTGAGCTTGACGTGTTGGTGAACTAAAATGAAATCATATTATTTTTTTGAAATTTACTAAATTATACTAAAATAACTTACTAAGCTTCAGGATATGTTTGTTCAACAAATGATGTAGCTGATGAAGCAGCTGGTGGAACTTCAACATCTTTAAATGTTGTTGTTTTATCAATTGTACGTATTAATGGTTGACGATAAACATAACCAGTACGAAAACCAGCATTATCCAAAATACGCATTAAACTTTCAAATTCAAGTTCACCTATTTTCCATTTTTTATCGCCTGTTGCTTCATTTACATTTCCATGAAGTACATCAGCAACCTAGAGAATAAAAAAAACAAAAAAACACTTATTCATTTTATTTGAAGTTTTAATAATTTTATATTTACTCGTTTTTGTTGTTCATTCGATGGTAAATATAATTGATCAATACCCATAGGTGCTGCACGTACTTGTACTTCACAAGCATTAATTACATTAAATGCATATTTCCATGCTTCTTCAATTGTTTCACCACATGCAACAAAACCATGATTACGTAATATCATTACTTTATTTATTGGACCTAAATCTTCGACAAGAAGTTTTTTAACATCATCTTCAATTAATATTCCACGATAATCATGATATGAAATTTTACCACAAAATAATGCATCTTGTGATAATGGTAAAAGACCACATTTCATTGCTGATACAGCAGCAACAGCCGGTGTATGTAAATGTATAATACATTTAAGATCTGGTCGTGCTTTATGTATAGCTGAATGAAGTGTATAACCAGCACGATTTATTCCATATGTTGTACTACCCGGATCAATAATATTACCTATGATAAAGAAAAAACAAAAAGAAAATGATAATGATGAAAAAAAAATATATATTTGAATTAGTTGTTTTATTATATACCAGCTATATCAACTTTAACTAAACTTGAACCTGTTACTTCATGATACATTAAACCAAATGGATTAATTAAAAAATGTTCAAGTTCTTGATTAACACGAGCCTAAAAACAAAAATTAACAAAAAATTTAGATTTTATTTCTGAGAATTTTAAGAAATTATCTGATCATTTGTTAATAGAATAATTGTTCTTTATACAATGAGAGTTTTATTTAATGTAAACAATGCTCAAAGAAAAGCTCAGTTTATAAATAGTAATGAACATAAGTTTAGAACAGCTGTATTTTCAAGTTTTAATATTGATGGTAATAATTAGCAAGAATTTGAAAAAATATACATTTGAATAACTGAAAGAATCCTCTATTAAAATGGATGAATCTAAAAACTCCAAAAAGAAAACTATTCAGATGAGAATTGTACGGAAAATCAAGATTTTCAAAACTAGTTTTTTTTTAAATCGATTTAAAGATTTTTTTGATAAAAGCAAAATAAGATGCATTAAGTCTCTTCATCAAATTGCATTCAATATCTAGAAGGCTTCAAAGTTTCAAACATAATGAAACCATTGAAACTTTTTATACAAACAAAAGCGAAGTGCTTCAGGTTTTGTTTTTTTTTGTAAATTGAATGTGATCCGAGAAGCACAACCATGGAGAGGTCAAAGATATCGTACTTTTTCATGTCAAATAAAACTATTTTTCAAAAAAGTTTCAAATAGATGCCAGAAAATTGATTTCAGAGAGTATTGGTCATTGATTGCTTTTTTCAGATTTTTCTCTAGTTATTATCATCGAGAAATTAAACTTTTGTTCGATACTATATATCTGCCTATTGTTTTATAACAAAAAAATAGACAAATTTTCAACACTGCAAATAAGACTATGCATTGATACGTTATTTTATTATATCAATGATTAAAAGAATTCAAATTCTTAACTTCATCTTATTGTCTATTATTAGTAATTGTATCTCATATATAATAATTCAAAATTTTAAGATCAGAATTATTTGTTGATCATCTGTGTTTATTTATGAAATGAATGAAATACTGCGTAGACTATGTCAAGGTTCCTTATGTGTATAAAGCATTGCGTTATTCTATTAATAGATGAAATTCTTGATCAGCAGCAATTTACCTTGAGATTGAACAAATCAAAGAATAACTTCAATATAGTTCTCATGCGATCATATATTTCATCAGATTCGAATATAAATCGATACTTAAGATCATTTTTAGAGAAAACTAATCACGCCATTGGAGACTTCTTATGTGACTTAAACTAAATGAAAATCGTCGGTAGACCAGACAGTAATTACCTATACACCGACGGTGATACGAAAAAAAGAAAACGCAACATGCATTAACCTTTTAATTTATGTCTCCTATCAACTAACAGTATAAACATGTCTTAATGAAAAATATTATTTATCATTGCATAGAATTTTCTTCATTCAATGAGCTAAAAAACCGCAGCATTGAAAAATCAGTCGAACAGAATTTTTTAATTTTTTTTTTTTTTTTTTTTTTATAAATTGAGCTGTTCTTTAAAAATTGTAGAGCTTTTTTCAGTGCATCGTGTGTGATATATTTTATTTTTTTTACTAAAGCATATTAGTTAATCAAAATATGACTTTTAGAAAGCGATTATTCATTATGGTCCATTGCTTACATTTAATAAATTGTCATCTCTAAAATTTATATAAGAATTTTATGATGAGATGTGATAAATATATTTTCTATGACCTACAATTGTATTTAATATAAAAACAAATCTATTAATCCTTCACACAAAATACCAATATAGCATCGTCTATCAACCTTGATAGGATAAATTCCACTGTTACGCAAAAAAAACGATATGAATACCTGCCACGATAGTTTTCGAAAGTCTTTTTTGCTACTGTACTAAATTAGCACAGGTAAAAATTTACTGTCATTCTGACTGTTAGATTTATAGACACTCAAATTGACTGTAAAATCATACAATTTTACAATACTTTTAAAATATTGCAGCTATCGCCGAAGCACTATTTTGGACATCTCTACTTTCTAATTATCAGAAAAAAAAACCAATAACGAACCGTAATATGATTATAAATGCCTTGTGACCATCCAAATAAATCCACAAGACGATAAAGTGATGCTAATTTACAACGAAGTAAACGTTCACTTTTTGAATAACCTTGAGAATCAACACCACGTATATCATTAATTGGTACAATAACTGAACCACCAGCACGTGATAATGATGATACAGTTGTCCAACGTGATGTATGTGGTAATAATAATTCTGATATTTGTTGTAAAGCAATTAATGATGCTGGATGTGGTCCATGTTTTAATGCATCATTTATAATTGCTTCAAGTTCATCACGAAATTCTTTTGAATTTAATATTGTTTTAACACGTTGTCGTTGTCCCATTTGACGCATATCTTCAATAACATCAGCTGGTCGTTCAAGTTCACGACGATATTCATCATCATTATCAATTTGATGTTGTGATGAATTTTTTATAGGTGATTCAATATGTGTACCATTGGTTGCTGTTGGCATGCTTGTTCTTTTTTTTTGTTTTGTTTTGTTTTATTTAAGGAAGAAAAAAGAAAAAAAAGAAGAGAATTATCTAAAAAAAATATATAGATCTATATATATTTTTTTTTTCTTGATATTTTTAATCAAACAGGATATGTGAAAAGGTTTAGCATATAAATATAAAGTCGAAAGACTTTGTGCATTTCATGACAAAGCAAGTTATTAATTAGAGAGATAAACATATCAAAAAGAAAACAAACCAAACAACCACAAGCAAAAAAAAAAAAAAAGAAAAAAGAAGAAATACAAGACTAATAATAATTTTTATTAATGTTTGTCGATAAAGCGAATCAATGGTTCACGATAAATATAACCAGTATGATAACCCTGAAATCAAAAAAATATTTAAAATTCTCTTTTATTTTATATACAGTCCTAGATGAAAGTATCTGTCACCACATAAAATACTTCTATGCTTTAATAACACTGAACAAATGATTTTTCAGTGTAGACGTGCGACAATAAATCTTGATGGCAAGTATCAATTTGACCTTGATCAATTCACATGTTCTTTCTCTTGAGAAAAATATATTCAACAAAAAAACATGCACTAGACGTTTTAGGTTAATTTTTTTTTCTAACTCTAAAGACAATCGCGTATGTCTCACGTGAGCTAATGACGAATCACTAAGATCTTAATAATTAACATAGTCTGAGATAATGAACACATGTCTCAAGGCTAACTCGAAAAAATTTTCAAACAAATTGATCAAAATTATTGTAAAAAAAAAAGAAAAGAAAAGATTCATCTGACTAAAAATCTTCAACTAGAGAGCTCTCATCGGGTTAGTTTAAATCTGAAAATTTTATACCCGATAGATTTTAGTCCGTGTCTTCAAGCAACTATTCAGTTGTGGTGAAAAAAAAAATTTCATTGAGTATCAAAGTACGACTTGACACAGTTTAGATTTGATAAAATAATCACAAGAGGACGATGATGTGAGACTTATTATTCTAATACACATGAAGCAATAAAGAGCGGCTTAGTGCTTGAGATTATAATCGCATACATACATCCGAAATAAAAGCTTAATATCGTAAAGAAGAGTAGCATTTCATCGGAAGCGGCTTTATTTATCAGTACTATAAATTTCATAATGACAACAAAACGAAAATTTATAATAAAACAGTTCTTCTATCTCTTTCATACTATGCAATAGAATTTGATAAAAGATATGCTATAGGATAGGAAAAAAAAATGTCCTTCTAAATATATCTTGTTCTATAATCAGAATCTTATCGTAGCCTTTAGGAAAAATACAATCAATTATATGCTTTTTTTTTTTAAGAATAATAACTTTCTTATGAATAATCGAAAATAATTTGAGATTATCTAATGTAAATGTAAAATTCAAACGTAAAAAAAAGGACAATAAAATGAATGTAACTCTTAACAATATTTATTTGCCTAATATTATATAAGTTCATCATATGAGTGTAAAGACATAAGGATTAGAGTAAGACTTATATCTAATTTTCAATATATTTTTGATTGCTAAGAGCTCAAACTGGAAATAAAACATTACCATAATAATCGTATAAAAAACAAACGATCTGACTAATTTTTCAAATAGTCTCGAATTTGAGAAAGACAATATTTCTCTATGTCTAACCGAAAAATCAATTAGATACAGAATAATTCCTCACTAACAGTATCGAATTCAATGAAAGTCAATTATACATATGAATAAAAATAAGTCTTACATTGTGAATCTATAGAAGTATTATTTACAATCGCTTTCTTCATATGTATAAATTTATACTCTAAGACAGAAGAACTTCAGATATTTTTACATCTGTTACTATTTTAAAATAATATTAATTAACAAAACTTATCATCTACACAAAAATATTCAATAGTATTCTGTTTCGATATAATTTAGTTCTTTAAAAAAAAAAAAAACGTTTTCAAAATTTATCATTCAATAAAAACATACAGCTCTATCTAAAACAATCATTAATGTTGACCATTCAAGTTCACCAATAGCCCATTTAGTATCCGATGTATTGACTCCACCACCACCTGTACTAACTGTATTTATAACCTAAATAAATATATATAAGAATATTTTTTTTTTTATTTCTTTTAATATTTTACTTGTTTTGATGAAGTATCTGATGGTAAAATTAAATTTTTAATACCCATTGAAATAGCACGTAATTGTGATTCACATGCTAATATAAGATGAAATGTTATATGCCATGCTTCTTCAACTGTTGTACCACATGCTAACATTCCATAATTAGGAAGTATAAGAACTTTTGATATTGATTGTTGAATATTTTCATCAATAGATAAATGATTTGTTGTTAAATCAATATTTATTAAATGTGTTGATGTTTGACCACATATCAATGATTCTTGACTAAGTGATAAAAGGCCACATTTCATAGCTGATACAGCTGTAACACTTGGTATTTGAATATGAATTATACAATTTATATCTGGACGATATTTATAAACAAATGAATATAATGAAAAACTAAGTGCATTAATACCAAATGTTGTACTACCAGGATCGATAATTGAACCTAACAAGAAAAAAAAAAAAAAACAAATAAAATCAAAGAAATAATTTTTTTGTTTTGTATTTGTACCATTCGAATCAATTTTAACAAGAGATGAACCAGTTACTTCATGAAAAGCTAAACCAATAGGTTTAATAAGAAATTGATCTGTACTATTATTAACACGAACCTATAGAAAAACAAAAAAAAAAAAAATTCATTGTTACAATTTTGAAAATAAAAAAAAAAAATGCGAAAACCTCGGATTTAAATCCGAGTGTTATGTGTACTTCAAAAAGTGAACAGGTATATTCACTTTGTTTTTTTATCATCTGAGACATATCTAGGCAATTTGCTTTCTGGATGCAGTTTTTACGCATTTTGAGACCTTTTTCAGGTGATGTTTTGTTAGAAAACTACAATTTGGTTCAAAACTAATATCAGATTCGGAATCACCGTTAAAAACTGAGTCGATTTATATATGTTGTGAATAATTCTGAGAAAAAAATTTTTTTTTTGAAAAAATCCCTGTACCCCCCCTCAGGGATGGTCTGGTCAATAATGACAATTTTTTCGATAACTCAGCCATTTCTTGACGGATTCTTCTCAACTTCGAACTCGACTGAGACATTGATGAGATTGAACTGTGTAGAAAATTTCATCACGATCTGACTCTCCTTTCGAAATTTATCGTGTAAACGGCCGGACACACTGACCGATTCTATAGTGTACTCACTTTTTGAGTACACAAAAACAAAAAAAGGTATTTTCGAATTTAATTCTTACTGATATATGATTATAACATGTACCATAATTCCAACCATAAAGATCAATAACACGATAAAGTGAAGCTAATTTACATCTTAAATAACGTTCATTTTTAGCATATGTACGACTATCAATACCACGTATATCATTAACAGGTAAAACAGGACCTAAAAAGATTTTTTTTTTTTTTTTTGTTCTAATTTCTATAATATTGAAAATTATACCTTTACATGTTGTTGCATCAAGTTTCGTTATTGGTAAAAGTAAATTTGAAAGTGTTTCAATTGATTCTTTATTTCCTTCGTTAATTAATAAATTTATTAATTCATTATGAAATTCTGATGAATTTAATAAAATTTTTGATGAATATTCTAAATAATTCAAAAAAGAAATTTTTTTTTCTTACACTTATTTTGAATATGCTTAGAATTATACAAAACATATCGAATACAAGAAAAAAACAAATGTTTTGACATCATTCAACAAAAAAAAAAAAGGATATGTGCTAATCTCATAATGTTCATTGAATATAGTAGAAGACTATTGAGTAGGTTATAACCTTTTCAATATAATACACATCAATGCCAAGGAAATCATTCGAATAGGTAATATTATAATACCGATATTAGAAACATATATTACAATATTTATTTAAGGTTAAATTTCAATATGATATAAGAATACAATATTTTTATTTACCATTTATAGTAGATTGATTATCACCTTCAACTGGCATATTATCTAGAAAAAAGAATGACAAAGTTATTCAATAGTTTCATTTTTTTTTTTTTTGAGCGAATGTGTTAAAAATCCGAAAGGGCTTTTTTTTTTTGAAGACGAACGTAAATGCATAAGTATTATTTTAACTAAAAGAAAAAAAAATATTCACTCAAAACATTTTGAAACCTTTCATTGCATCTATGAAACTCGAATCAATCGATAATAGAATTACCTATTAAAAGTTTCTTTTTTTTCTTTTGATTGTTTTATGTTCATTAATGATAGACTATATAGATGAGCAACTTAAAACAAAAAAAAAAGAAAAAAGGTGTGAAGCTATTAAATCTCAATATCAATATCTTAATTCATTTACATTATGATCTATTGAAAAGGAAAGTATCATCGTAGTGAAAAAATAATATGAAAATTAATTATGTTATTAGACAATATTTAAAAAAAATTTTTTTTTTTTCATAAACTCGAGGTCGAATTCAATTTCTAAAAACCAAAAAAAAATCAAACAATACAATCCGTCTGGTCGCTTCTACTGACAATGAAAAATAAGCTCGAATATCAATTCTTATTACATACAGTTTGTATGTGTCTGCCATCAGTATATATATATAGTGTTCAGTTACATTATATCGGAGAAAAAAAAAACAAATAAATTATTATATATAGCATAGAGTGGCGTCCTACTATCCAATCGAGAAAGAATTCACAGGGGAGATATTCATTTTTATAGAGTCTTAGTACTAGATTTCTTACCAAAATCTTAAGATTTCAATATAATTGTAATCATCAAAAGAATATAAATATGCGAGACAAGAGTATTCCGGGCACAACTATGTATTACTATTTTTTACACATATATATATATATATATATATCCAGTATCAGTCAAGGCGAGGTCATCAACGGCAGCAATGTGAACACATAGTTAAGAATAGAAGAAAAGAAGAACGAACGTGCAAGTATACATATGCCTATAGAATAAACGGAACATATAGAAGCGATTATCTTTTGACGATGATGGTTAGAAAAAGAACAGACGAAACAAAAAAAAAAAAAAAAGAAGAATAAGGTTTCTTTCTGGTTGATCTGTGAAATCGAAGAAGGAAATCAAAAATGATATATTTATTAGTGACGACAATTGCTCTCTTTCTCTCTTATTACCAATTTATCAATCAATCAATCAACACATCACTGAATGATGTTGATATTTTGTCTAAAGACAAAACGTTCAATAAGATGATATGATCATCTTTATTAGTCTATTGTGATCAATAGAAATATAGTTAAAAATACAAAATAATTCACAATATGATAAGTGTTTTAAAATATGTAAATAAAGAATACTGTAATTCTTCAATGTTACCTCGATCGGTTACAAGAATAAAAGAAAAAAATTCCAATAGAAACAAATCTATGAAAATTTACTAAACAAAAAAAAAAGGTTAATTCTATTTAAATGGAAATTTATTAAGCGAGAAGAACAAAAAAAAGGAATATATATATAAACACATTTACATATAGAGAACATGAGAATTCAACAACTGGTTAAAAGCCGCAAAAATTTGGGTCAATAACGGCCATTATCATTTTTCTAGATGTCATACTATAACCAATCAAAAATCAATCATCATCTCTAGAGCTTTAATATTATATTTTCATTTTAATCTATTAATATTATTTTTTTATTTCGAAACATAATCTTTATAAACATGATTTCAAGTCATAATTTTTATTTTATAGATGTCGCTAGTTGCTATTATTACACTTACATTGCTATAAAAAGAACAACTTAAAATGATGCTATTGTTTCATTTTTGTATGAATTTTTAATCATTTGCTGATGATAAATTGAGTGTTCTATTGTTTTTTTTTTTTTTGGCTTAATAGTATTCTATGTTCGTTGATTGCTTTTTGTTTCAAATAAAGTTATATATGACAAGCTGTTGCACCATCATTTTTTATGTATGCAAGAAAGATTTATTAGAGTCTACTGTCAAAAAGAGATGAAATAATAGAAAAAAAGAAAAATATCAATCTATAATAAAATATTTGATAACTTCTGAATGCAATAAAAAAAAAAGAAGGAAAAGATATTTGTAATTCAGTCAATTATTTACTAATATTTGTCGACATAAATAGATTTATGATTTTAAAAGCATCAATAAAAATTATCTAAAGAAATTTTCAAACATTAAGATTAGAATTTGTTTAGATCTATTTTTAACATTTAAATTCAATGTATTAAACTGTAATTAAGAAAAAAACACACAGGTGAGATTTAAGATTATTTTTAAAAATTATTATGTGAAATGTTTTATAACTTGAAAAAAAAGTATTCTTTTCTTATAAAGATATTCTACTTCGATAAACATAATGCTTGTTATGACTCTTTTTTTTTTGTTGTTGTAGCTCTGCATGACTTCAATTTTTTTGTGCGGAAGTGTAATTAAATAGTAAATAATTTGGCATTCTTATGTGTGTGTATAAGGACAGTAACATGCTATCAAAATCGTTATTTTTGTTTTCTTTTTATCTTGGTGCACATTGGTATTATCAACATCAAACAATGGCATCGTTGAATTTGAATAGTACAGAAACAACAAACATTGATCCAACAACAATTGGTATAAGTGATAATCATTCAGTATTTGTGGTTGTTTTATTTATCATGTGTCTATTTGTTCCAAGTTTTGGTTGTACTATATTCTTATTGTTTCACATTGGTCGATTACATGTACGACATTGATTTTCGTTGTATATTAATATTCAATAAAAAACAAAAAAGAAAGAAACTATAACGTTTTTCTTTTTGTAATTCAGTTTTTTTTTGTCGTTTAGAATAGAAAGAAGAAGAAGAAGAAAAAAAACCTATATTAAATAACATGTTTCAATTTCAAATATAATTGCAAATAGTAGATGAGAAGGTCAAGATATTTTAAAATATACTTTTATATAATTATGAATTTCCTAGTGGAGAAGAAAATAGAATATTTGACAATGTCATGAAATACGGTCATTATGTATTACGAAAAAAAAAAAACACAAATTACATCAATACTTTAAGAAATGTAATTAATGAATAGTCATGAATATTTAATGGAGAAATATGACGATGATTATCATTAATCGGAAGCTTTTTAGATTTTAGTTTTTCATTTCCCATGAAATCTATGAGTAGAACTCTTTAAGACTAAGAATAGTTTAAATTGGATTTGAGTTTATGATCTACTAATATCACCATATCTTTCTTTAGAGATATTCATTTTTCAAGTAAATCTAATTGCTGTATCCTTAAATGGCAATGCACTATTTTTCGAAGAAATTCACATATTCATTGTCGGTAAAACTTGCAAGATTACGTAATGACTATCAAATATGCTTATAGGCAACATTTCAGTTTAAAACTTTTTGTTTTGGATTTTTCAAAACTGTCTTGCTTATAATTAAATTATATAACTCTTCATCAGTAGGCTTTAGATCTGAATCCATTTTAAACTGTTGTTTAACAAATCAAAAGTTTTCACTTACGAGGAAACCTCGTCAAGTATTAATCACTGATCGAGCTCATATTTGTAAGATTCGATGAGACTAGCAGAAACCCAAAAGGATTCGTCCCTATACGTTGTCATTTCGGAGTTACGATCGTTTTACTGATTTTTCGACTTGTGGCAATGATATTTATAGAGAAGTCCAACAATGAAATTTTGACCTGAGATTTTGTCTATAAACAGGTCTCATGATTACTAGAATGTCCTAAAAGTTTTAGCTAAAATGAATGTTTCTTTCTCAAGATATTGAATTTTCAAGGAACGATCATATTTCAAAGGTAAAGGTAAAAAAATCGAGCTTCTTGGAAACTCAGTATCTTGAGAAAAAAACGTTCATTTTAGCTGAAAATTTTAAGACATTCTAGTGACCATGAGAACTGTTTATGGACAAAATTTCAGGTCAAAATTATTTTGTTGGGCTTCTCTATAAATATCATTGTCAGAGGTCGAAAACCTAATAAAATGGCCGTAACTCCGAAAGGATAGCATATGGAGATGAATCTTTCCAGGCTTCTGCTAGTCTCATCGAATCTTACTTATGAGCAAAATATGAGCTCGATCGTCGATTAACACTTGAAGAAGTTTTCTCTTTAGTTGAAAAGAGTATATTATGTTAATAGCAACAAAATTCATCAAGCCAACAATAACATCAAAAACTTCAACTATATGAAATCAGTAGAGATTTAACATAAAATAAGAGATTATGTTATCTTTTAAATGATAACATTCATTCGATCAAAATACATATATATATATTCGATACTATCGATGACGAACTTGTAATATTTATTTTTTCAACAAAACTTGAATATGATAAAAATTACTTTCTATATTCAGTCAAAAATTTATCATAAATCTTTTCTATTGCTTTATGTAGAAGTTTTCATAATGGTATACATTTATAGACAAAAAAAGCAAGATGAAAATATCTATATGCAAATAGCCAAGAAAATCTTTTTCTTTTTAATGAATTCGTTCGATAAATCGTGCTGGAATGTGAAGTTGTAACATAAGTTGTGGTTGTTTTACAAGACTAGTTCGATCCGAAAGACAATTTAAAAAATAATTCCAAGTTATTTCACTTAGATTAAGTACACGACTATGCATTTTATACAATGTTGTTATTCGTGTTTCATTAGTATGATCATTTCGAGTTGAATCTTGTATAACACCACCATGTGACCAAATTTCACCACGCTAAAATTTTAAAAATTAAATAATATTTTGAATCAAAATTATATTACTTCATTTATTGCAGCAGCATGAAAATAAGTTGATTTTATCATATTTAATGATTGTAACATAGACCATTCTAATTTTTCAAAATTAAATATCCATAAATTTCCACTTGTAGAAACATGATGACCTGTTGTTTGATCAAAATAAGCACCACCAAACATAATTATTTGATGTTTATGAAAAGGAAATATTGAATGAAATTTTCTTGCTTGAGGAAAATCTATATTTTAATAAAATATATAGAATTGAATATATCTCGAAAAAGGAAGATGCTTTTTCGAATTACAACTTTATTTTACTAATACTCTTTTTTTGTTTTTCATCTATACAAAACATATATTTATAGATAGATTATATTAATAAGACAAATCGAACAAAGTAATAAATCACTTTTTTTGCAATGAGTTTCACTTGATTAAGAAAAGTCTAATATAACTCTAACTCAAGAAGAATAATAGATAAGCACGAAGTCTTTTATGTTTTCTCTAATTTCATTAGAACTAATCTATTGATATGTCGAATTCATCTCAAATATGATTTATTATTTGATGATAGCATCTCATAAGAAAATACCAATCATATTGATTCCAAAAATGACGTCAAATTAACACATTCATTCTAAAAAAATATTCAGACTCTAACACCTAATAAACTCATAATTTCACAATACAATCATCTAGAATCAAAGAGTTTAATGGCTCTTACAAAAGAAAGTTTTCAAGTGTGACTAGCAGCATATCAAATATATATATATATACTCACTATGCATAGGATCTGGATTTGTATGAACAAATGACCATGTTTGTGTCGTAAGATCAAATGCTGGTAACTAAAAAAACAAAAAATTCTAGTTTCAATAAATAAAAATTCATAAATATTTTTTCATAGACATACATTTTCAAGTGAGAAAGATGTACCAGAACTTCCACCACCACCAAATAAAAATATTTTATTATCATATAAATAAATTTCTTGTCGATATCTTAAATTAATTTAAACTAAAATTTAATTTCTATTTCAAAAATTTTTCTTACCTTCCATTTTCATTAAATTCTTCAATTTCATCAAATGTATATCCTATTTGTGTACATTCTAATGTTGGTAAATAAATATCATATACATTTGTATTATAACTCCATCGATTTGTACCACATAATATATATAAATGATTATTTTTTATAATCATACTCTATTAAAAAAGAAAAGTTTAATTTTTATAAATTAATACAAAATAAAATTCGATCGAATACAAAAAAAATTTTTGTTTTTTTTTGAATTCTACTTACAGCTCCATAAACTTGTTCCGGTTGTTGATTACGTAATTGACATCGAGTCCAATGACATCGTTTTAAATCAAGTATAAATAATTCATTAGAAACATTTTGACCAAATGGATATCCTGTACCACCGAAAACAAATACTAAATTACGATATAAACACACTAGAATATAAAGAGAAAAACAGACATAATTAATTAAATAGAAAAATTAAAATCAATATTATAAGTTTACTTGAATGTGAAGCAAGTGTTAAATTGGGTCCTTCACCTGTTGGTATTTCAAGTGTCCATTGTCGAAGTGCATAATTAAAACGCCAAAGCTAAAACAAATAAAATAAAATAAAATCGACAAAAAATATTTATCATACCTCATTAAACATACATTCTTGTGGATTAGTAGTTGATGGATAATAACCACCCCATATCCAAAAATCAGATGCCGTAGCAACAGCACGATGACCTGAACGAGGATGTGGTTTATTTATAGGATTTAATGGTAAAATTTCAACAAATTGCATTAAATTAATTGATGAAATATATCGTATTGATAAATAAAAATTTCGTTTTGATCGTTTTGTATGTATTGTATCATCTGTTTTAGATGATTCAATAGATTCTCTTGAATTTTTTTGATTTGTTGCGGGATCGTTAGCCATTATAATCAACAAAAATAACAAACAAATAATAACATTCGTAAAAAATAAAATAAATTGAAATAACTATGCAACTAAAAATAAACAAGATAAAAAAAATAATTTTAACTTTTATTAATTAATAAAAAAAATAACGTTTTTTAAACAAATGATGTATGATTTTGGACATCAATATGAATGAGCGCAAAGTCCTTATCGCACGTTTTCATATGATATGTGTTGACAAAATTTTGTAACATGAAAGGAAAAAAAAAAATATTATTGCTACGTCAATATTCTATGCTGCTTGTGTTTATCACAAAAAAACAAAAGAAAGAAATTTCAATTTTGCCTAGACAAAATTAGAACTTCAATATTGACTAGACAAATTTTAAAGTTTATATATATCCATATAATATATTGAAGGAAATTTCTCAATAATTTCAAAATTTGCTAGTGACTCATAGTGTCTGGGTATTTTTTTGTTTCATTATATTCATATAATATACATATGAGAAAGAATTCTAACAATACTAAAATTTCGTGAAAATGATGCATTTGGGAAGAGTTCGTTTTCGATTACTTCGATGATAATAATGATAATTTTTGAATTTTACAATTGATAGAGTATTGGATAATTTGCAAAGGAAATTTTTTTGGTTTTTGGAAGTGTAAACACTGCTAACCTAGAGAACAAAGCTTGCGATATATTCTAATGAACTTATTCGCTAATCGAACTACGATAAAAAAAATCTAATATGATCTATATCATACCTGTCAAAATAGCCAAATAAATTGAGTAATAATTAGGTTGTAAATTTTCAAAGAAAAAAAAAGAAAACACAAAAATCTAAAACATAATATAACGAAACAACAATTGTGATAAATAAATTTTATTCAAATGTTTCATTGGTATAACCAGAAGCTATACCAGATTTTCCTTCTTTAAGTTCTGATATAGATTTATTAGAATCTTTATCTTCATTAATATTATTAGTTATTTGTAAACCCCACCAAGTTTGACTTTGATCAAAATTTCGATTTGAACCATCATGTTGTTGTAATAAAAGAGCATTTGGATGTTTAACTACTAAAACATTATTTTCTTCATTTTGATTTATTTCATTTTCATCAATAATTTTTATTATTGATAATATTTGTCTTAAATCAAATGAATAATTTATTGATAGATTTTCATTATTATCATTTTCAAATGCTTGTATTATATCATTTATACTAATTAATGGTATATTAAATTGTTTATATTCAGGTGAAAGCCATAAACTTTCTGTACATGATGAACAAAGAACATAAACATCAATATTTCTTTCAAAATTATTCATTTTTGGTATTGATAATGTATTCATGAGAAATGTATAATATTGACGATTATGTTTATCAAATAATTTTTTTATATGATCAAGTAATGTATGAATTGTTGATGGTAAATTTAATAAAGAATTTGATGATATAAGTAAACCATAGGATGAACCATTTCGTGCACATTCTATTGCATACATACGTTTACTTAATAATCTTTTACTTGATATAGAAGAATCTGATGGAAATGAACTGAAGACAAACAAAAAAAAAAGACAATGATGAATATTATTCTTTGAACTTTTTTTTTTTTTTTTTTCATTACCGAAAATCATAAGCATAGAAATAAAGAGCAAAATTGTGTAATGAAGCTTTTGAATGAGATATGAAAATAATTGAATAATTCAATGGATCAAGTGGAACAGGTAATTGTATTGAACGACCATATAGTGAAAAATATAAAGGATCAGAAGAATTTTGTGAATTTATTTTTGAGAAAATCAAACAAGAAGATGATGATGATGATGATGTTGAATATTGTTCTATAGCATCACGATAACATGGATCATAGAAAACAAGATAATAAGGTTTATTATTATCATGATTTGTTACGAGAAAATTTGATGCATCTTCCCTAATAAATAAATAAAAAACATAATTTATTGATTTTACAATAACATATCATATTGATATAATTCAATAAAAATTCAGTCTTGAGATTTTCATTTCTGATTTTAAATTATGCACTGAATTATGTTATTTGCAAAGTTTATATGTTACAATCAATGTTCAATAGGAATTCATGATTTAATTCTAAACCATAAGTTAGATATGCTCGAGACTTCTAGTTCATCAGAAAAGTTTTACTGAATTCGAAAAGGGAGATACACTACCGAGTTTTATCATTGAGAAGTATTCAAAATTATTTTTGACCACAGAAATCATCAATAATTATTTCAACATTTAAAAATTGAGTTCAATTATTAGTATAATTAATATCAAGATTATTTTTAAACATTCACATATTTCTTGTCTATAGATAATTTCATCTTATTAGTTATTTTTAAAAATTTTTATAAATTCTATTGATCAAAAGTATAATCAAATAAATTGCTTAATCCGTAAATGAACTATTTGGAAATTTTTATTTAAATAAAATTTTAAATAATTATTAAAAACATACGGTAATGATTGTTGATAGAAAACATAGAATATAGAAATTGTTTGTTGAGTATTATCAAAACATGATGAAAGACATGAATGTCCAAAATGAATTAAACCTTGTGCTTGACAATATTGAGCATTTAATAAATCATTACAACATGGTGAACAACCATCACCAACAAGATATATTTCAATATCTCGATTATGAATAGATAATCTTAATATATCTATTAAATCTTGTACTTTATCAAGATCTTCATCAGGTACTTGTAATGCAATAATATTAAAATTATTTTCTTCAATCCATTTTATACAAGAATTAATTTCAAATTTATCCATCTGAAATACATATTGAATAAGGAATAGACTTACATTTTTTTCTTTTTTTTTATTTATTTATTTGTTTGTTTTTTTATTGTCTGTTTTATTTGTTTCATATACAAAAAAAAGAAAATCATGAGCTATCTACGAATGATTTGAACAAAGACAAAACAAGAAGAATAATGAATTTTACGGCAAAGAAAAATTTTAATGTTTGTCTTTGATCTGACTTTTACAATAAAAAGAAAAAAAAAAATATTTATTTATTTATTTATTATTCCATTGTTGAGATGATGATGATGATGATGAGGATGAAGTCGATGGTCGAGGCCGTTTATTAGCATTATTAGGATCATAAGCTGGATCATAAGGACGTTTTTCACCACCACCAAGATGCATTAATGATGGTGGATGATTATGACCATATGGTGGTTGTTGAGGATAAGGATTTGATGGTGGTGGAACATTATTATAATGACTACTACGTTGTTGTGAACCATAGGGTGGTCGATTTGATGAAGATGATGATGCTGTTGGTGGTGGTAATGGTGGAGGAGGATGATCATATGGATGAGAAGGTGGTGGAGGTTTACGATCAACATCTAAATGAACAAATAAAGAAAAATACTATTAGTAAAATTCCTACGGGATTAAAATTTGAAATACAATGTAATTGTTACTGCTAATCATAGAGAGTTTATTTTATTCTATCTATTTCGAATCATTATTATTCTATTTAATCTTCGAAAATGCAATACAGAAGTGTTTCATATATATGATAACAGGATGTTATTCGCATACGGTCACTAGAGTTCATCATATCCAAAGTTTTCGGATTCATAGTTTGATCCTGTCAATGAAATTTTCCAATCGAAATCGCGTAATCATCTCGAGGATACAAGATATTTTTTGTTCGATTCATCGTATTCAGTGACTAGCACATCCTACACATTTCTCAGACTAGTATAGTCCATTGAATTCAAAGGTTCTAGAAAATTAATAGATCCAAGGCTAAGTCAACGTGCTCTATCTGTCACGGGCTCCGGTGATTCCTGACTAATGTCTATGACCGAGTGGGAGTAGTTTTGAATCCTTAGATCGTGTTTCAAAAGAAAATAATTAAAACCGTAAAACTGAATATTTACTATGTTGAGTAGGTGGAAGTGGTGGTGGTTGTGACGAACGATTTGGATGTGGTTGTTGTTGTTGTTGTTGTGGTGGTGGTGGTAGTGATCCAGGACGTGCTTGTTGTGGTGGATAACGAGAATGTTGATTATAAATATTATTTGTTTGATGCTGAGTTTGATAATGAGAAGATGTTGGATGTTGAAATGATGGTGGCCGAGATGATGATGATGATGACGATGGATTATGTGGTGGCATTGGTGGACGATTTGATGATGAAAATGATGGAGCTGCTGATGGTTCTCGTTTTATAGGCATAGATGATGATTGAGATTGAGAAGGAGGAAGTTGTGGCTGTGATGGTGGTTGAATAGGTCGATTTGTTTGTAATGATGTTTGATTTTGTCGATGTTCAATTCTATCACGAGTAGCACCTTGTGGTACAACACTGTCACTTATATCTGTTACACGTGGTAGAACATTACTTGCTGATGGATGATGCTGAGATGATGATGATGATGATGATGTACCATCATTTGATGTTGATTGTGGCTATTGTAAAAAGAAAAATTAATTTAAAGAAAAAAACAAAATAAAACAAACTCTTTCGTTTTGATATACAAGTTTTCGTTTGATTTTATCTGGACATTTTTCATATATAGCAAGAAATTCATCAGCAAGATCTGAAAAAAATAAAAATAATTATTTTTGTTTTTTTTTTCTATATTTATTGAAATAATTATTTTATTTACCTCCAAGTTGTTTTTCAGTAAATGATTCATTAACAAGATGAAACCAACGTTTATTTGATGTATTTTCTGTTGTTGTACTATCAGATCCATTTCGAGGTGTTGTTATTGGTGCTGGTGAAGGAATCTATATAATAATATATTTATTAATAATTTTTTTTTTGAAATAGATAATATTATTTTTATATTTACTTCAATTTTAAGCCAAGCAGCAGCCAAATGTATACAAAAACATGCAATAAGATCAGGTGGATATTTGACACAAAATGATGTGAGTAAAATACTAGAAGAAAGGATTAGGTGAATATGTGTGTTTGTTCACAACAAAATCACCACCTTTTTGTTGCTAAATAATAAGCCGTCTGAGCAAGTTCACGAGGTGCTAAAACAAAAAAAAATTAAAATTAATATTTTCATCATATATATAAATTTATAATTAGTCTTACTTTTTTCTGGTAACGACTGTATTTGACCTAGAAATAGATTACAAACATTTAATGATAAAAACTATTAGATTACATGAATTTCGATTCGATAGGAAATTTTAGTTGATATCATTCCATTTTTTAAGAGATTCTTATATGATCTCAAGTTCTTTTTAATACAATAGTTTTTTTGAATTTTATCTTAAAACTACCTTCACTTACATATTTAAGAATTTTTCGACTTCGCACTTCCGACCTTTGAACTTTTCAAAAACTCAATGATTTTTCAAAGGTATTGCGCAATACAAAAATATTTTAAAACGCTCCTATCTCCGAAATACGAAAGCTAAAAATTTTTAAACTTTATAGTGGAGCTTGTTTCAGAACAAAATTCAACAAGATAATTCTACGGAAAAATCTGAAGCTCTCGACAGAAATCTCTTGGAAATAGACATATTAAAAGTTCAATAATTTCGCTTTAGTTTGCAAGAAAGTTCCCCACCGTGATGCATCGCTCATTATCTAGCTTCTGTTGAGACTAAAAAAAAACCATAAAATTGATTCATAGCTCTTGGTCTTCATTCTTAAGTTCAAAACATATTACTTAATTTTTGCCCACTGAGAAGTCTAATACTAACTAGAACGCAGCGAATATTTCATTGAAAATGAGCGTTCGTTCCCGAAATAATAGGACTTTTTTTAAAAAGTATATATTTTATTGAACAGTCGAAAAACGTCGAATTTTTGAAAGTCCATTATCACTGATATGAAACGTTCGTTGTATTCTACTCAGCATTAGACTTTTTAATGGATTAAAATTGTTCGAACTCATCGAATCCAAAAATTTTAGATTCAATGCGATTAACTGATTTCACTGAGAGAATCAAAATACGAATTCTAGCGAAGATCCATAGATCACTCAATAATATTTCTAGTCTCAAAAGTAGTTAAATAATAAAGTGAAATCTCACTTCAAAAGCGGCTTATCACCTTACAAGATGCTCTCATTATTAAAAAACCTAAATCCTTTTTAAGTTATTATTAGAAGCCTTCGAGTTAATTGAAAATTTTTTTCCACTATCGAAAAAATATTTACTTCCAAGTGCTTGAATTGTTTTAATAATAATTGAATGTGGATGATCAACCATTAATGAAAATCCTATAAAGAAAAAAACAAAAAGAATATATATATATATATTTTTTTTGAAATTTGTTTGAATAGTTGATATTTACCCAATGTTGAAAGGAGAATATTTTCATGTAAAACAATATCATCAGCATATTGTTCAATCATCTAAACATAGTTCCTTTTTTCTTTTTTTTTTGTTTCTTTCATTTAATTAATATTACTTCTTTTGTAAGTTCTTCAGTTTTCTTTTTTCGTAATACTTTTCCTGTATTCTCAATAACATCCCGTAATGTACGAGGAAATTCTTCGACTTTACATGCAAGAAACAATGAAGCCGCACATATTCTCTAATAAAAATAAAATAAAACATGTATTGATTAAATTATAGTTTTTTTTTCAATTTACTTGACGTGTAAATCGTTGAAATGAATTAATCATATAAAAACGATGCATATAAACAACAGCTGTATTAATACAATAATGTGGTCTTAAAAAAAACAATAAAACAAAATAAATAAATTTTTCTTAATAATAATAAGATACATACACTTTAAGATTGGTACCTAATTCATATATAAAAACAGCTGCTTGTTGTCTTAAAGCTAATTCTTCTTCAGGTGATATTCCATTTCGATTAGATGGTGTTGAAGTAAATTTATCGGCTGAAAATATCCAATTAAATCTTGCTTTTGGTAAAGCTGGACCGGATGATATATTCGTTGATGTTGTTTGCATTTTAATTGTTTAACAAACTTGATGAATAAAGAAAGAATGTCTATAGAGCAAAAGAATCATTGGGAAAGAATATGAATCAGATCATTTATAGAAAAAGCAACAATCAATTTGTTTTAAAACATTGATTGTAGCGAAAAATTCTTTGTTTTAGAGGATCAATAATAACTATATAAATATGGTTGGAAAGATTTTTTATTCGTTATAATTGAAACAAATCGAATATAAGAGAAGATTTACATTCATTCATTTATTTGACAGATATTACAAAATAATTATTCATGTTGTTCGAATGAATGATGTATAGATTGGATTTTTAAAATTACTCAATAAAATTCGTCTATTACATTTAGATGAAAATTGTCTATTCATATTAGACAAAAAAATAAAAAAAACATGTAAAATGAATTTTCAAAGAATAGAAAAAAGAAGTCTTTTGTCATTTTTTCTACTTGTCAATCAAAAAAAATTCAATAGTTGATAAAAAACAAATATTCATATTAAGACTAATGAAATCATTAAAAGTAATAGAAATCAAAAGTTAGGTTTTAGCTAAAATAACTAATAATATCAAAACAATCGAATAACACAAAAAGTACGTTCTATATTTACTATTTTCAATATTCTAGAACGATTAGATTGTTATTTGAAACTAGGATCAATATTTTAACCAACGAAGGAGTAATAGTGTGCATTCAAGCGAACATTAGGTGACAAAAAGGAAGTCACTCTGTCATTGATTCACATATGATAAATACATTTTGAGATATGCTACACATCTAATAGCGTATTTTATTTTTTGTCAGAAGTATTAAGTAGAGTGAAGGAGCTGTAATTCATAAATTAGCTTGGAAATATTCATCTTGACGAGAAAATCAATTTTTGGACAAAATTAAACTATATGGTAGGTATGCTCAGTAGATATTCGAAAGGTGCATACCCTCTGATATCTCTCATTGAAGAAATATTTTAATTCAAACGTATAGTTTTTGAGAAAAAAAAATTTGTTTCTGAAATGATTTTCAAGATACTTAAGCACAGTAAAGCGAACACACGCTAATCCTAATGCGTTCAAACTGTCAAAGGATTTTATTTTGTATCCTCTCTGATTTTTAGTTAGTATAAATGCTCTAGAATTATAAAGCGGATTTTTCACAAAGCCTTAGATTTTCTATTAAGCGTCTTTTTTTTTCCGACTCTAGAACATTTCGATTAAACATTAATGATATATTTGAAAGTTGTACACGAAACTACATCGGATGATATATGGCATAAGACATTTTCTAATCAAAAAAATTTCTGGGAAAAAATGTAGGCAAGTGTTTTCCTGTCAGGGATTTTTTTGTCAAATCTGTTTCTTTCTTAAAAATAATTTTATGAGTGATTTACAATTAACGATATCTCTTTCTGAAAATCTCCAATTACTATACAGAAAATACACATTGTAAGAGACGGTGACTCTTTGAATGTCACGTTGGTTGTTCTGTGTGTCTGTGGCTCCGAAAAATACTTGTTTGTCTTTTGGAAGAAAAAAATCTAGATAAAACATTGATTAGGATTTTTACGATGAACATACAGAGTTTTATCATAATATCATATATTTATAATAATTTTGTTAGATTAACTGCTACATATGTAGTTTGTAGAAAATAATATAATTAGCGAATTATAACATGAATGCTTTTTAAATTATTTAAGAAAATTTTAATTGTAAAGTGTTTCATTGATTTTTATGAATTCAGATGAGTTATTTAAAAGTCTTACGAGGGAACTTCTCCAAGTGTTAATCGCCGATCGAGCTTATATTTTACTCATAAGTTAGACTTGATGAGACTAGCAGAAGCCTAGAAGGATTCGTCCCTATACGCTGTCCTTTCAGAGTTACGATAGTTTTACTGGTTTTTCGACCTCTGGCAATGATATTTATAGAGAAGCCCAACAATGGAATTTTGACCTGAAATTGTTTCTATAAACAGGTCTCATGATTACTAGAATGTTTTAAAAGTTTCAGCTAAAATGAATGTTTCTTTCTCAAGATATTGAATTTTCAAGGAATGATCGTATTTCAAAGGCAAAGTCAAAAAAACGAGCTTCTTGGAAACTCAGTATCTTGAGAAAAAAACGTTCATTTTAGCCGAAACTTTTAAGCCATTCTAATGACCATGAAAACTGTTTATGGACAAAATTTCAGGTGAAAATTATATTGTTGGACTTTTCTATAAATACCATTGTCAGAGGTCGAAAAGCTAGTAAAATGGTCGTAATTCCGAAAGGATAGCGTATGGGAACGAATCTTTCCAGGCTTCTGCTAGTCTCATCGAATCTTACTTATGGGCAAAATATGAGCTCGATCGGCGATTAACACTTGAAGAAGTTCCCTCGTTAGAAAGTTCGACAGTATAATATAGAAAAATGCTTGTAAAAATAAAATACATTTCCCGCAAGACTTTTTAATTTTTGATGAATAGATATTAAAATTTCTCGTTATTAGCAGCTTTTTCTTTGCTCTATTCATGTTGCAGATATATTATAGAACTTTTAGAAAAGATTACGTTTGACTGCAATTATCTAAAGCAAAATATATATCTATATTTTGCGAGTAAAGAAACAGTCGGACTCAAATTTTTACCATATCGAGATCATCAAAACTGATGGAATTCATATTCGAGGAAATAATTTCAAAAGTAGATCTCTAGAAGTTTCCCAAGAACATTTTCTTCGGTTGATGCCTCTAGTATTTTATTAATTAAAAACTAATATATTGATATTTTTGAAAAACCTTGAAAACACCTACGAAACTTTGTCGCAGATATCTTCAGAAGAAAGTTCAACCTGATCGGACAAAGTAAGGCCGGGATTGTAAGAAGGCTCAATCGTTTTTTGAAGATCTACATTTTATATTTTTTCTCGAACATGTGTCTCATAGTATTAAATAATCTAGCTGTGGTAAAAATTGGAATACGAACGGTTGTACTCTGATGCAAAACTAGAAGTAGATCAAAAGTGGAAAGATACTCTTAAATTTTCTACTAAGCTCTACTGATAACAATCATCATCAAAAACATACATCATCATAATGGCAAATCTTGGATTGTTCTCGTTTTATAAGAGTTCTATGTTGATGAAACTGAACAGAGTCAATAGTAATAACAATATATTGATCTTTCTTTGCTAGTTGTAGTTGTGTTATAGCCATTCTGATGCATACGAGATGAATCGAAATCGTTGCAACAACAGTATATCTTGGCACAGATCAATCATTAAATCTTGAATTTCATTAATGAAAGATGCATCGTTGAATTCTCCACAAACTCCTATTTATTATAGTGTGAAATAAAGAAGTTAAACGCTGTTGTAGACTATCTTGTATGATTGTATGAACCACATCTACCTTCTCTACACCTAGTTTTCAAGAATTTTTTTTCTTCTCATACGAACATATTTTTAGTTTTTGGAAGAGATCTACTACTAGATAAGTCTTGAAAGCCTCTATTAATTGTACATATATACTAAATTTTCTAACATTGATTATTATTTTTTTTTGATTTGATAGCATTTTCTACTACGTCATTTCTTTTTATACAATGGCAATATTTTCGACGTGGATTATTTATTTTTGTTTTTTTTTAATAGAAGCATCATGGAAGTCTTATATGTAACAAAAATGCGTTTATTTTTTCATCATTTTTTGAAATTGGATTTTTCTTTTTACTGGGAATTGAAAATAATACATTATATTAAATGCTTTCACCAGAATAAGACCGTGAATCCTATTTAAATATAAAAAATAATCTCTGTTTTTATCGGTTGCGTATAACTTGGAAAAAAAATCTGAAACAACATAATTAAAGGTTATAAGAACATTATATCCTCAGCTAAAGTCTCACTCTTAGTCTTGTTACAACTTACTAGAATAAAACAATGAGATTTTTGAGTTCTAGTACTATAGAGAATTCAATGACACATGTTTTTAAAAAAGTCCAGAGTTTATTATCGATCTACTCTGAAAATTTCCAAAAGAATACGTCTATTAAAATTAGCGACGAAATTCAGCTTTGAAAGGATATCCTTATCTTAATTAAAAACTCTTAGAATATTTCAAAAATGATTAAATCTATATACTATTAAAAATGAAAAATCTTTTTATTTCACTAGACAAGTAATACCTGATTCTTCTGACAAAATTATCTCAATTTGAGAAAAAATCTTTATCGTTTTTTTTAGTCTCATCAAAACCTAATAATGTAATTTACAAAAAACCATTAAAGAAAAATGATTTTTTTAACATCTATGATTAAATCAATGTATATATCATTACTATATTTGACGACTCTCCATGTAGTATATATGTGCATAGAACAATAGTACTAAGAAATCGTTATAGACTTGTGCAATAGTTTCTATTTATGCATCGTTCACTGTTGTTAGTATTGTTTATTTTTTTGCATGATATACGCGTCGACTACATATACGAGAACATTGCATATCAATACAGACAAAAGCCTCGTTTTTTTTTCTTATGTTTCTTTTTTATGCCTACATCCTGACATAAAAACTTCTAGTAGACAAACACAACAAGAAGTCGTGAAGAAAAGAAATAACTAATGAACAAAAATTAATATTTTTTTTTTATGCTGTCTAGGAAAGAAAAGATGAAATAACAGAATAAAAATACTGCTAAAGTCTGTTTTATATTTCTTCTTTTTTGTTCTCTGTCCCTCATTCATCATATTTAAAAGTACAAAAACAAGTAAATAATTTCAATATTCAACAATCATGCTTATTGTTTTTCTGTTTTTATTACATTCAACCTTCTTAATTTATAGGTTTATTCATTTTAACAGCCGAAAAAAAAACACACACACACACACATCAAGGTTAGTTTCTTCTTATGGTATGAATTACAAATCAAACAAACATCATTTTATTCTATGACGAAAAAACAAAATATCAAAAAAAAAAAAATAATGACATCGTTAAAAATTGTTCGAAATTATATTAACATTAGACATACACACTTACTATTCGAAGATATGGATTAAGGTAGTTACAATAATTAGTTCAATAAGAAAACTAGATTTCATTTCAAGCACAAAGTTTATACTCATACAAAATTCAACAACTATTTCCTTTCACATCTAAATATGTGACCTAGAGGATTGTTTTTTTTTTTCTGCAAATCAAAGATGTGAACTATAGAAGAGATTAATGATTGTGCTAATTAAAAATTCTCGTCTCAGATACATATTAATAATGTAATTAACGAGAATGACATATATCCTGGAGTCAAAAGATATTAGTTTATGATGCTTAAATTAAAGATTTTTTTTTTAGAGTATTCTAACTCTATGCATTTCTAGTTTAGAGTTACGATCGACTTTTCTTAAATTTTCTAGGAAATTTTAATTGTTGGAATTTGCTCTGTGTTGTTTTGTTATACTTTTGTCTAAAACACTATATGCACTTTAACATACGATTAAATTTCACCTTCAATCTTCATATAAAAAAAAGCTATCTAAAGAATGTTAAAAATAAGCAAATAAAAAATAAAACGAACACAATGGATAGTAAGCATGAATTATTTGCTTTTTGATAATATCTCATAGCCACACTAAAAGATAGTAATCGTATATCAACAAACTCTTAGTTTTATTCAACATTTTCGGCTTATCAATACGTAAGTTATTAATCATAATCAAGTATTTAATATGTCAAAGTATTTTTGTTTTATGGATATAAATATATATATACAGTAAATATGTTTTTCTTTTTTAGAATAGTGAATTTTTGATAATGTCTGTCTACATTCTTGTTTCGACAATCAATGAGCTTTTTTTTTTCTTGTCATTCTGTTTCTACTGAAATATTTGCTTTGTTTCTCTTCACTTTACATTAGGCTAGAGAACGACAAAAAAAAAAAATACTACGATAGTAATAGCAGCATACAAATAGTCGCTCGTTCTTTCGTATTTTTACTAGAAGGTCGTTAATGTGTATGGGTGTCTGTGTGTGTGAAGAGAAAAAGATTGCGGTTACTTCTTTTTGTCGATCTGCGGTTTTTTTTTCTCGTAGTGCAATTTGTACTTATCAAGAAATTTTCTATTTGCATAAACAAGTTTTTCATCGAGTTAATATTCAATCACAATATTAGTTAAATTTATTATCGATATTATCTAAATTATTGATCAATTTTAAAGCACTTACAAATTGTAATTTAGGTCATTTTCACAAAATATTTGTTCATTCAAATTTTCTTTTTTTTAGAATTTATTTTATTTAATTGATTATAATATATAAACATCAAAGATATTATTTAGAAATACAAAAACACAAAAAAAAAAAAAAATTATTAAAAATAAAATTTCTCAAGAAAGTATTTTATGATAATTGATTGTACTATATTTTTATTTCAATAAAAAAAAAACTCAAATAATAATAATATTAAAGCAAGCATGTAGATATAATTTAATCAATGAAATTATTTATTATTATTTAAGAATATGTTAGAAAATATATGAAAATTTTTTTATACATATAGAAATTATATTGATAAATTAAATAAAATTATTAATGTTTAGTATTCTATCAGGTGAGTAATATAATAGAATTTTGTTAGAAAAATAATCTTTTTTCTTTTTTTAACTACTTAACAAAAATAAAAATTCAATTAATTTAATAGTTTCAAAATAAAAATAAAAAAATAAGAAAATTCTTTTTCTTTTTCTTCCATTCTTCTCAATTTTTGTTTTTCAAATGAAAATTACAGGTTTCATCTTTGACCAAGCATATACATCAAATCAGTCATTTCTAGATATAAAAAGAAATAAAATATATCGAAGAACAAACAAAATTCAAATATACGCACATCTGATGCCAGGGACATAATTCAACACTGAAAATAGAAAAAGAGTCGTTTGAAGAAGTCATAGGTCTTTGATCGAGTAGCACTGCACTGATCATTATTGGAGGGAGGCAAGTGTCATGCTCCTGTTTGATTTAGAGATGTACAGGGTAAGTTTTTGTCATGCTCTTTACCCTGACCGACATGCGAAGTTCTTCCAATGGTAAATCACTTTTGAGTTGGGACTATGCATATCACATAGATACAAATATGTTTTGAGTGTCCGGAGGCAAGTTCGTGTCGTTAGTTTATTGCTGTAGAAATGTTGCATTTAACGGTAGTTTCTCAATGAATGCCGTTGTAACAGAAAAACTGATTTTCGAACATCAAAAATCTATTCTCATTAAAGCTTGTACTTATGAAAAGATTCAAGTCAAGATTTGAAAATCATTTTTTTCTGAATCACAGCATTCATTTAAAAAAAATTTTCGTAAAAGTACAGTAACTCCCTAGTAATAAACTAAAGTCTCTATGTAGACAAATTTCGAAAGTAGAAACATGTTGCATTTATCAATTAACTTCTCAAATTTTAGTCGAAAACGTTTATGAATTATACAATTCGAAATTTGAATCATAATTATAAATAATAACAAGTTTTATTGAATATTGTTCTCCTCATTTAGAATTCTTTATCAATAGGAGATTAAATCCATATTGATGTATGACAACCATTTTTCTTTTTTGTATGTCATTTAAATCTATGATAAATTTGATAGAAATCTAATAATCAGATACAAAACATTCTTTTTATTTTTTTCGATTATTTCAAAAATTTATTAAAGTAAAAGAACAAAACTTTCTATTGACTTGATTTTTTTTCTTTCTTTTGTGTTTTAGAATCTTGGAATAAAAAATTACATTACACATATTTAATCATTGAGAAAATTATCTAAACTAATTCAAAAAATAAATTTTAAATTAATCTTCATAGAAATTTATTTACATAAACTAATTAGCAATTCAATCTTCTTTCTCATCAATTGATACTCACCATCGTCATTGTCCACTATTATCTCAACCTCCGTCATCTCTTTCTTCAACGCCATCATCATTGTCCAATAAATTCTTAGTGTTCATTTTCTATTCGTTCACATTAATAAAAAAAAAACAATTGTATCGAGATTTATATATCTACCAACAATAATAACATCTATTATTCTGCCAAATATAAAATATGCATTCAGGAAAACCTCCAATTGATATTATACGTATTGATAAACGTTTATTAACAAATGAACATCTTACAATAAAAACAAAACATATTAAACTTGAACCAATTTCATCATTTTCTATTGATAAAAATTTAAATGATATACAAAAAATTTTTAAAAATTCAATATCATCTATACCACCAACATCAATTTCTTATTTACCTGATGATTATATACCAACACCACCACAACCACCAAAATATTCATCTATTAATCTTAAACCAAAAACACCAACAATTATTTTAGAAACATATAATGAAATAATGTCACCACAATTACAACATTATTGTTTATCACAACCAATATGTATTTTACGTGGTTTAGCTAATGTACTTAAACTTGATTTAGGTTTATTTTCAACAAAATCACTTGTTGAAACTCAACCTGATCATCAAATTGAAGTACGTACACAACGACAACAAGCAAGTGATGAAAATTTTGATTTTACATCATTAATATTACCATTAAAAAATATTTGGAAATGTGAATCAAGTCGTTCATATACAACAATATCGAAATATGCACAATATCAAGCATGTTCATATCATGATATGATGAAAGATAATTCTAATGAATCATTATTATCATCAACAAATAATTTAACTAATGGTATATCGAAAAAAAATTCTAGTAAATATAAAAATAAAAATAAATTTGATCTATTATTTATTTTCAAAAGATAATTTGTTTGATTGTTTTTGTTTTTTTCGAATAACTCTTGCAATTTTTACCATTCAAAAGAGAAGAATCATGATTATTGAAATATATCAAAATTTTATTTTGTTTATATTTTTATTAGGATTAATCGATAGAAATAATTTATTTCTGTCGATCTACGCAAAGTTAACGTTCCTACCGTATTCCATTCGAGAGTTGCAAGATTGTTTCTAAGACTTTCGGTTTCAGATAATTGACAGATGATCATCCGGAAAAGCAATTAAATATGAGAAATTCATCATTAGGAAATTCTAGAATGATTTGCTTTTCACGACCATCATTCTTGAGATTTTGAAGTTTTGCTGGATTTTTCAATAAGCAACTATGGTCTAAATTTTCTAATATTTTCCTTTCTAGAAACGAACAAAATTTGCTTTTATACATGAAAGAATATCGAACATTGAATATCTGAAAATAAGAGAGATTAGAAAAGAAACAAATTTTCTCATGAACTAATGTCTTAGTTTATGAAAAGTTTCAAGTCAAAAGTCTAATGTTCAAGTGACCATAGCGTTTTATTGAAAAACTCAGTAATATTTTGATATGTGTAGAGTGAAGGTACAAAACAAAAAGCAAATCATTTTAGTCTTTTCTATTACTCATGAATATCATCTTAATCGAAGAGCAATTCAACCCCTGAAGAGATTTTCTTGCCAACATTCTGAATTTCCTCTGTCTAGCTGCTTATCCATATGATTATAAATCAATTGACTGAAATCAGAAGTCGCAGAAAACGTGTGATAACTCTCGAAGGAAACAAACTAAAAGTTTTGGCCTTGTGTAGATCGATAGAGAAGAATTTTTTTCTATCGATTAATCCTATCAGAAGTCTAAATCAAAAGGGAAATAGCTATAGAATATTGTTTTCAAAAAATCTCCATCAAAAACTTACCTTATTGAGCAATTACAAACCAATCATAGTTCGATGCACTTGAATGACCTTGGTCTTGTCATATGAATAATGAAAACCGCAAGTCACTGTGGTATTTCTATCTAGGGTAGTGGCTTCGGTTCAGTAGGTCATTAAGGTTAATGTTGAGACATCATCCCAATTCCTATCAAATATTATTCAGAAAACAGTTAAATATTTTATACTTTAATATGGATAGTAGTAGTTTGAAAAAAAAATTGATTTTGTTTTTTAGCATCATGTATACGTACAATTAAATTTGGTACTAATGTTGATTTATCAGATGAAAAAAAATGGCCAATGCAATTAAATGAATTAAAAAAATTACCATTATTTTTACGTGTTCAATCAGCTGGAAATCTTTTATCTCATATTGGTTATACAATATTAGGTATGAATAGTGTACAATTATATATGAAAGTACCTGGTTCAAGAACACCAGGACATCAAGAAAATAATAATTTGTGTGCTATTAATATGAATATTGGTCCTGGAGATTGTGAATGGTTTGGTGTTGATAATCAATATTGGGGTGTTATACATACATTATGTGAAAAAAATGGTGTTGATTTTTTAACTGGTTCATGGTGGCCTATATTAGATGATTTATATAATGCACATGTACCGGTTTATCGTTTTATACAGAAACCTGGAGATCTTGTTTTTGTTAGTACAGGGTAAGAATTTGAATTTTTACAAGAATAGAAAATTTAACGATGTCGATAGATATTTAGTTATTATTGAAACTATTTAAATGCATATCAATTATTCTATTGAATGAAATTGTTTTCGAGTTCGAACTCAATTCTCAAGTTAGACTCTGATAGAATTCTATAGAAAACATCAGAGAATAATAGTTACAATTCAAAAAATTGCTTATTTTCAACCTGATTATTGATAGGTCTTATAAACTTTATTCTAATGGAATCAATCGTAACTTAAATGTTCTTCGCTTTGTTTTTATGAGATACATATGTTGAAGTATACATCAAGGTTTTTTCAAACACTAACAATATAGACCATCACAAACAAATTAATAAAACCATAACTGTGAAATTGAAATTTATTGTATAATTTTATTCATTAGCGAAAGACACTAGGTAAATAACAAAGTTCTCAAATAATATTTATTTAATTGGACATGATGCATTGAATAGACTATCGAGTATAAATATATAATCGACTTAGACTGATTTAGTAAATAAATCTTTCTATTAATAATAGTAATTATTTTGTATTACATATTTTAATCTCAAATGAAAATCAATTTGTAGATACAATCAAGATGATTAAAATTCTATCAAACAACTTACATGCTATTAAAAGAAATATTATTTAACTTAAGATAAATTCAAGAGCGAATAGCAGACGCTGCAAACTTTAAGCTCACAGTTTCTCTTTTAGACAATTCTTAATTAATCATTGATGAGTTTAATATTGTTTCTATATACCTTTTTGAAATGTTAGAATCTTTATGTACCAACATGAATCATAGATATTATGCCTATTGAACTAATTCTATTTTGTATTTAATAATTCCTTGAGACTTAAAAATATTCATTGAAGAACAAAAAAAAAAAACAACAACAATGAAGAATATTGAAAAATAATTTTCTAATTTAGATGTGTTCATTGGGTACAAGCAATTGGTTGGTGTAATAATATAGCTTGGAATGTTGGTCCATTAACATATACACAATATTATGCAGCTATTGAACGTTATGAATGGAATAAATTAAATTCATGTAAATCAATTGTACCAATGGTACATTTAACATGGAATATAGCACGAAATATTCGTGTTAGTGATCGACAATTATATGAATTAATTAAATTTATTTTATCAAAATCATTAAAATATATTCAATCAATATTAAAATATTTAGAAGAACAATTTAGTTCAAATATTATTATACGAAAACAATTACGTACAATAAATGAACCAGTACATTATTGTATAACATGTGATTGTGAAGTATTTAATATATTATTTGTAAAAGAAATTGATCGTAAACATGTTGTACGTTGTTTGGATTGTGCTTTACAATATGATAAACAATTAGAAAATGTTGTAGTTTTATATCAATTTATATTAGATGATCTTTTAACAATTTATGATCAATTTCAATTATGTTATATATCAAATATGAAATAAAAACCACAAATACCTGATAAATATGTTTTTCTTATCTTTATTTTTTCCTTTTCATTCTTTTCTATATATTGTCTGTGTTATTTATTATATATATATATATATTCGACTTATTGTTGTTGTTGTTTTTTATGTTTGATTTTGTTGTTTCGTACACACTTAAACATAAACAGATTAGATATTAAACAACAAAAATATAAAGAATAAATTGTTTCTGTATTCTCGATTGTGACGAGATATTATTGTTTGTTTTGTATAAATATATATTTCATTTTTGTTTTTATATTATAAATGTTTATCTGTACAAAATTTATCTATACATTGTAAACAGCGGACAGTGGCTGAAATGAATATAACAATAAAAATTTAATTAAATAAGCTTTTTGAACTCGAATAAAAAAGCATAAACAAAAAGAAAACGAGAGTAATTTGTTTGACCCCATTTCAAGTACGTGAACTGAACCTTGAAGCGATCAAAGGTTGCTCTCTCTTACACTCTCTCTCTCGCGCTTTTTCTTTCTTGAATATAATAAGTGCATATATGTCTAAGTCTCGAAGTCAATCGTCGACAAGAATAAAAAGAAAAAAAAAAATTGAAGAACAAAAGCAGAAAAAAAAAATTACATTTGTTTATGTCGTGTGGACTTGTTGCTATTACTACGAATTGAAAGTTCTGTTATTTAACAAGAAAGCATCATTATATCATTTTCTTTTCGTTTCTTTTTTGCTTGCTCATCATCTTTATCATCACTCTTTTTCTTTCTTGATTTTTTTTCCGTTTGATTCGTAGTTATTTTTTGTTTTGCTTATGCTCTTTATAGTGACCTTTTTGTTTTACATATATTTTTCTCGCATCTTCTCTTTTATTCGCATTTGTTGACTACTAGATATTTATTTATTCTATAAAATGTCGAATGAATAACTATTTTGTTTTCTCTTTTTCTTTTTCTTTTTTTTTTTTTTTTTAGTTTTTTCTTTAGTAACCTTCAAGACTTTTTTGTTTTACTATCAACATACGCTTATCTTTTGTATAGATAAAAAATAATGCATAATGCTTTAATTTTCGATTCATATGGATATTATTATTTGGTATTATAAGAATCTATTTATGGTACAAGAAAAAAAAAGACATTGAGATCTTCACACGCTTCTATTATTATCGTTTTCTGCCTTCGCTACCCTTCTCAACAAACGAAACTACACACACACACACACACACAGAGATACGTACTCTAGAAGGCAAAAGGAAACAGAAAAGGACATAACAGCAGCACACGCGGGAAGAGAAAAAAAAGGAAAAAAAAGCCGACGAACAATCGACTCAATTGAGAGAAAGAGCAAAAAAACAGGTCACTTCTTTTTTTCTGTCTTCTATTCTGTTGTCGTCGCTTTTTGACGAACTTTGCCAGACACCACACGTTATTTTTCTCAAGTATATTCGGAAATATGTATATTCTATCAGCAGGTATGAATTAAAAACGTGTTGGTGCCAAGAAAATAGTTTAATTTTTTAAATTAAAAACAATTATATGTATACATACATATCTAATAATTAATATCTATGTTTATGATACGAAGAACCGATATTATTAATGGTGATAATGAACATCAGTCAAACTCATCAACTTCAATGGTACATGAATCTCAAGCAAATTCTAATCACAATCCGAACGAAGATAAATTATATGATGATCCCTTGATACATGATACAATATTACCACATCGAAAACGTATACGCCGAGATACATTACTTTCTATTCAACAACAAAGTTATATTCAACCTCAACAATCTGAATCAACGACAAGATATTATAAAATTGATGATGTAAGTTTATTTTTAATAATTTATTGTCGATTAAAAAAAAAAGAAAGTCAAAAAAATGACATTTTTATAAATAAACTTTACAATAACATATTCATAAGGCTGACCTTGAACGTGCTTGATACGAAATACTAGTGTCTCGAACGAGCAAGGAAAAAAAGAGGGAGAGAGAGTAAGGATGTAGCATTATAGAAGAAAGAATAAAATGGCAAGGACAATAAACGAGATGTGAGGGCGTCAGCCTTCGCCGGTGAAGGCCAACAAAACACTGACGGCGACCTTGTTACAACTGCTACTATGTCTAATTCATATTCTCTGGATTATTATAAAAAAAAGAAAGAAAAATGTATGATATTGAAGGTGAACAAATGTTGTTCCTGAGATACGAATCAATAGAAAGAAAAGATTGTCCTTGAAACTAACAAAAAATCATTGAAAATTTTGAATAAACAACTAAGTATAAGAAAAAAAAAAAGAAAAGAAATGTTTGATAATCTTCTGTCATGAAAACAGATTTTATTCCAAGGTTCTTTTCTTTTTTTTTCTTTTCTCTATTGATAAACAACTAAGAATACAAAAAAACAAAAAGTGACCCGAACAAAAGAAAATACGTTTTTTTTGCTTTTTTATCAACGACAAAAAAAATGAGATAAAAAATAATAAACTATGAAAATGTCATTTTATGCATTTCGTTAAGTCAAGATTATTTTATAATAGAGACGCAAAAATATGCAAAAGAAAAACACTGTTTGACCCGAAGAATTTCCTTTACTGAATGAATTGAAAATCATCGCATATGTATATTTATATCGTACTTTTCAGTACAAGCATAAATAGGACATAATGATAACATCACATTCAAAGCTAAAACATAATTAAAAGATATTGCTTTGTATAGGATGAAATAACAACGTCTTATTTTTTGTCCATGGACAATCGTGAAGAAAAATTCATGTAGAATATATAGATTGAATATGAATAATAAATGTTTTGTTTATGATCCTTTCTTTCAACATGAACTTAATATATAATTAAGCTAGAATCTATAGTATTTTCATATATTTATTCATCTAAGTTTTTCACCAGAGCTAAGCAGTAAAGTGGACGATTGTGACATCGTCTCCTGTCATTCAAAAAGAAAAGTAATGACAGTGTGAAGAAGTTGGTTTTGTATTTAATGTAAATTTTCACACTTTTCATTAGTGATACTTGATATGTGTTGAGAACGAGATTGTGAAAGTATTCTCTCAACATATTTACTAAATAAATATGTAATATGAAAATAAGTATTTCTGTTGTACTGCACGGCATTACAAGACAGAAAAAGTACTTTTGTGCTCAGCTCTGGCTTTATCGAAGAAATAACATGTCAAAATACAATTGCCCAAAGCATAAATAATACGAGCATATTATTGATTACGATATTGCACAACTACACTTCTATTTTTTTTTCAAGAATAGACAATATGTAACTGCGCATATTAATATCTCATATCTTATCAAAGTCGAAAACATCTAAGAAGTCAATTGAAATAAACCATGATGAGAGCGAAATGACTTTTCAAGAGATTTACAATATATTTTATTTTATGTACAAATAACTATTGTCTCAGTAACAAAAGACGACAGTACTATATATTTATAATTGTTACGTATATTGAATTCATTTTTAGGATGATAATCATAATTGTATTAATGATGAAACCAATTCTATGAATGTCACAATACCAACATCTAATCAACATCAATTAACAGCAGCTGCTAATAGTCTTCTAAATCTTTCAAGTTAGTTCATAGTTTTTCTTTTTGTTTTTTTTAAATTAACTTCTAAATTATTATTTTCTATTTAAATAGATTCATTAATTATCGATACTGATGATCATAATGAATGTCAGTCGAATATTTCAATCGGTGATGGAACAACAACATCAACAACAAATGGAGATTTATCATTATTATGTTGTGTTTGTCAAGATCGTGCATCGGGTAGACATTATGGTGTACTTTCTTGTGAAGTAATTTATCTTTCTAGTTATATAAAAATTCCAAACAATCAATTTTTCGTTTTGTTCATTAGGGTTGCAAAGGGTTTTTTAAACGAAGTATACGTAAACAAGTATTCTATACATGTTTGAGTACAAAGGATTGTCCAATAAATAAATTTATGCGAAATCGGTAAATAATAATCGATTAGATAGTCTTTTTCTTTTTTGATTAATGGTTTTGCTTTTTTTTTTTTTGTTTATCCATCCAGGTGTCAATATTGTCGATTACAAAAATGTCTTCAAGTAGGAATGCGTGTTGAAGCTGTTCAAAATGAACGAAGACCTTATACCAATAAACATGATTTAATTATAAATGGAAATAATAATCAACGAATACAAAAACAAAGTGAAAATAATGTAAAGGAAAAAATAATTTAAGAAATTCAAAAAAAAAAAAAAAACTAAGATTTTTATTTCTTGTGTTTCTTTATAGTTATTAAATTCATCGTCAAATGATATACAATTAATTTTTAATAATAAAAAAGATGATTCAATACGACGAGTTAATGAAAATAAAACTCTTCATAGTATTCTTACATCAACATCAAGAGTTCAAACGCCTACAACACGTATATTTTATTATAAATTTAAATTTTTTTAAATTCAAATAAATGTTTTATTGATTTTTAGCAGTCTTTCTTTCTCCTCCTTCATCATCATCATCGTCATCATCATCATCATCATCATCATCTCTAAGTACAACCACAAATCTTCAAACTGATTGTAATATGAAAATTGAAACACCAAATAATCATCATACAACAGCTATTACAAGAGCTTTTGATAATTTAGCCAAAGCTGCAGCACATGTAATTATCTTTTTTTCTTGTGAAACACAAACTAAAAGAAGTGTTGCAGTGTAGGAGTAAAAATGTGGATCGCCTCCTCTCCCAAGAAAAAGGCGATGACAGACATTGTTGTCGTTATACCATATGAACTACATCCTTATTGCATTTCTGGAGGATTGAGTATAAGGATGATGAAGAAATGCATCCTAAAATATATATAGAATAAAATAATATTCCTATTATTAGTACTAGCAGCTACATCATGTTTTGTATTTTAATCTTGCAAGAAGTTGTGTTAGAAACTATTGTTTTATTATTATAATTGTTGTTAATTAATAGACTCGATTGAATACAAATAATATTCCTGCTGTACCAACACAACAACATTATCTTCTAAATGAAAAATATTATTGGGAACAAATTGAACGTAAGTTAATTTACATTTTTGTTTTACCAAAAAAAAAATGATTTATTTAAAAATTAATTTACAGGTCCATTAGTTACTGATATAACTAGTGTATTTACAATAACACCTCCAACACCTCCAACAAATCGTGATTTACAACCAACAAATAGTTTTATTTGTGAAACAGCATCACGTATTCTTTTTCAATCAATTGATTGGATTAAATGTAATTCTTGTTTTCAAACATTAGAGTAAGTTCATTAGTATTTATTTGTTTTTTTTTGATTTATTTATTTATTTATTTAATTTCTTCTTTTTAAAAAAGTACACAAATACAAATAATTCTCATACAAAATAATTGGCTATCATTATTTATTCTTAGTCTTCTTCAATGTTCATCTATTGTTAATTTATCACATATTTTAACATCATTACTTGCTAGTAAAAATTTTTCAAATTTTCAAATCTATTTAATTTAATTTAATTTAATTTCTCTAGAAAAATTAGATAATTATGAATCAAATAAATATCATCAATTACGACGTATTCAATCACTTTTATACGAATTTGATCGTCTACAAGTAACATCTATGGAATATGCTTATTTAAAATTAATTTTAGTTTTTAATCCAATTCATAATAGTGGTAAATATTATTTAAGTTGATTTTATTTTGTCAAAACACGATCGAAAATGAGTGTTGAAATATACGAATAACAATGTAGACTCACTTTCAGAGACACATTAGCAACATTCAATTTCTCTTCACGTCACAGACGATAGCCAAAGACTATCATAGATTGTAATAGACATAGCCATGGAAATGGCACAGACCGTAACAGATACTGCAGCCACACTCAATTTCCTTCCATGTCAAAGACCGTAACAGACGCTAGTCAGAAACCATGACTGATCGTGACATATGTTTGCCAGAGATCATCAAAAACCGTGACAGATATTGATAGACGATTACAGTTATAATATACGAAATATTGCCATATTGTATTTTTTTTTTGGGAGATTAAGTAAAAGGATAATGAAAATAGACGTCCTAAAATAGATATGATAGAACAATTTTTCTATTATTAGCAATAACAGTTACATGATGTTTGATATTTTAATCCTGTTGAGATTGTGCTAAAAAATTTTATATTTTGTTTAAATAAATTTAGAATTTAGTCAATCCTATGATCAAATTGATGCCTATCGTATATTAATATATAAAGAATTACGTGATTATTTAAATGATCGATTATTATCAACATCATATGATGAATTACGATTAGGTCGACTTTTACTTAAATTATCATCATTAAGTGAAATTGATACGAATATAATTGAAGAAATTTTCTTTGTTGGTTTAATTGGTATGTTGATTTTATTATTATTATTATTTTTTTTTTAAGAATTATTTCGTTCTCTTATTTCGTAAAGGTTCAGTACAAATCTCTAAAATCATTCCATGTATTTTTAAAATGAATGTCGCATCAACATCATCATCAATAATTAAATATGAAAAAACTGATCAACAATCACTTGTCTCGTCATCATTATAGAGAAGAAACATATCATCCGGTGTTCATAGTGTTATTTCTACTTTTTTTTTTCGTGTTTTTTATTATCTCAGGCGTGTGTATTGTTTATCCCCATATTTATTTTATTTTTCTTTTGCCTTATTTTTTTTTTCAATGACTGACTGATACAGTCATTCCGCATGTGTGTACTTTTTTGTAGGCAACAGATAATAAATTGACGTATATCTCAGGCTAATAATATAATTCATCAATTAAAAAACCATACCCGTAAGCTCATTATTCATCAAATATTTAATGAAGAAAATGCGGCTTATATTTTGCTCAATAATTTGATAAACTGAACTTAAAACAATGAATTTATATTTGTCTTTAGTCAACAACGCAATTATAATAGGATATTAGATTTATAAAAAAAAAAACTAAAAAGGTTATTTTTTCAAAATGCTTTCATTTTTATAAACGTTATTTTGTATAAAATTTTCTTCTTATAAATCTTAATGCTTATTCTATAATATATAGAACTTTATTTTAAATTATTCAAATCAAGATTATGCAATTCTACAGTAGTGTATAAAAGCCTTCGTCCTAGACAATTTTGACTATTGTATGTGCTGAAGGTTTGAAAATTTGTGTATAGACACTTCACTAAGAATCTAGGTCGTTTGCATCGAGGCGCTGTTATTGCTTGATTAAAAAGAGAGTGATAATGGATCGCATTTATCTTGGTTGTCAACACCATCGTACCGGAAAAGAAGAGTAGTCTATATCAGCCGGCTTCTAAATATGTGATGATACGTCGCAGCTATCTACATTACTAAATGCATTGAGGTTCATCAATCCTTTTAAAGACTGTAATCATTGTTGTGGAGAGAAACCATCTACTGTATTTTAAGATTAATAGTTCAGTAATAGCTCAATAAAATGAGTTCAAACTTATTGAGAAGTTTCTTCTACAATTTTCATAAGTGAAGATTACTCTAAAGAGAAATCAAACATAGATAATAATCTCGTTAGTTCTAAAGATCGAGAAACACCAATATTTGCGTCAATGAACTTCTCTTTTGAATAAAAAAAGATCGTAGACAGGACTTTAATGGCATGTAAAAATATTAAGAATTAGTTATATTTTTAGTAAGAAACAGCTTAGAATTTTATGAGCAATTTTTTTTTTTTTTTGAGATGACGATGCTCGAAGCAAAAAATAAGTGTTGTGCATCGTAAATCTCTTTTTAATTAAGAAATAACGATGCCGCAATGCAAATGATCTATGTTCTTAGTAAAGTGCATATAAACAAATTTTCAGATCTTTAGAACATACAGTGATCAAGATCGGCTGGGACGCAAACTTTTGTTTACTACTGTATATATCAAGTGAGTAATAATGATTGCAACATCTAGTGTATTGCAAATATCTACACATAGATACATTGTATAATCTTGATTTTCTTTTTAAAAAATGTGCCGTGAAATTCTCTTGAGTCATTTTAATAATGTTTTTTTTTTTTATAAGGCTGAAAGTACAGCACTGTATGACAGTGAAATGATCCATTATTCTGAAAGAAGGAAACCCTTTTAATAATATTATCATTTACTTTCCGAAAATAATTAAAATGAAATAATATACGATCACATTGTGAACATAGCTCACATCAATTTTTTGGCATGTTGTTGTTATTTCTTTCTTCAAATCTTTTCATGCTTTGACCTTGTAAATAATCAATGTTTTTATTGATACTATTCCAAATTGAATAATCTAATAGACTCAAGTCTGCTAAGTTCGAAGGCCATCAATCTTTACATATGAACTTCTCAAAGTTCTTTTTGCATCATTTTGAATATCTTTCATTAGTATCTGACGTCACTACACCTTATTGTAGACACCAGTTTTGATAACCAAATAACCAGTTACATTTGGCCTGATAGAATAGTAACAGTTTATCACTAAATACTAGAAAAAATAATCAATGTTAGTTTGATTCCTATTTCTCTTAGTATAATAAAATATTTCACTAACACATAGCACTTCACTTTTAGCTTAGAATTTTTGATTATTATTCTTGCATAGAATTTTACCATGCATCTTTAATAACAAAGATCAAAATAAGACAATTTATCTGTGCGTAGATATTTGCAAAAACACTTGATGTCGTAATCATTTTGACTGACTCTATAATTGTTCGTTGAGTTCATTTTCTAATTAAAAGGAAAAAAGAATCATCAAATTCATGTCTCTGTTGTTGATTATGACAAAAATAGATGATGTCAGAAACATAACTTATCGGAATAATATTTCATTTTTTAGTTTTATTTTCATTCTTAAACAACTCTCGAACAATGGACAGTAATACTCTAATACTGATTGTTGTTACTATGATACAAATTCCTTCATTTTTTTGTGCTATACAAAGTGTTCGATTTAGTCAAAAAAATAATCCATTAAGTCATATACAAAATCATGCACTTGCTTGTTTATTATTGGTATCTATATGGACAATTGGAATTGATTTACCTTTTACACAAGCATATTTATGGTTAGATAATGTACCTATTCGTACAACATGGGCTTGTATTTTTTATAATGTATCATTTTTTAGTATGACTGGATTAAATCGTGTACTTATGGCATTCATGTGTATTGAACGTCATTTTCTTGTTTTTCATAATCATCTTTATCGTACACATCGTTCACGTTTATTATTTCATTATATTCCATTTTATTTTACTATATTATCTATTGTAATATATTTTATTATTATAAATACTTTAATATCATGTGGTGATATAAGTTTTGATTATACACGTTTTATGTGTGGTTATACATGTGCAATACGTATTCGTAATCTTGGAATGGTTTATATATGGTTAAATGTTTTTGTACCTACAGCAATTACAACTATTGCAAGTATTCTATTACCTATCAGATTTGTTATTCAAAAAACAAGTCTTCATCGTTTACAATGGTATCGTGCACGAAAAATGATTATACAAACAAGTATAATTGCTGGTGCATATGTTATATGTTGGTTACCTTATTCAATAGTTCTTCAATTATTAGTCAATGGAATATTGTCTTTTTCTGATCCAAATATAACTCTATTTTTCATATATGGACCTTATATAACTTCATTGTTGACACCATTTATTGTTCAACATACAATACCTGGATGGATGAATAAAAAACTGGTAAAACAAATAAAACTGCTATTTTTTCCACAACAACGATTAACTCAACCACGAACTGGTATATTTATTCCGCAATAATATTTTTTTTATAGTTGAAGAATAAAAATAAAGAATATGAAAAATGGACTGTGAACCTCTGCTGATGAACTAAACCTGTCAAAACCGAGTACAAGTATAGATGCGTATATATAATTAAAAAATTATGTTTTTCTTTTTCTGCGACTCATTATGTTGTTCTCGTACTGTGATGCACGTCGTACAATTGTAAAAAAAAATTTTTTAAAAATAAATCTTTATAATTTTAAGAATTTTGCTGCGTAAAAAGACACTATTTGCACTAGAAATGTTTTATTCGACGGGGAAAACCGAGGGATAGAATCCATCGGGTCCAAAATTTACAGATCTGAACTAACTTGACGGACTCCAGCGAGGGAAGGGAGTGTCCTTCCGAGCATTAGGTTGGCCTTCGTAAAGATTTCGCGTATGATACTAAAAACTATGTCTGTGCTTCTAATAAAAAGTTTAATAGTAATTTATATTTAATTCTTCATTGGCGAAGTGTCTTATCAAGTGAAGTTTGAAACATGTTATTTGATTACTGTAAGAAATGTTGGAGACATTTCTAATGACTATGGTTCAAGTTGCTTCTTTTTTATCTCGAATTGTACCGTTATATTAAATCCTACTAAGAAACAAAAAATCAGACTTATTTTCTACTTCATTGACCCGTATCAATCGAATGAAAGAAAACTTTCAGATGTGACGTGTGATCAAACTTAATTCAGGTACTATGTAAATCACCGAACAATATCGAATTTATATTAACAGAATCTATACGTCAAATATCCATGTGATTCAAACTGAACCAAAAACCACCGGTATAATGTGTGCTATACTGATGATATTTGCCGGTAGTGATAAAAGCACCGGTATACCAACAATAGTCCTCCAACTGACAATCTATTACCGGTATATTAGCAGTCATGCAAACAAACGTGCAACATGGTTACAGGGATTATGATAACAGAAATTTATTAAAAATTGTTATTTTTATCTCATCATACGTCGAAGCTGTACTTCATCAGTAAGCACTAGGCTTTACGCATGTTCTCAAAGTATTTTCTTCATATGTCAAAAGTCTTGAACTCCAGCGCAAATTAAAAGAAAGATCTACTGTTACTTCTATTTGCATATCTAAAGATTTTACTGCCAACATAACTCAAATAATTGAACTTTTTATATAAAGAAGATTATTGTACTAATCGAGATAAAAAATTGAAGTTTACTCATTTGAAATATTTCTAAACTTGTTATTAGTCGTGGCATTATGTGTTTCAAATTTAACTTAATAATTATGTTTCTTGAGACAAACTGTGTTAAAATTCTTGTTGTGATCTTTTCCTTAATTGCATCGATATATTTTATAAATAAAAATTGCACATGTGTTACAACATTCTAAATATCGAATATGCACTTCTCCAGTGCAACGAATATTGTCAGATAATCGTTGATAATGAAAAATTGATGAGTAGTATTTAAAAGTGATTAAGAATAATAATCAGAATTTTTATTTAAACATCTATTTCATAAACTAGAAAGAATATTCAGCCAGCTGCTCTGGAAATTCTGAAAAAATGAAAAATTTGATTTATTTGATATACACATATATATTTAAAGATGAATGGTTTTTTTTTAATAAAATCTAGATTACAATTTTCATATTTTAAATATTACAACGAGCAAATATTTATGTGTAAAAATCGAAATAGAATTTCTATTCGATTTAGTAGAACTCGATGAAACTTAGGAGGAACTTATATTAATTGTATCAAATTTTCCTTTCGACCTTATACTTCAAGCCTTGTCAATATATTATTTGCTTCGTGCTCAAAAATTACCCGTGATTCATCCGAAATGGCGTAGATGATGACTCATATTGTTCGCTGTTTCTTGTGCATTGCTATTTATAAAACTATCTTGTGACACGTTGTTGAAGTAAATATTGTGATGCAGTGGTGCAAGAGCATGAAGTTGTTTTTTTCTTTTTCTTCCGTTACCTGCATTTTCTGATTTCAAAAAAAAAAGATTTTTTTTCATTTTACCTTGCAGTAATATAAAAAACAAGCGAAGAAGTATGGACGTCAATGAAACGTCTTCAACAGATTCGCTTGAAAAGCATTATGCTGAAATAGCACAAAAGACAGCTGAAGCCATAGCTGCTGAAGGACTACCATCGTCTGGTAATAATGGATTATCTATCCAAAGTTCCCTTCCACAATTGCCACGCTATCAACCACCACCACCTCCTTCACCACCAATGGAACAATTTATGGTATGCCGAATGTTTTTTCCCACATCAGGTCATATGGGATTTGACACAATTAAATTGTCCGATGAATTACCTCCACTTGAAATAGTTCGCGAAATGGTTCTCTATGAAACACGTCTTCGTTTGTCTGGTTCAATGCAAAAAATCATGGATGAATATCATACTGATGAATGTGCTGTTACGTAAGCATAAATTTATTTTTCTCATAAGATACGTTAATTGAATTATTTTGAAATTTTAGTTATATACATAATCTTATTCAACAACATGTCGTGGAATATTTCGGATATCGAGATGTTAATGCATTACGTACAGCTTTGCATCGATTTCCAGATGATCCTATTGTTCAAGCAGCCTTTTATGGTAAATGTTTGAAAATGAATTGTTCTTAAAATACTCATCATTAATAATAATCTTTCAAATTTAAATCAATAAAATATGATATGCTTTTTTCATTTTTTCATTTTTAATATTTTCTTTTTAGTTAAATACAATAAAATTTCACAAGGTGTAGTTCAACAAGGTCAATGTGCTCGAGATGTCAATCTATATACTGTAGATGGTCAACCAACGAATCTCTTTTCACAAATTTCAGCTGGCCAGCCATTAATAATATTGGCTGGTTCAACTACATGACCTCCATTTCGAGCAAATGTCGAGCGAATGAAGTAAGACTTTTTGTATGGAATCGAAATATAAAACATTTATATTTATTATTAGCGCGCTTGTTCGCTCACATATGCCGAATGGTATACGTCTCGTTGCAATTTATATTGCTGAAGCACATTCACGAGATGAATGGCCAGTTGGCGAGACAATATCATGTGTTGATCAACCAAAAACATTTGAACAACGACTTGAAAATGCTCAAAAATTCAAAAAGAATTTTAATTTCGAAATGCCTATGCTTGTCGATAATATGAATAATACTTTTCTTAATACTTATGGATCATGGCCATTTCGCTTCTTTGTCATATATGAAGGTGAATTAATATTGAAAGCTGAACCTGATAAAGAAACTTTCACTTATGACTTGAACGAAATTGATAAATGGATTACGAACTTCTATGAATCACATTCTCAAACTATTTAATAGTTTTATTTGATTTTAAGAAATAGTACAACTGTTTTCTTCTTTCTATTTCCTATCAATCTATTTGATAGTCCTCAACAATAAAAACCTAGCATAAACTAATGATGACTATGAATACAAATCACATTTGTGAATATTTATAGTTTGATAAATAAATGTTAAGTTTTCCGAGGAATTTTTTGCGCGTAAAAAATATTGGATAGATTTTGATGGAGATAGAAAGAAAAAAATCATTTGTACGTTTCTAAATATTTTATTTTCGAAATAAATATTAAATATATATGACATATAAATCATATTTAATTAGTTAAAACTGATAAGCTAGGATAAAAAATAAATATATATATATATATAAAGAACATTCAAGTTTGTTTTACATTGAAAAAAAGGCAAACGAAATCTTTATTTAAAAATCGTATTAAGCGCATTACTATACTGTTTGTTCCTTACAAATTTTAACTAAATTTATCCCAGTAAGATTCTTTGAATACATCGTCATCAGTCCAAATTGTTATCGAATCTACTTTACGTTCAAATAAGAATTTAACTTTTCGTAGTAATTGATCATCCCATACTTTTTGTTCATCACGATTATAAGATGAATATGGAAAATCAGTAATTTTAAATGTAAGACAACGAAGATGTGGTAGATAAGTCTTTATTAATGGAATATTCGATAATTGTATCGTATTAATTGTTAAATGTTCTATGTAAGGAAACAATTGTGAAATAGTAATAATATCGTTTTTATCAAAATTATGTTCATCAACAGATATATCAAGACATTTCAAATAATTATTATTTTCTAAATAAACTTTTTGATTACTAAGTAAAAGACTATATTGAATCCGAAGTGAAGTTATATTATTTATAACACATGATAAAAGTAAATTAATTATATTAGATTCCTTGCCAAGTAGTGAAATATCAAGATATTGAATTTGTGAATAATTTACATAGGTTAAAAACCATTGGAGAAGATCTCGATCTAGATTATAAACTACGAGATATCTAAGATTCTTGAAATAGTAATTATTTGATAAAGAACTAGTTATATCAGATATACCAAAATTAATAATTTCATTCGTAGGAATATCATCAATACGAGCACGTATAGGTACTATCCAGTATCGTAGAACTGGTTGATTATATTCATCTTGTTCACCATATTGCATATTTCCTACATCGAATCTATTCAAATTTGAATATTCATATTTTGTTATCATCATATAAAAATTTTTTTTTGCTCTCCAAAATGATGTATCAAATGTTGTTAGAATATTTTCAATATCAGCTTCATTTATACAATATGTCGTTGTCTTAAGAATAAAATTATTTAGCAAAGGTAATGATTCTTTTAATAAAGATTCCCAAGCACTTGCTTGTAGAAGTGCATTATGTGCTTTAATTTCTAAATGACGTAAAATAGGCATAGCTTTAAGATATTGTGCTAACATATCAAATGTTGTCGAATCATTTGATTGAAATGATAATATAACAGTCTGAAGATTAAACATTGTAATAATATTATTGTTTGAAGGTTGTGATAAATAATAGAGACCATAATATGAATTTGAAGTAAATCGAACATTAAAATATTTAAGATGAGAAGCACATCGAAATATTGATTGTACATGTTGAAATTCGCATGATAGATCAAAATTTGTAAAATATTCAACTGTTGATGAAATATTAGTTAAAAAATTCCATTGATTACGTTGAAAATCACTAATTAACATAATTCGTTTAATTTTTTTTAATTTTAATATATCACCAATAACATAATTTAATGTTGGCATATATTCTGTTTCTATTGCTTTAAGAATAATTGTATCAATAGGTGTATGTAATAATGAAAGAATAGCTCGCTGAGCTATTGACCAATCAATAGTTTTACCATTTAATTGAAAATAAAGTTTACGAAGTCGTTTAAATGAAATAAATAATGGAAAAAATGATAAAAATGTATGAATTTGACCAGGTGTATTTTGTTCAGATAAAATTAATATTTCTATTCGTTCGATATAAGTTGGTAAAAGATCAAGACAAAAATAAAAATAATCTTTTCGACAATGAAAAAAATTAAAATAAAATCGTTGACATTGCGATATAATTGCATTGAAACGTTGATTTTGTAAATCAGCAAATGCAACCAATATATCTACACCATTTATATATTTTTCAAATATATGAATTAATATTTCATTCGGAAGTAATTCTAATTTTGATACAGACATACTATAAGAGGAAGAAGACAGTAGTTCGATTTAATGTATAAAAAAACAACTTATGTACTTTGTTAATTTCTTTCTTATGTAAAAGTAAAAGTTTTTTTTTTTCTTTTCTACTCAATGTCAGTATGACTTTTTACTTATTATTCAAGAGAACTTTTATTTATTTGTCTCGCTCGTCTAGCAAACCATGCACAAAACTTACGAATCATATTAACGCATTAATAATCGGCAGGTTATTATGCCATTTACTCATGTCAAAAAAAAAAAATATATATATATATTGATTTTCTTTGTAGGAATTGTACGTAGAAAAAAAAGTGAATATAGTATCTTATGAGACGTTTGTATAAATTAATTTTGAACGATTCGATGAATTTTAATTATTATTCACAGAAAACGATAAAAATATAAACATTTAATCGGTACAAAATTTCGATAAGATTCTTTACCTTGGCTTCACACAACTTGCAGACGCAAAGAATCACATGAAAATCAATATAAACAGTATGAGTAACTACTTTGCTGTTGAATAATAAACAAAATGTTCTATCTTCAGTGAAAACCGTAAGAATCTCATATATATAAGGATGTATTTGCTTAGACAAATTATCTGCAGCAAACTGTTGAACATCATCAACGTAAGGTGTCCGTCAATCCCTTTGGTTCACTGACGGTGTTCAACAAAGAAGCGTCATCAATAGCTTATTTGGCAACTTAAAATACTCTGTGGGCGTTCATTCTATATACTTATTTTTTTTTGTTTGAGAGAGTATATTACAATAAAGAGCATAGTGGAGGCGTTCTATTTTTTCAAGTGCTTACTTTTTAAGCAAAGGAAAAAAATAAATGATCAATATGCTGAAAAATTCTCCTAAAATTGCATTTTTAATCATAAAAGTATTATTGAATATGATAATAATAAAGCTTAGTTAGATAAAAATGACTCTGTTATGTTCTATATCTTGACATTCTCTTTGAATCAGAAAAAAAAAATTTCTACATAGAATGAAGGTCTACAGAGAATTCTCGGATGCAAGATCAAAAAAGTATAACGAGAGAAAAAAGAAAGAAAAAATTTCTTGATGTTTCTGAAAACAGTATATTTTTCAAGAAGAAGATGCTGAATAAAAAGTGACGTTAGAGTTATTCATTTAATAGTTTGTTTATCCGTTTTTGCTAAATGATTTTTTGCATTTTCTGGTTGGTTATTCTTATCAGCGTGTATGAATCGTTGACTAATTCTTATTACTTTCTGATGTAGACTTATATTGTCGTGATATGTCTGCTTTAGCTGATTCATTCAAAATATTCTTACTCAGAAACTTTTTTTTCTCTTTATGTATAGTCTCGATAGAAATATGCTATACGTAATCAATAAATATTCTGTGTAGTTATGTTATTTCAGTATGCGTAACTTTCTGATGCTCATAGAAAGACAGTTTTCTACTTCTATTGAATTATCATTACATTTTAAGTATATAAAACAAAATACAATCTGCAAGAAACAAACAAGTTTGACAAAAACAGACACTAATTATATGCAGACGAACTGAAAAGTTTCATAGTCTATCATAGAGAAACTAATACAAGTATTTGAACTTCAGCTACCTATTCAAACAATATAAATATGCTGCTTATATAATCTTGTATTATTTTCTATATGTAGAAAAAAATCGTGTTTTATGACGTGTCTGTTGAATGTCATTCGCTTGTATTTTTTTGTTACTTTAATGCTTCGTGCACGTTTTATATTTTATTATATGAGACATTTCAGGTTAAGTATGATATATTCATCTTTCATCTGACTTTGATTGTTTACAACGATTATTTTTTTTTAATAAGTTCTTTTAGCATAGAAATATGTCAAAATGTTGGTTCTTTTAGCTGATGATTAATAAAAAATTGATGAGTGAATATCTTTTTAATTCTACAAGAAAAATTATCTGAAAATTTTAGGATAGACTCGGCGACACAAATCGCATCTATTATTATGAAAATTTCAAAAAGATTGGTTTCAAAAAGAAAACTGCTTCTAGAAATCTGGTTTTCTAGAGATTCTGTCAAGCTTCGAAACAAAGATGTTTGTCTAATAGTTATTTAGCACTTTGAAGAAGGCTTTATATCGTTTGACATTTGTTTTGAACCTCTCATTCGGTAATAAGAGCATTTCTTTTGCATTCTTCGTCACATCGCTAACGAAAAGTAAATCGAGTTTTATTTTAAACTTTGGATTGAGAGTTTGTAGCGTCAGAAGTTGTCTACAAAATGAATTATTTATGATTGCCTGAAATCGAAGGTTTTAAACTGAAACGCATGCTTCAGAGTGTTTGAAATAACTTAACATGCATGTAGTATTTAAAAATTAGTTCTATGAGTGTTCATTATTGTGAGATATACATGTTTTAAGTTTGCGAAGCCATGTTCATAACAAAGAATTTGGTCCAAATACTAAGAATAATTTTATGAATATGAATATAGATATGATTATTGATAGTTCTCTTACCTGTATACAAAATAATTTTGGGTATTTACGTTTCTTTTTTCTATGGTTCTACAAATTTGTTTCGTTTTTTTTTCATAATTTATCGTAATTCTTGTAGCTATTCAAGTGTGTTTGCCATTTGTAACTAAAATAATTGCATACATTCTTTTATCTATACGAAAGAAAAAGAAATCTTCAAGCCTTTTCATGATATTCTGATGCAGATAGAATATGTTGACTTTTTTTTCTTACATTATAATTCTTCAATTAGTATCTGACAAATATTCCTGATTCAAATACTTAGACTATTGGTTAACTACGAAGCTAGACTGGGTTAATGTTATCCCCGTAGATGTTTGGAAACTCTCCAGCAAATAGTACTGGTAAACTCAATCCTATAAAGTAGATCTTCCTCATTGAAGCTTTGACGTTTTGCCTTCTTTCACTTGGTTCCTAGTGCTTTTGCTAGGAGAATTTCTTCTAGGTTTCTGTCGATAATAGACAATTATCCGATGATGTATGATACATCTAGTGAGAACAATATTGCAAAGCATGAGCAAAATCACTTGACGATTATCTCCCACTAGAGCAAATGTTGCTGATCATCCATATATTTTTATGATAAGAAAATAGAATATGATTTTATTGTCAACACAGAAGAAATTTCCAATGTTGTGAGCTCTTTTTTTTTTTATTTTTTGTCATAGTTCATTCTTGTCAATCTATGTAACTGATATAACGGTTCTTTATGACTGCAATGGTCAGAAAGCAATATAAAGCTTTACAAGAAAGAAACAAAATCGTCATTTTCAGTTAATTACTTAATTTTGATTACGATTTTATCGTGATTAATGTGTACTGATAAGAAGATATAATCTTTTTTTCGAAAGGAACTATTGAGAATGAAAAATGTTAATAATCATATAAATTGCTCATAAGTTTTTTTTTTGTTTCAAACTTTGACCTATTATTACAAATATCACTCAATACTTTTTCATCATTATGAATATCATTTAACATGTAACACATTTTATTTGATTGATGCTTTTAAGTTCAATGTTGACGTTGGATAAGTTACCCAAAAAGAATGTCAATCAATATTTTTCTATTAAAGAATTAAATCTATTTGAAAACATGTTTTCTCCTTTACGATAACTAGTTATATAAATCCTAAACAGATTACTCATGAAGATAATTCACTGGAAATCTATAGGTAGATGTATTTCAATCATTGCATTATACTTAAGAATACATGTCAAAATATGAGTTCAAAAGCTGATTTTCTCATAAAGAATTAAATTCTATAAAACTTACAAAAATGTAATATTAAAATTGATATCTCATCAGGTGCTTATGGCTATATTCAAAAATTGCGAACAAAAAAATTAAGCCAATTAAGAAAAAAATATTCACAATTTAGAACACAGAAAATAACGTTGATCTTATTTTTATTGTATTTCCAAATTGCGAATACTTTTTATAATTAAATAATATAGTTTTAATTCTTTTTATTTGACAAGTCAATACGAATTTATCATTTGAATATATAATTTTCTTTTTTTTAAATATTTTTATTTATTTTCCTTTAATCATTATTCTCATTTATTATTATATATTCAAATGACAAAATTCGTGTTGACTTGTCAAATAAAAAGAAATAATATCATTCTTATTCCTCAAACTTCTATATTTATATTATTAATAAAATTGAACTCATAATCAGCTATTGCAATAACTAATTAATTAAAGTGTTCGTAATTTTGAAATGCAATAAAAATAAGATCAACGTTATTTTTTGTGTTCCAAATTGCGAATAATTTTTTCTTAATTTTTTTTTTATTCACAATTTGGAAACTACGAAAATTTCATAACAAAAGAAAACAAACGATCTTCACTATGTTGTCCTTCAGGATATATATTTATTATGTTTACTTTCTTATCAATCATCTCTCATTTAAAATGTATATCCAGAATGATTGATAGTAATCTGTTGTTTTTTTACTGTCAATCACTAAAATAACATTTAGAATATTAATGATGATGAGTGATTTTGAATATGTTATTTCATATTAATATTGATGATTTCTATTAAAAAAAAAAAATTTCATAGAGAAAATTCATTACATAGATTTATTTCTTTTTCTGTCTAAAAGAAAAAGAGTAATTAACGATAGAAAAGCAATGTCTTCTTGTTCATACGAATATGTTCTAACGGAATGACATCGTTCGTTTTCTTATATACACACACACGCACATTTCAAATTGTTTATGCAACGATTTATTCGTGTTCGTCCGATATTTTTCTCTTCTTTCCTAACATATCCTCGGTCAGGCAATCTAAACAAAAGATTAAAAAATATATTCGACAGCTTCATCTTTCTCTTACGATTTCTTCATTTCATATACATTCATAGAAAGAAAAGCAAGCTGCAGTTTAACACTTTATTTCTTTATCATATATTGTTTTGTATTTAAAAATGTCGAACTTTCAAAATAGTTTTTCTGACAATAATACACCCGATCAATTAATTCAAATATCAACATCTAATGATAATTCATGTCCACAAGCATTACTTCTTGATCAATTATATATGTATGATTTACCAACAGGATGGAATGCTATGGTATAAAAAAAAAAATATCCAATTTTTCTATCGAAATAAAAAGATTTGTCTTTTTGCTTTTAATTAGCTTGTTGGATTATTAGCTTCTATATTAACAATTATATTTCTGTTAACATGTCTTTATTATTTGATTTGTCGTCGTGAATATTCTAATGAATTATCGGATAGTCAAATACCAGTTGAACAAAATGGAACAACATCAATACCGATAACAAGTTTATCACAAACGGCAATGACAACATTTATTAATGAACCAGGTAAAGAAATAAAAATTATGACATATACTGAACAAACATCAACAACAACTACTGATTTTGTTGGTATTGGACATTCAAGTTCACCAAATAGAAATGCACTTTTAACGAATGTTAATGTTGATCCAAGTGAACTTCGTTTACTTCAACATGAACATAATTAAAAATACAAAAACAAAAGAAAAAGAAAACAAGGTTGTTTTTTTTGTTAACAAATTAATGATACATAAATAATCTTGTCTTATTTCTTTATGTATATATGTGTCTATATTCAGATATATGTGCTTATGTATTACTATGTTATTGTTGGAAATAAATATCTTGATTGAATAAAGTTGAATTTAGATATTATTGTTACAAAGAAAAGCTATTTAAAATAATGATCATATCTTAGTGTTTCAAAGTTTTGTGAAATAAATCTCTTCTTAATATTTACAATAGTTAAATTTAATAAACAGTTTGATAGTCTCAAGCCAATGTGTTAATAGTCAAACTCGTTATTTAGCTGATAGTAGTAGTAAAATTATATTAGTATAAATAGATTAAACGTTATAGATAGTGTAAAAATCAATAATTTCAAAGTTGTGAAGAGTTATGGGTCCCCTCGAATATCTGGAGAATGGCTAAAAAAAAAAAAATTTGAATTCTTCAGGGTAGATAAACATGGACATTTTTTTCTTTTTTTGTCCTTCGAATAAAAAAATCAAAATATCAAAGTTAATGAAAACTTATCTAAACATGAAGAAGAATCATATGATTATGTAATTGAATACATTGAGAGAAAAAATAAATTATCGAAAAGGTGAACCATGTACTATCGTGATGGAGAAAGCATTCATATATGTACTCAAAATAATGACATTTGCTATCAATGTGTAGAATTTGAGATGATCTCTTCTGTTTGTTGCTATTTATGGAAAAAAAATACACAGCAGACATTTTCACATACATTAAAGATTTAAAAATGTTACTGATTGTGAAAGTATCGGCGAAATTGTTGATCAGTTCGAGACCGGATGAAAGAAAAGTCACATCCGTACTGGACACTAGTGTATAGTATAAGTGAAAAGCGTTTCAACTCGATTAGACAGAAGAAATGAGAGTAAATAGATTTTTTTCATTAAAAAAAGTTAATTTGAGAAAAATTTGATTTGCTATTTCTTTTATGAAAATTTGAATTTTAAAGTTTAAAGACAAGTTTTGGATATTAATTCAAACGATATAATAACTATTAAAAAAAATCAAAACTTTTGAGTTACGAAAGAGTAGTAATACTTTTAAGTAATATTATTGACAAAAGTCTTTGGGAAATTGAAAAAATGACATTGAAGAATATCAATATTTCACAGCTAGCTAATATTTTTTTGAAAGAACAATACTCTTTAAATATTTGAAAGAATTTGAGTAAGTCGTTTTGATATAAAAAATACTGTGGAATAGAAAGAAAAGGTGTTTTTTCTTACATTTGATATTATCGTACTGGTCTAAAGTATACGATCAGCATATTATTAATTTTTTTTCTACGATACCAAACTATTAACTCAAATCTAAATAGCTAATGAAGTTCTCTATCAAATTTTATATATGGACTATAAGAGAAAGTTTTTCTTAAAAACTGAATACAGCAGTCTTCAGGTTCTAGAAGACTATGTGACAATTATTTTTTAAGAATATCATTCTAAAAGAGTACAAAATTTTGAATACAGTAGAAGGTTGTTGAATTTTCTAAGAATGCTATGATTTTGATAGAGAATTTCATTGACTATTCAAACCACTATTTGAAATGAAGTTAAATTCTTGTTACCGTAGAAAAAAAAAGTTAAAGATACGTTGATCATGTATAATTTACAAATTAGTACTGTATTTCAAATATGTGTTGCCTTTTGTGAGTGTGTTGTCAATATTAATGTATAATTACCTTGAAAAGATGCGTAAAATTGAAAAGCAATATCGTGTATATTTCATAGATTATAATATTATTATTAATATTATCTTTGACCTGATATATAATTAATATTAAGAACAAAAAAAACTAATCAAATTCAATTGTATCCGTATTAATATAAACAATAATTGTTTTATTTTTAATTTTATGAATTATGAATTCGAATTAAGATTTCTAGTACCTTTTCTTTGCTTTCTGTAGAATGGATCTTTTTGTTGTCACAATAAGGTTTTTTATTTTTTTTTTCTATTAGAAATTTTACCCATAAATTCATATAAAAAAAACGCATAAATGAGTAATATTATTTTTTTATTTTGAAGATGCAGTTCTATAAAACACAAAGAAAAAACTGTATTTTTTTCGTGAATTTTGAATTATAATTAAAATACACTTGATAATATTACTTTGTCAACATACTTCTCCTATAAACCTTCAAAGAATTTTTCTTCTTCCTATGTCAAGGGCGAGAAAATGTACTTAATTCTTTTTCTTTCCGAGCTGACTTCCTATCTCCTATTGGACCATTTTTCCAAGCTAGAGGGTATAAATTATTGTTTTCGACTCTATCTATTAATATACGCCAATATTGTTTAGTTAATGCATGATCGTAAGCATAGAAAATATATGACTGGAGAATCTAGAAGCTGATCGTTCTTTTTTTTTCTTTCTTGCCGTTATTGTTGTTGTTGTTAGTTTTTTTTTCTCCTTCCTATTGAGTTGCCTTGCATCACGTTCTGATTTGTGTATAAAGGTGTAAAATATAGTTTTTGCTTTACCTTTATATATTCTTTACTCATCGAGAATATTCTAGAATATTATTTGAATATATATATATAAGTATTGGCACGCTATTCATCTGCTATTCTAATTCAACGTTTGATTACAAATACATTTACTTCTCATTATGTCTCGTAGCACAGGTAGTAGAGGCGGTCAAGCAGTTGGTATTGATTTGGGAACTACTTATTCATGTGTTGGAGTATTTCAACATGGTAAAGTTGAAATCATTGCAAATGATCAAGGAAATCGAACAACACCATCTTATGTTGCATTCACCGATACAGAACGTTTAATTGGTGATGCTGCTAAAAATCAAACAGCGATGAATCCATCAAATACAGTATTTGATGCTAAACGTTTAATCGGACGTCGTTTTGATGAAGAAACTGTGCAAAAAGATATTAGATTATGGCCATTTAAAGTTATTAATGGTAAAGATCGAAAACCATTCATTGAAGTTGAATATAAAGGCGAAAGAAAAGTACGAAACTAAAAATTATTATTAGCTTTTTCTTTTTCATTAGAATTTATTTTCTTTTTAGCTTTTTTCACCAGAAGAAATTTCTTCAATGGTATTAACAAAAATGAAAGAAACAGCTGAAGCATTCTTAGGTACAACTGTTAGACAAGCTGTTGTTACTGTTCCTGCCTATTTTAACGATTCACAACGACAGGTAAGAAATAAAATAATAAAATAAAGGAATGTCAAAGATCAATAAAAAGAAATAGCAAAAAAAAAAGACATGCCTCTTTTTTTTCTCGTTCTATACAAAACATTCTTTCGAACCTTCGCGAATATGCTGTTCTCTTCCAGAATAGAATAGATAATGATTACTCATTGGGTATTTGCAATGATTCAATAGATAAATAAAATAAGATCTTAGTTAAAACAATCTAAAATTATGTTTGTTATTAAGAAACAACTTGAGATATGTTCATAGTTCTAGTACAGTCAACATACTCAAGGTTGTTTTTTTGCTTTTGTCAAGTGGATCAAAATGTTAGATTCTTTCTTTAATTTAACCTACGTAAATAAAAGCCTTCAATATTTTGATATTTACTTTATGTCTGAGTTCTTATAAAAATTAAAAACATCACTCGGTTTTTTTATCTGTTATGATAAGAGAGATATACAGGACTAATTTTAGCTGCGTTCCGTTCGCCGGGAGCACAAGAAAAAAATTGTCGAAGTCGTAATCACAAGAGAATAATTTATCAGGACCGCGATAGCAAAGAAAAAGTTGACTGGGAACAGGATATGAGAAAAAAAAATTATTGGAGTCGAGAACACAAGAAAATAATTTATCGGGACCGCGATGACAAAGAAAGAGTTCACTGGGAACAGAATATGAGAAAAAAAATTTCCAGAGTCGAAACATAACAAAAAAAGCTTGTCTCAACCGGAATAAAAAATTATAGCTAAATATTCTATGTTTTTAAGCGAATTATCTTATAAATCATACCAATCAGAACATCATTCAAGAGAGATGACACAAAAAATGCTAGTTGTTGACTAAATAAATCAAAAAATGAATATTAAAGAATTATTTTTAGGTTTGATACAAATAAATTCTGGAATAGTGTTCTCTAGACTAGAACTCAAACAGGAAGCTGCGCACAAAACAAAAATAAAAATCATCGATTTCGGGACAAAAAATTGATTCTGCGCATTTCTATCTAAAATGTTTTATTATTTTCAAAAAAACTTAATTTCTCTTATCTTTAGGCAACAAAAGATGCAGGCACTATTGCTGGTCTGGATGTTCTTCGTATTATAAATGAACCTACAGCTGCTGCACTTGCTTATGGTCTAGAGAAAAAACTTCATCGTGATCAAAATATTCTTATTTATGATCTTGGTGGCGGTACATTTGATGTATCTATTTTAACAATAAGTGGTGGTGATGTAGGTGGTTCAGTATTTGAAGTAAAATCTACTGGTAAATCAAAAGGAGAAAAAAAAGAAAACAAAATCAATCTATTGTTTGTCTTTTTTAGCTGGTGATACACATTTAGGTGGTGAAGATTTTGATAATCGTTTAGTTCAACATTTTGTTGAAGAATTTCGTCGTAAACATGGTAAAGATATATCAAAAAATCCAAAAGCTGTACGACGTTTACGAAGTGCATGTGAACGTGCTAAACGAACATTATCATCATCAACAACAGCTTCACTTGAAATTGATTCACTTTTTGAAGGAATTGATTTTAATACACAACTAAGTCGTGCTCGATTTGAAGAACTTAATATGGTAAAAATTAAAAACAAATATATATTTAAATTAAAACTTATATATATGATTTTTCTCATTGATAGGATTACTTTCGAGGTACACTAGGACCTGTTGAACGAGCTCTTAAAGATGCTAAATTACAAAAACGTGATATCGAAGAAGTTGTACTCGTTGGTGGTTCAACACGTATACCAAAAGTTCAACAATTATTATCGGAGTTTTTTAATGGAAAAAATTTAAATAAAAATATTAATCCCGATGAAGCTGTTGCTTATGGTGCTGCTGTACAAGCTGCCATTTTAACCGGTAAGAAAACAACATAAATTATTATCTGAATTCATTTATTTTATTATAATTATCATAATTTTTAGGTGATAAAAGCGAAATGATAAAGGATGTTTTACTTATTGATGTAACACCATTATCAATGGGTATTGAAACAGCTGGTGGTGTCATGACAAAACTCGTTGAACGAAATCAACGTATTCCATATAAAAAAACAGAAACATTTACAACTTATGCAGATAATCAAGTAAGAGAAAAAGAAATTTATATGCTAATCAATATAAATCGATAATTCTTTTTTTTCAGCCAGCAGTATCTATTCAAGTTTATGAAGGTGAACGTTCAATGACAAAAGATAATCATTTGTTAGGTCAATTTAATTTGGAAGGTATTCCTCCTGCTCCACGTGGTGTACCACAAATTGACGTTACTTTTGATTTGGATGTAAATGGTAAAATAATAATATTCATTACTTTACATTAATTTATTATTGATTTGTTTTTCTTCTTTTCTTGTTTCATAGGTATTCTTCAAGTTACTGCTGAAGATAAAAGTACAGGCCGAAATAAGAAAATTGAAATTAAAAATGATAAAGGACGTTTATCTCAAGCTGAAATTCAACGTATGGTAAATGATGCCGAAAAATATCGTGAAGATGATGAACAGGCACGAGAACGTGTTAATGCACGAAATCGTCTTGAAACATATGTATATTCATGTAAACAAGCTATAGAAAATTATAATGGTTCAGCTATAAGTTCTTCGGATAAATCGACTGTTTTGAATGCATGTGAAGAAACACAAAAATGGTTAGATAGAAATAGATTAGCTGAAAAAGATGAAATTGAACATCAATATAAAGCATTAGAAAAGAAATGTCAGAAAGTCATGACAAAAATGCATGGTGGTGGTGGTGGTAGTGGTGGACAACAATATGGTCGCAGTGGAAGTTATCATGATGGTGGTAATGACGGTTATTCAGGTCCACGTGTGGAAGAAGTCGATTAACCAAGACATTTTTTAGCCTAATCCTTGATTTATAACATTTGTAGAATTTTGGTGATCAGATTGTATTGCCATGATTTGACAGATGTATTTTTTTTTGTGAATACAATAAAGGTTTCATTTTTATTATCTTAATTATGATTTTTTTTCTGTATTGCTCGTCGGCTATATTCACTGCTTAGTATCTATTAGAAATATTTTAATTAAAAAATTGTCTCTACAAATTGAAGCAGGATGGACAGTATGTATGAGAAGCAGGACTCAAAATCGAGCCATTTTTTGATGGTCCGATCTAACTCAATTCAGCTAGGGATGACACTATTAAAAATATATTTCTTTTACAAAAAAGATGTCAGAGTTAAATAAAGTTGAATAACTTATTGAAAAGAAAGATCAAGATATATGTGCGTAGAGAAACTTCGACTTCTTGAAGATTATCATTTGTTACCATAAAGTTTCAAGAGTGAAATTCTCGCTAATCAAACTCAATGAGTCGGAGCGATTACTATTTTATAGTTACACTGCTTCACTCGAGGAACACTAGTGCCACTTAATCGTGTTGATAGTGCATTCGATCTTGTGTGTATGAATGAGAAATGTCATAGAACTGAATAAATGCTCTGCTTTTTATTTATTGATTAAGTGGACCTTTCAAAACATTCGCATAATCAAGATTCTTGATTGTTATCAGTTGTGAGATACAAAACTCATGTAAGAAATTTAGACGAAATTTCAGAATAACACTGATTGAAATCAGATTCCTTTTGTTTTATTACGTGGAAGATCATCTTTGAAAAAGAAATAATCTTCTCAGACCATATGGCTTATGTTGAGCTCTAATAAGAAGTGTTCAAAAATAAAAATAAACGCCTATTTTGTTGAATTTAGGTTGCATAATTCGTCAAGACATTTCTTCTTCTCTGTTCTGATCGGTTTAAGAATTTTTATTGATGAAATCGAAATTTGAAAACCTTGTTGAATCCGTAGCAAAATCCGAAAAATATGATTGTTGTTTTAATCTATTTTGAAAGTTATTCATTTTTGTTCTTGTGATTATTATTTCATGCTTAAATAAACATGAATTATGGATGTAAAAGATATGAAATGAAGATTGAATTTAGTAAAATAATGAAAAAAATTTAATTTATAATGAACGCACTTCTATAAACAATTTCAATTGAAATTTACAAAACTACGAACGGTTTAATGTTTAAAAAACAAAAAATGAGTAGATTATAATAAACGATCATTTGTGTTATGAGTTGTCGATGGATTTGAATTTGGTTTCTAATATTAGTTCTGATAGTTGCTGGATAAAGAATACGATTCTTTACGTTTTTTTTATGATATTGTGATAGTTTTGATTTCGAAAATTTTTTCTCTGAAATATTTTTTCTAAAACTTTGAAATTTACAACAATAAGTGCAAAATTTTATATAGAATATTCTAGAACATTTCAGATTTCGGCTGATTCATTTCTTAAAACGTTTTATAATTTTCTCACTGTTTTGACTTTCGTACCAATACAGTTCAATAGATGCTAATCGTTTTTAAGTTAAATCTAATGAAAGAAATACATTCGAACAATAAATTCAACAATTTTGTAACTGTATTCAATGATACCAAAACGAAAATTTAAAATAAATGCTAAACATTTTAAAAATACAAAAAAAAAACGTGAGTCATTTATAACGGAATGCTTGTTACGTCAAACATGAATCAAAATTACGCGTTGAATAACTTAAATTCTATTCGTTTACGTTAAAAGAATGATTATATATATATATATATATATATATGTGGAGAGCGCAACGCTAGTCGATTTGTTATTCATTCTTTACCATCGTCTTGTGTGCATCACAAGTAAAGTTTGTTAATCCCATAATACGATCATCTCGTCTGTTTTGTTCATTATTATCACACAATGAAATCTGTTGTTTTTTGTATTTTAAAATAATGGCAAATTCAGGTTCTAATTTATTATCATCAACTAATAAATGGCATTCAACAGCAACACATACTTCATCTTCAATCACAGCTACACATGGTTATCGTCATCGTCCATCGATTCCTTTATCAGATATTTCAGCAAATATGAATACAGCAGCAATGACAACTTTTTCAAGAAAATGTATTTATGTTAAAGAAGGTTAAATTATTTTTTAAATAAATAAAATATATTCTATATGTTATTTTTGTTTTTAGTTATTAGTGTTAATAATAGTGCAGCACATTTGCCATTGGTATCATCAGATAATAGTAGTGCAAGTGAATGTGAAAGTGGAGAATTAAGTTCAGATGAATATCCATCACAAATTAAACTTAAACCTAAATCAATTACTCATTGTCAAGAAAATCTATCAGATCCAACATATGAAATGGGCACTTTAGCACAATTACTTAATCATTCATTTTCTGGTCATAAAGATATATCGATGGCATCTCAAAAGTTCGTATATACATTTTTGATTTTATATGTTAAATTCAAATACAAAAATCATAGAGACTCCAAGAGGCATAGATTTTTCAGAAGTCAGGGCAAAAATTTAGACTGAGTACATTCTCAGTATGTGGCAGAAATAACCATAGGAATGTCAGAGAGTGTCTATCAATAACGTCTCGTTATAATATTTGAATTACGTCCTTGATGCATTTCTAGAGGATTAAGTAATAAAGATGATGAAGAAATGTGCCACAAAAAAAGATAGAATGAAACAACTCCCTGTGATTAGCAACAGCAGACGCAGGATGCTTCACATTTTAATCACATAGGCATTGTGCTAACAGCTTTTATTTATCAGAAAATCATAGGAATTTAAGAGTTTGAAAAATCTGAAAATAATGTTAACCTCATTCTTAATGTTTTTAGCTCAAATCTTTAAAAACGACGTATATTTTGATGTAAATATACCAATTGAAGTTCTTATTGTTCGAGAAATTAATTAATTAATTAAGAAGGTTTTCTGTTATGTATAATGCATCATTTCTCAAAGGAGTTTTTGTGGTCATTCTATAATCTGAAATAGTATCTTATTCAAAAGACAAAAATTACAAAAGATTTCCATCTCAAACATTATTTAGTGTCTGAAAAAAACTTCAGCTCGATAGAACATATTTTGCTCTAGTCGTCAAGATCTACTTGCTCTGAAAATTTCAATATTTTCTGATGAACCATGTTCCAGACACACCAGAAATGTATTTAAAAAAATACATAATGCATTGCATTTTCGTGATTCTATCTATCTTAATCTTTCATGAGTTGTTGATAATATGTATGTCAACGTCAGTAGAAGGGACAGTAACTTTGCTCTCTACATCAACACTTTCTGTAGTTCATATTTTAGAATGGTTTTCATTCATTACATTGTAGACATGAATCAGATATTCATCGTCATGTAGTACCTGATAATCGAATGCGTTCATCATCGTCATCATCAACACCTCGAATTGAAGCTCCATTAAAAGCTCGTCGTTTATCAGAACATTTATCAACAACGATTGAACGACAAAAAACACGTAGTGAACAACGAAATAATGCATATATACAATTAAAACATATAGCTCAACGACGTTTAAATGTTGTTGCAGAACTTGTTACATTAGATGAACAATATGAAGCAACACTTGCCAAATTATTACTTCCAGGCAATCATTAAGCATGCCTTTTTAGTTAAGAATTGTGTTGTACTATCATTCATACAAATGTATATAGATAAATTATTATTAATTAGATTTGTTTGATTGAATAAAGAAAGTCTAATATTTGAAAAAGACTTCTGATTTTGTTTATCTATGAATCTTAGAATTGTTTCTTCTTTGATATTATCATTTAAAAGAAACGAACAAGATTCTTTGTATTGTATTTGATTCAATTTTATCTGCTGCTGCAGCTATTACTTCATCAAAAATATTTAATACATTATTGACAAAAACTTTTATTGAATTTCTGTAAAATCAAAATTCGAATGTTTTGACACACACAAAAACGTTAAAAATATTGAATAATAATCATAAAGATAACACCGACGTCAGAATTAAATAAAAAGTTACTATTCGAAACCAAACTTAAGTTTTTTTTCTCAAAATACTGAAGTAATGTCATTTAATGTTGGAAAATCATCATTTTTATCGATGAGTTGTTCGGTTCTTTTTGGTTTTTTTCCACGAAATGATTGAAGATATTCAACTGATTGCAGACGATTACGAAGAAAATTATAAATATCAAGTAAACAATACGCATCAGTTGCTAGAATAAAAAATCAAAATAAAAACATAGAATAAAGAAAAGCAAATTTCTATACCTGCGTAAAGTGTTTGAGCATGTCTCAATGGTCGTCGATCCCAATTAGAACATCGCTCTGATTTATTTAATGTTTTACCAAAACATAAACGAACTAACTCACTAAGACCTTTATCTTTTGATATTGCTTTATTTTCCAACTTAGAATACGGAAATATATCTTGTCGACTATTCATCAACTATCATTAAGAAAACAAATTATAAAATTTAAAAAAAAAAGTTTCTTCTAATATTTACATCTGTTTGTACAAGAGATAAATCTAATAAAGTCTTTCCAGAAAGGAGTGCTTGTTCAAAAATCGGATAAGAAGCAGTAAGCATAGACGCATCAGCTTGAAAACCATAACCTAAATATAATTTTTCTAGAATTATTCTTTAATAAATATTTCAAACTTACAAAGTATTGTAACGTGATCATCATCAAACAATCGATTCGCTAAACGTTGTTGAATTGTTTGAGAATCACATGTATGAAAAAAATTAAGTACATCAAGTAAAAATATTTGATTTGAAAATGCTATTTGTATAATACTAAGACGTTGTTTAGATGTTGATGTATTATTAAATATTGGTTTCCATTCACCTGAAAAATAAAACAAGATTATTATAATGATATAAATCGATGCACGAATTAACGGTGAGTAAAAGTTTTCGATACTGTTTTCTGTTTTTTTAAAAATTTTCTTAGTGCCGAGAAATTTTGAAACAATACTAGACAAAAATATTCCTGAAAACTGATCCTAATGTTTTCAGAATCTATTTACGGAAACGGTGGCAACTCAGAAGAATATCCCTTCAAGTGTCAAATAGCTTTTCAACCGAAACAGTGTTAATGTTACTAGATTTTTCGTCTCCTTCAGATGACGTAGGAAATCGATTTTCTACTTAAAACTTCACATGAACAAAGTTCTCAATGAGATTAGTTCATTGGATAAATTGTACCTCTTCTTGTATTCCTTATCATAAAACGTTCAATAATCGAAATTCTCTTATGTGTGAAAGCAAGTTTTTTTTTATCTCTAGAAAAGAAATAATAGAAAAACTACATGTTTCACAATCAACTAATTTGATTAAGAACTTTATTCATGCAGAGTTTGAAGTCGAAAGTCAATTTTGCATATGACCGGTAGGAGGGAGCGTCACAGCTTTTTATGGAAAAGCCTAGTAAATTTTCGATATTCCGAGAACGAAGACAGAGAAAATCAAACCGTTCTAAGATTTCCTATTGCTTAGTCGAAAAGAGATTTGACACCTGAAGAAGTTCTCTGTTAGCTCATCGGCTTATACCTCTAATTATTGACACTAACAAAGATCTAGTTTATTTATTTATATGAATAAAAGGATCTAGAGATCACTAAATTTTTTTTTAGAGTAAAATGAAATGTTTCATTTCATTGTAAAATAATAGAAAGTTTCAAGGTAATCTCCTATTCAAACGAAATATTAACTTGGATACGACCATCTTTAGGATTAGTAATTGTGATTAACCTAAAATTTCTGCGAGGCGCAAATCATACAACACCTTAGGATTTTATCATAAATGTATAAAGTTATAGATGAGAGTGAACTACATTTATCTAAATTTCTCTAATTATCGTATCATTTTCAATTTTTAGGATGCTTACAATCATATATCATTCACCAAACTTTAAAAGTAGTTTAAATTGCTTCATCATGACAAGTACAGATTTATATGCTTAACAGATGCCTCAATCATCTCTACTAGTCTTCAATTAAACATTCCGAAAAAAAGTTAATAGGTTTTTTTTTAAGATTCGTCTGAATCGAATTGATCGCATCAGCGTTAAGAAGAATAACATCCTTGTTTTTCAGCTACCTTGCAGTATAGGGTGAGTAGATAAGCGCGCGCAACAACACAGTCACTCAGTCATGACGACTTCGCATCAAGGGTAAAGATATGTGTTACTGAGAAAAATATTATCTCTTCAGTAATTTATAACAATCAGATGTGATTTTAAAACTTCCAGACACTAGATATGTGACATAAAGAAGCTCAAATCTATATTTGATTGTTTAGATTAGATAAGAATTGTTTTTATTTTGAAAAAAAAAAACAAAACTTCATTACCAAGAATAAGCTTTTATCTTTGTGTCATTCTGTTAGAAAGACTAGTTTATACTAGTAGGAATTAATTAAATGGATTTATGAAAAAAGAAACGAGTACAATTAATTTGGTTAAGAATATCTTCCTAAACCTTTTGTACATTACTCAAGAAAAAAATAATTGTAAACGAATCGAATATATTAACATCCATAATAATCAAAACTACGTTAACAACACTGACATAAGAGTAAAATTTGATTAGCTAAATATATATAAGTTGAAATCAAGATAAAATATAAACTCAAATCACATTATTTCTCTGTTAAAGAAATATTTTACATTCTTCTTCGATTGAGCATTTTCATTAACAGAGGAAAAAAATTAAACACATGACAAATTCTAGTCAGAATTATTCAATAAAATAACATACAATCAAATCCAAGTAATAATTCTTCTTCTGCATTATTAGCATTAAATAAACGATCAAGTAAATGTTCATATCCAGACATTGAATCGATAAAAATTATTTGTACATCTTCTAATGGTATTGTGTGATATTCAATGGTTGCATTTTGTGTTAGATTTTGATTGCGTGTTACTGTTGAAGAACGATTATTTTGTTTCGTACGGATATATCTTTGTATCTTTTCAAAATAAAGAAAAAGAAATAAATAATCTTGATAAAAAGACCGATGGTGTGATCTAGAAGTTTGTTGTAATCTATTACTGTTATACGATTTCATTGAATAATCTAAGTTGATTATTATAATGTATGTCAAGTCGAATGTGACTTATTATAATTATTAAATGTTTATTCTGATAATGTTTTGAAAATTTGAATTTTTCAAATGCATTCATTACAAAAGAATATTTTATGATTTTCTTCTTGAAATCTTTTAGTTGTTAACCGTTAAAAATTTTTCAAGCTATCCAAGTACTTTTAAAGTCTATTAAAAGCTTTTTTTCACAAAAGGTCACAAGATTTATATATGACCGTATTTATATAAGTATTTATGAAAAATTAATTTTATGTATAGTTGACGAAAATTCTCGTTTTGTCATATTCCTTTTTCAATATTTCTTTAACGAACTGTACTCTTTTTTTAATCTAAGTTCTGAACAAATCGAATTTTCATATTAAATGGAGTTCAGCAGCTATTATAAATTATATAAGTAGAATCTAACTACAAAATCTTACATACCCATTGAGATAACGTACGTTCTGGTCGATTCAATTGAGTCACTAAATCAAAAAAATTTCATAAATCAAAGCAATACGATCTATTTCTTACTCCAATATCTAACAGCAACAATATCATCTTTATCAACAAGTAACTCAATGAAATATTCGGATAAACTTGCATTCCCTTGTATCATTTCCTTGCATAAAACAAGAAAAAGAAAACAATATAAGAATTTTGATTTTTCCTTACTTCAATTAATTCATTCCATGCTTCATCACTCATTGTTTTTTCATCATTATTTTCACAATATTTAACATTAATTAAATAACTTAGTGTTCTTCTATGTTGTAGTGTAGCTAAATTCGGATATTTTTCTATTTGTTCATTTCCAAATGCATTCCAATAGCGCACAGCTAATTTACCTAGAGCTTTTTTATTAAAATTTGGATTTATTATGTTGAATTCATTTGATAAAATTTCTCGAAGTCTTTTTCCACCGTTTTCATATAAATAATTTAACAAATCTAATACATATTCTTCTAATTGACGATTTTTATCAATGTAAACATGAATAAGGTGATCTTTTGTGTCAAGTATTAATGGTAATAAAATTTCATTCGGAGAAAATTCTAATTGATAATGGAATTTTACAATAATATTTAATGCATGTTTATATGAAGGTGAATTTATTGGATCATATAATGAAGTTCTTAATAAAAATATTAAGTGTTCTTTTGAAATTTGAAATATTTCACAAAAATCTTTTAAAAATTTTATTGGTAATTTTTTTAAAATTAAATCATTCATTAAATTTTCATCAAGATAAGGAATTTGAAGATTTTTATTTAATTGATTTTTCCATTGAAGAAATGACTCAATGAGACAATTTATTAAATTTGCATTATTCTGATTTGATTCAGATAATATTAAAAGATATTCAAATAAATCATTATACGGTTGATCGGAATGATTGAAATGATTAAAAGCTATATCAAGAGCTTCTTTATCATTATGAAAATGTAAATTTTGTGATAGATTTGTTAATAGTGATGACATTTGTTCAAATAAATAAGTCAAAAAAAAAAAAACTAAATTAATCTTAGTTGTTAGTCTTCATAAATTTTTATTCGTCTAATAAGTAACAAATGTGTTTTGATCAAAGACAGATGGCAGTATATAACACCAAACCGATTTTCACGAAGTCAGACTTTTTCTTCTGTATCACAATAGTGACAAACATTTTTGTCATTCACAATCTACGATAGATCAAAAGATTCTGATGTTCTTCATACGTGTTATAACACTGTTTTTGTGCCAACAGAGAAAAAGATATGTTCTTAAAACTTTCTTGTTTAACTCTTCTAGTAGCATTAATCGATCATGATAGTAAGGAATGTCTGAATCCATGTAATCGTTGTTAGTAGTAAATCCTGATTATCCAACATGTTTAGGCTTCTTTGACTGGATGATTCGTGAAATATAAGCCTTTCAGTTTTTTCACCATAAAATACAAATAATTTTTGAGTCAAGGGAGTTGAAGACTTACTCTTTTTACCAAAATATACCTCTAAGTCTTGTCTATCTAAAATATGAAACTAAAGTGTTAATTCTCTATAATTTCTAATATACAGTTACTTAGGACGAGAGATGCGACTGTCGAATTTCATCAGAAGAAGCTGCAAACTTTGGTGAATCCTGAAGGGCAACATCGAAAAGGAGAATGTCGAAAAAAATAAACATGTTACAATGTAATAATTCGCTCTATATAAACATATTCGTTCCATAAATGGAATTTTTTAGCTAAGTATTGAGGCATCCGTTGTATACAGTGAACAAATATGGAAGACTTCGAACTATGAGTTGACGTTTTAAATGTAAAAAGTTTAAAAAATATATCAGTTCTAAAGAACTCTTATTCATGCAACCGTCATTGATTGAAAGAAAAGCAAAACATGGGATTTTAATCAAATCTTTCTTGCTTTTCTCCATATGAAATGATACAAGATCAGTGACATCACTTTCGAAGTTGTCCTTTCTGATAGTGCCCGTTTGACATTTTACTACTTAGCATTTTTTCGCTTTGACGTTCTTCTTCCAAGGCTTTCCGCCAAGCTCAAAAGAACAGTTGTCTGATGGAGAGTTCAATATTGGTATAAATATGAGTGTATTAGATAATGACAGTAAAGATTTGAAAGATGACAATGACTTTCCGGGAACAATGAACTTGAGGGTGTATGTGTGAATGTAATTCATCTCAGCAGCAACATTCAGTCATACAACAGCACCACAAGTTTTGCAGCCACAGCCACACCCTTGATCGGCCACCGAGCGACACTATGGACAGCCCAAGTATAGCTATACAAGTAGCTCAAAATCTGGTTCGTATATTTGTAATGTAAAGAAAGAACACAGCTATGCCTAACTGTTAGAAAGTTAGTAACAAGTTCACGTTTCAAGTAGCATCAATTTACTAATAATGAACACAAAACTTTATAGAAGACTGGGTGGGTAGACAGGTGGGTGAAGAGAACACATACAACCTGAGTTAATTTGATGCCAATCTTTTCCACGAACCTCCAAAAAATAACACCTCTAGAATCCAATTTAAACGATGCAAATCAATTAGCTGAACGAATCTATTTCTTGACAACCAGCCGGGAATGGCGTAGTGGTTCTATGCATCTGATTATAGTCAGAGATCAGAAGGTTCGATCCCTTTCCCCGGCATCGTGCATTCGGTGTCAAGATATATTGTATCGGAAGAATAAACAAAAGAAAAAGCAACGATGCACGCCACATCGTGATCATTGGCTCGAATTCGATTTTCATTCTGTTCGTTTTCATTTCTTTGTATTCTTTCTCTGTTTGTTATCATTATCCTGTCCGTTGCATACATTTGTAAGCGTCCACAAAAATTGTAAAAAATCTCCCAAAAAATTATGGATGTCACAAATAAAATTCAGCATAATTAAAAAAAAAATTTCTTGACAACCTAGACGAAGATTGTTGCTTAATTGTTCAGCTTGACTTCTAGCACCAGCTACGGTACCTTTTCTATCCTGAAATTGTTTTCGCTGACTCGTCTCATTTTTGCAATCCAGTCTTCCAACGTTCGTTTTTCTGTCTATCTACTATTGTTTATGACACCCACGGAAAAAAATTTTCAAAAAAACCGCGGTAGGCAACGGTATTAAAAACCGCGGTTTTGGCCGGTATTTGAAGATGCCGGGAGTCAGACCATTTATGCGTTTCTCTGAAACCGCTCAAAACCGCGGTCTCAAAAATCGCGGTTTCGAGCGGTGAAATATTATAACGGTAGTCAGACCATTTATGCGTTTTTTTGAAACCGCTCGAAACCGCGATTTTTGAGACCGCGGTTTTGAGCGGTTTCAGAGAAACGCATAGATGGTCTGACTACCGTTATAATATAAAACCGCTCAAAACCGCGGTTTTTCAGACCGCGTTTTCGAGCGGTTTCAAAGAAATGCATAGATGGTCTGACTACCGTTATATTAAAAAACCGCTCAAAACCGCGGTCTGAAAAACCGCGGTTTCGAACGGTTTCAAAGAAACGCATAGATGGTCTGACTACCGTTAGATTAAAGAACCGCTCAAAACCGCGGTTTTTCAGACCGCGGTTTCAAGCGGTTATTTCCGACACACTAGAGTGAACCGACTCCAGCATGCCAACCATAACCTGTAACCTGAAGCTTTCAGGTATGGTGTCCTTCTAGGGGCAGTGAAGTGAACTCTCTCGAGCTCCATTTCCACAAAGTACCTTTGTAGAGTCAGATGAATTATCTGTGTAATGATCGAAAAATTTGGCAGAAAAAGTGGGGCACGACATCTTGACTGTCCTTACACATTACTTTACACTTCGATATGCACGACGGTTTTTCACAGCAACACCGCGGTTTTCTAAATCGCGTTTCTGTAAGTGACGAGCGCGGTTTTGAAAACCGCGTCTGCCAGCGGTGTAGCATATCACGATGCGGATACGCAAAACCGCAGTTTCTGAAAGCGTTACTAACCGCGCTATAGAACACTGAGATTTCGCCACAGAAAATTGCGGTCCTTCTAGTTACACCATGGTGGGTTGAAAGAACAGCAATAAACTTTATTTTTAAATTTTCGTGGCTTCCTTTTAAAATAAAATGAATCTTATACCATATGAATTCTGTGGAAACAGTCTGCATTAACAATCATTCGTTTTTATTAATTTATTGAATAACTAATACTTTTTTTTTCTGATTCTACTTCAATCCCTCCTCAACAGAAACAGATTAAAAACTAAATAAAAGCTGTAGCATTTTTTATCAGTCTATTTGTGAAATTTCTACCACAATAATTGTCAGATGAATTGAAAATTTTTCTATTGTGCTAGATTGAGTATCTTCTGATATATCTGCTTAACATGAAAATGATAGTGAACAGATGTATTTCAAATTAATAGAGATTTCTTTAAACAAAATGAAAAGTCACCGCGTTTATAATAGAGAATACCGTGGTTTACAAAACTAGTGAAAAGTGTTATATGTGAAACTGCGGTTATGATACAGTAAACCGCGGTTTATGAAACCGGTGGTAGCTGCTATATTGGAAACCTCGGTTATGATTCAGTAAACCGCGGTTTATGAAACCGGTGATAACCGCTATATGGGAAACCGCATTTATGATATAGTAAACCGCGGTTTATGAAACCGGTGATAACCGTTATATAGGAAACCGCGTTTATGATATAGTAAACCGCGGTTTATGAAACCGGTGATAACCGCTATATTGAAAACCTCGGTTATGATTCAGTAAACCGCGGTTTATGAAACTGGTGATAACCGCTATATGGGAAACCGCGTTTATGATATAGTAAACCGCGGTTTATGAAACCGGTGATAACCGTTATATAGGAAACCGCGGTTTATGAAACCGGTGATAACCGCTATATGGAAAACCGCGTTTATGATATAGTAAACCGCGGTTTATGAAACCGGTGATAACCGCTATATTGGAAACCGCGTTTATGATATAGTAAACCGCGGTTTATGAAACCGGTGATAACCGCTATATTGAAAACCTCGGTTATGATTCAGTAAACCGCGGTTTATGAAACCGGTGATAACCGCTATATGGAAAACCGCGTTTATGATATAGTAAACCGCGGTTTATGAAACCGGTGATAACCGCTATATTGGAAACCGCGTTTATGATATAGTAAACCGCGGTTTATGAAACCGGTGATAACCGCTATATTGGAAGCCGCACTTATGATACAGTAAACCGCGGTTTATGAAACCGGTGATAACCTCTATATTTCAAACCCCGGTTGCAAGTGCACGCACAGCGGTTTATAAAACCGGTGAAAGCCGCAACATTCGAAACCGCGGTTCGTTTAGAATACGGTACGACAAACCGTTGTTAATCGCGGTTTCTCTTTAAAAAATGTTCCATGAGTGCCGCTGTAGGAATCGCGGTTAAACGCTGAATTTAAAATGTTTTGGAGTACGTTTTTAATATGTTAACGTTTTGATTCACATTTGAAGATTAAACTTGTGTTATCACCTTATACATTAAGATTGTTTTCTTTGAACATCTTTTTAAAAATCACTCTTTGCATGTCAAGAGAATGTATGTAAAAATTCGCAGCGAAAGAGATGCATTTAATATCAACAGAAAGTGCTACAGGAAAAGGGTGCTTCTACAATAGTAACGATAGTTGTTATTTTGCTCGCTACCCAAATTTCAACGAATTATCATAATTTTCTAAATTTCACATCATTGTACTTTTTCGAAATAATACTCTTGCGCAAAAAAACCATTACGAAATGTCTTAATCAACATTTATCTCTTTCAATCAAGTTTCTTAAAACATGAACGTTACTTTTTTAAGTTCACTTCGTTACCTTTTCGAATATATACGATTTCAGATAACTATTGCCTACGGCATTACTCAACTAGTTTACCTCAATCAAGAATTAACTCTCAAATCAACCTAAATCGTGACTGAACGTAAGCCAGTGTATTTGAAATCGATAGCCATTTCATACATCCTAACCAAACTAACCACGCTTATAAATGCATACAACGGGGTCGGAAAAAACCACTAACAACCATTATCTGTGAAACCACGGTTATGATACATCACACCGCAGTTTGTAAAACCGGTAAAAATCGAGATATTCAAACCGTGGTTATGATGCAGTACACCGAAAATTTTAAAATCAGCAATAACAGCTATATTTGAAACCGCGGTTATAAGTGCACGCAGCGCGGTTTATAAAACCAGTGATAACCGCTATATGTGAAACCACGATTATGATACAGTAAACCGCGGTTTATAAAACCGGTAATAACCGGTATAATGAAAACCGGGGTTGTCAATGCATGCAACGCGGTTTATAAAACCGGTGATAACCGTTATATTTGAAATCGCGGTTATGATACAGTAAACTGCGGTTTATAAAACCGGTAATAACCGGTATAGTGAAAACCGGGGTTGTCAGTGCATGCAACGCGGTTATGAAACCGGTGATAACCGTTATATTTGAAACAGCGGTTATGGTATAGTAAACCGCGGTTTATGAAACCGGTGATAACCGCTATATTGGGAATCGCGGTTACGATACAGTAAACCACGGTTGATGAAACCGGTGATAACCGCTATATTGGAAATCGCGGTTACGATTCAGTAAACCGCGGTTTATCAAACCGGTGATAACCGCTATATTGGAAATCGCGGTTACGATACAGTAAACCACGGTTTATGAAACCGGTGATAACCGCTATATCGGAAATCGCGGTTACGATTCAGTAAACCGCGGTTTATGAAACCGGTGATAACCGCTATATTTGAAACCGCGGTTATGATGCAGTAAAGCGCAGTTTATAAAACCTCTAATAACCGCTAAATTTGAAACCGCGGTTACGAGTGCACACACCGCGGTTTTTCGTGGATGCGGTGCAAAAAACCGCTGTGAACCGCGGTTTTCAGCGGTTATCGAATTGACACCGCGGTGAAGTGCGATAAAACCGCGGTTTTCGTATAAAAATTTTTCCGTGGGCAGAGTGCCCTTTTACTAATACATCGAATAAATGTGTATTATGTTCATCGTTAAATAGGCAATGTTGAGATATCGATACTACTGTATCCGATACGATCAATGTCATGACAGATAGCAGCGTGATGGAATCAGTAGCCATTGGTGATCGAGAAATGAATTATTACAAAATATGACTCGATACATTCAGTGCTTTACTTCATTCGACCAAGATCTTTTAGTTCATGTGGTTCTGAACAAATTACAATCGTTTGTGTATATAAAAATGATCAAAGTGTGATTGGTTCATATGTGCAAAGAGATATATCACTGGTATCAATCCATCGCACGGTTATCGCATAAATCGAACACGAAAAAATGTTCTATTTAAGGTCTTTTGCCATTCTTAAATACTTTCTAAAATCATGACCGACTTTCTCGAAACTTTATCACGTAAGATCTGTTAAAAGTCTGATTTTATTCACGTCAGATGCGTTCTTGTCGTAGAAGAGTAATGCAGCCCAATGACAACAATTCATGACAATTTCAACGATCAGGAAGCAAAATCAGCGTATTGGTGAACACGAATTTTTTCGCCTGTAGTTAGTGACTTGTCTTCAAGCGATGATTGAAGAAGTTCAAAATGATACTTTGTCACCGAGTCACGATGACAACGTTCACTTGTTGATGTTTCATCTCTTATCTTTCATAGAAGGCCTTTTATCCTATTCGTCGTTTTTTTTTGATAGCTTTTAAGAAGTCGGTACTGCCGGTAAAGAGTCAATCGGAACCAATTAAGATCTCTACACTTGAGGTACTTATTTTGATCCGTAGCTTTGCTAAGGTATCTTCTACGTGACACGAATATTTTGCTCTTATTCGACTTCAAATTTTTTGATGACTTCAAACAATTCTGTGGACAAAGATCGAATCCTACTGAACAAGTAATGATTCAACGAATTAAGCGAGTTTTCTCGTCAATAAAAGTCAATTATCTCTTTAAAAGATCTGAAGAGTAGAAATGTTGATCATCTTTTATTCATCATCTAACCGACATAATTAAATTTTTTCACTTCACCACTCTTAATCATGAGTCAACGATGTCAATCGGATCTCAAGATTAAATATGAAGCCGATCTCTGAACTAATATATAAGAATACACCAAATGATATTCATCAACTTCTTCTTCTCACAAATGTAGAATTTCATCGTTCTAGTTACACATCACTGGTTGTCACCATTGAAGGAATGTTCAAATATAATAATTCCAATCATTTAACAGATATTTAAGTAAATATTCATCTTGACTTCTTACACTTATTTGATCTCTTTTACGCTTAGCTATGTGATCTAGATCGCAATCTATTGAAAGAAAGATCAACAGCGGTAAACACTACCATTGATACATTACAACACCAATGACTGAAACATATGGCCAGCAATGCCAATCAATAGAATCGATTACGGCAAGAAGAAAAAAGTAATAATTTTTAGACATGTATCGTTCGTATTTCAACAAATTTGCTTGCAAATATGTTAACTCAACATTCAGATAAATATACTCGATACGATCCGGATAGACTTGAATTGTTATCGGGAATTTGTGTTGAAAATCACAAAAAAATAAAATCGCACAAATTAAATTTATCTAATTCTAAAATGTTGGATTCAGTAATATTGAACACTAAGCTAAATAAATTCACATTCGAAGAACTTTCAGATGCAATGTGCACATATTTGCTTCCTAAGCTCTCTGGATAAGAGTACAATAGAACAACTGTAATTTACTTTTTTTTACAAAAAGATAATAATTTACAGAAAAAAATAATAATACAATTCAAAATCTGATTATGTGTAAGTCACCAGATATTCGGGTAAGATCTGTTCGTTAGAATAGACAACAAAAGTGTCCCGACCATCTGTGGTCGATTCGAATTCGTTCGGACAAGTTTTCATTGTGTGATTGCCGAGACAGCTTCGACCGATTAGTACACGACAGATTAAGATTGTTCGTTCTTGAGCCACTTCATTCGATGTAGTATAGCAATGACTGACTTTCTGACTTGATGAAAAATAGAAACCACAACCGTACGATGATCCTAATTGAAGCAGACAAGGAATAGAAAAATTCAGTCGATCAAATGGAATTTTACCGTGTAAGCCGATTAGGCTTGAATCGAAGCCAGAATCGACAATTTGCAATGCTGCTTCATGGGAACATCCATGAAAGAGAATACGTTCCGTATTGTGATGGCTGACACGAGCATCGATATTCTCTTTGCAAGTTAAATACAATTTTGTGTGCAAAGAGTTGTGAACTTCATTGATGCTGACGATGCACGTCGGATCCAATTTTAAGAGATGAATCACGTTTTGGAATGCATTCGACTCGACAGGAATTGGCGTCAAAAACTCATTCGTTTCAATCGGAATTTCTATTCGAGTGTCAAAAATGTGACGGGCTTCTTGCAGATCATTCAAAACCTCCTCTTTTGACGATGAACCCACTATCAAGCGCGTTACAGCTACTTTACCATGTTGAAATGACAGGCAAATGATGAGAGGATAACGGTCGACTTGAGTGGATCGAACAATGCTTGTCACTTGTCTGCCCAGACAGTCTGGTACAAAGGTCAAAAGCCTAGAAAAATCAACCGGGTTAGTAAAGTGTTGATGAACAACTTACTTGAAATTATGGTTCTAATCCAATCACACTTACTTTTCATAGTCTACATCTTTTGTTCGATCGAAAGCCCAAGTAATGAATTGGCTTCCAAGATAATCGACAATTACTTTGGAGCTTAGGACATTTGTATAGAAAATGTTCATCGCGATGCTATTCTTATGAAAGAGAAATAGAGCCAAAGGTTGAGGCTGAAAGAAAAAAATGTGCTGTATTTCGTTCGCAGGATGATAATATTACCTGGTCAATACGATACAATGATTCATTGAGAGCTTGATAAAGTGACTCCACATTGCTGTGTTTTGTAATTGATGGTGTTTCATTCTCATTTATGTACTCGTCATAATTTGAATGAAAATCAATCTCTAAAATGATGACACACAATGAATAGAATTTGACAAAGAGATCATTATCAACAGGAATGCTTAGTTGATGGGTTGAATGCTGTTCTTCGCATGCGAAAGAGTCTATCGGATAGCAACTTACGTTCTACTGTGTTGTTTGCGTCGAACCAGCTTTCGTCAGTGTCGAGCTATACAATAAATAATAATAATATTCAAAATTCGTAACGTTGCAAAAGATTGACTTACTGCGTCACTATCACTGTTAGAATCGTTATTATCAATGAAATCAGAGTCTGAGGAGTAGGACGTTGTATTTTCGTCTTGCATCGTTGATCTATTGTGAAAAAGTCGAATGTATACCATTCTGATTAATCTGATTAATTTTATACCGGAACTCTCACAAAATACACATTGGGTTTTTTCCCAATGACAAAATGAAACCGAGTGGAGCGTTCGTAGAAAGAGAAAAGAAATCGAAAGCAAATATGTGCAGACAGCAAGCATGTTAGTTGACTTTGAAGATAATGACGTCATAATTTTGGTTTTTTCCAGCATATGTAAAAGAAAAAGTATGGTGTTTTGTGAATTTATTTTCACTTTATTCGTATAAGTTTGCAGAAATTTTCATTTAAGAAAATATGAATGCTACCATGTGAACAAGTGTTGGCAACGTGTAAACATAGCAGAAACATGCTACAGACTTATCGAGGTCGCTTTCGTCGCGTCTTCAATTAGTTTCCACTAGGGATGTTATTTTCTTGTTAGTTGAAAATAAATATAAATTAATTGTATTTAATTTATGATTAAATAAATTATACATTAAGTTAAAGTATTCTATTTAGAGGTGTAAGCCGAAGGGTCAAACGGTGGCGGCTGTTTTAATGGTCCAACTTTTTTCCCATGGCGACGGCGGCTTTAATTGAAAATTTTTTTTCATAGCGGCGGCTACTACACTTTATGTTTTTCTGCACCGGCGGCGGCTTTGACAACCAAAAAGAAAAGAAATCTTTTTGCTCTTAAAAGGCGAGAAAATGATCGATCGCATATGTATCGATGTCAATGGCGGCGGTGCTTCATATTATTATGAAAAATTTTCGTTCGTGGCGGCGGCGCAACGGCTGAACTAACTTTTTTCACAGCGGCAGCGTCTAAAAAACCCGTACCACTATCTGCCGGGGATGGCGTAGTAGCTCTATGCATCTGAGTTCAGAGATCAGAAGGTTCGATTCCTTCCCCCGGCATGCCGGTGTCATTGGGATAATGGTGTACGGTATCGGAAGAGAAGGTGACCAATCACTTTTAATATTGTTTTTCTTTACTCTTTATCTTTTCTTTGTGATTCTTGTGTGTTTTTTTTCTCTTCCTCTGTTTGTTATCGTCATCCTATTCTTTGATTTCACTATCGTTTTATTTTCTATAAACACATGTACTGATAGGACCACTAGGTCACAGTTTCTCGCATAATAAAAAAAAAACCGTACCACTATCTACGATTTCGTGGCGGCGGCGGCGGCGTAGCTGGATGGCTTACACATCTAATTCTATTTCGTTTTCATGTCTCATGCCAGCAAAGCGAACAAGGGAAATCGCTAGTATTTCAACAAACACGGACAGCTTTTTTTAATCGCAGCATAACCATCTAAGAGCTATTATAAATCAATTGGTTTTCGAAAGAACAGAAAATTTCCTAACAGACTATCAACCAAGGCACAACATATCATATTAGATGTTATTACGTTCTTTAATAATCATAATAAACAATATGGTATTTATAAAAAGTCGACAGCTATGATTGAATATTTTGTATTGAAATTTTTTTCACCATAATTTAATTAAATTAATTTTTAAAATATAATAGGACCTAAAAGTAAACAGAATAAAACTATAATAACACCCCTAAGAAAATTAAAGAATATCTATATCTTGATGTGTACACAGCCATAATGAATAGATAAATATCCTTTCTCTTTCTCGCAGCAACAAACACTGTAACAAATAAAAATGTAAACAAACATATATGTGTCTGTTACCTTATCATCTTCTCTCTTCTTCCTTCTTCTTTTTTCATCTTTTTTATTTTCGTTTATTTTCCTCCTTCTTTTTTCTCCCCTCTTATTCAATTATTTCTCAAACATGATATGTAGTGTTTAAATAGACTGTGTAACTTGTTAACCTTTTGGAACAATAAACTTTATATTAAAAACAAAGCGAACAAGGGAAAAAAAGACGTAAAAGCGCAATGAAATTTGAACAAAAATAAAATCGTAAAAGGTGCATGTTTCTACGCATTTTTAATAGATTAAAGTATCCCAACAAGTACAAATTCGTTCGAAAATTCAACACGTAAGGAAAGCGTTGTATGTGCACCTTTTATGATTTTATTCTCGTTAAAATTTCAAAGTGTTTTTTCGCTTGTATGCCCGACTGGGATGAAATATGAACAAAAAATAGAATAATTTAATTTAACTTGTAATTTATTGAATTATAAATTGAGTGAAAATAATTTCTGTTAAAAACTAAATGAACAAAAAAAATTTATATTTATTTAAAATTCAAATTATTAACAATTTAATTTACATATAAATAAACTTGAAAGTTAATATATATTGACACCCACCTCTCCCCTCCCTTCTCTCCCAGTTTTTCCCACTGGCGGGTTCCGTCGTTAGCATAAGATATTTGAACAGCGGTCGGCAAAGTTCTCTACCGCAAATATTTTGATGGATGTAGATAAATAGTCCACCGAAAATTTATAGATAGCTGGTAATTTCAATCGAGTAGTCACTTGATGGCTTTAGTTCTAAAGTAAAGGGAATACGTGAGACAGAATAAACGTAGATGGAAATGATCCGTGGATCTTTATTGTCATGATTGCAACAGATGACAGGCAGTACTAGTTATGTGCATTTTTATGAAATGAATGAAGACTAAATCTTTAGTTGTATAGAGATCAATAAATGCCCCTGATTATAACAGAATACAATAAAGGTCTTATCATGCAGTACGAATGTATTCGACTGTAGGACTCATAACCTTCTCGTCTATAGCTAGAGGACCTTGGTAGTGCAAGGATGTGGATACGAATGAAGACGAGATCAATATCCATACCTACCTACCACATCCCGCACCGTGAATTGTCAACCGTATACCAGTAGCAGTGTATCGAATATTTAACGGTGAAAAAGGTTTTTTGATCGAGTGTTCAGAAGATTATTATTGTATGATAAAAGTATTCAAAAAATAAACCAGAACCAGTATGTTTGACAAGCAGAAAGTAGGGATCCATTCAAGAAACTGAAACTTTTCAAAAGAAAATTTTCTCTGAAACAGGATGTCTAGTTCATCATAGACAAATGCATAAAAATTATTTAAACTATATTTTCGTGTTCTAATCCACTCCGATGATTCCTGAAGCAGTATTCCGTGAATTTCCGGCGAAAACCCGCAGGAAACACACCGTTTTCAGCTGGAACCCGCGAGAAAATGCCAGGAATTCGACGCAGAAATCCGGTGACTGTATCCGGCTGCTGATTTTCCAAAGTTCCTGTCGGTTTCTCCCAGAACCGGATAAATCAGGTCACTTGATCCGTTCACCGGAATACTGCTTCCATGTTCCGTCGATTTCCGGTGCTTTCCTGTGGGAACCGGCCCGTATTTCTCGACCTGGGAAGGATTAAAATTATTAAAGATATTGCATTAAAAAGAGTAAGAGAAATTGTGTAATATAGCAGATGTTCTGACCTTTTATGAAAAAATTTTAGCAGTTTTATGACAGTATTTCTGGAATATACGTTTGAAAGGTTATCGATTGATGTTTAATTGACTTGAAATCACAAATTTTGAGTTCTGTTTTAAAGAAATGCTATCGATAAATGTGGACATTCTATTTCATAGAAAAATTTTTTATGAAAATCGTCTATGGCTAAAATATAGATCTCGCTTTTTGTTTTTCATATATGGATTCCGTTTTTTTCGTAACACATATATCCAAGAGTAAAATTCCTTGAGCAATCGTCCAAACAAATTTGTCCCTACCAAGTTGATCGAATCGTATTGCTATAGATTCAATTTATGTACAATGCAACTTAAAGATTTGAATTTTTTTGTGTGAATATGTTACAAACAATGGTTGTACTTTTGAGAGAAGTCACACATCAAAGGATAGCTTTATGATGAAATTATGTTCAAAATAGAGTACTTCGAAAAAAAAAACTCTTTTCCATCACTGTATGTTGATAGGTTTTTAAAGCTATCAATTTCTCTGTATACTTAGGAGTGAAAGACAGTATCATGTACAGAAAGTGGAATACAGTGACTCTGCTGAGTCTTTAATTGGTCTATGGTGACGTGTTGCAGCGAAGGTAATGTTATTTTCAGCGCGTTTATTTCACGCTTGTCGATGAGAAGTGCATCAAGATAGAGTTTTAAGTAGCATAGATTGCCGTGTGATATCTTTTGACGGATAGGCCAGTTCATGAAATGTCGAATTTCTAGAAAATGAACATTTGGCATTAAACTAATCAAATTACCAAAACGATCTGAACGACAAGAGCCGATGGTAACATTTCGGAGACCAGAATGTCCAATACACTTGTAATTGCCAAAAAAATGAGCCTGAGAAAGATGCATTGTAATAAGTGACTCAAAATGTTGATTGAGAATGAACTCTAGAAGACGCCCATAACAAGAGTCAAGTGTACTGGATGGTGACGTAAGATGTAGATGAGTGAGATGAGGCATGTAAATAGGATCAATGACTAATATCTGGTACTGCATCAAGTGTAACATTGTCAAGGCACGAACATTTACCAAGAGATGTAAGTCTATTTTGTCGCAACGTCGTTCAAGTTTGACAAAAGCAATACAGGGTGACAATTCACTAAGTACATATGAAGCCGACACTAGTTGATCGTCGATACCGGCACCAGCTTCTAACAAGATACAATTCAGACGAGAATTGATGTTGCCAAATGCACATAAACGATCAGTCGGTGACAAATAAGCCAAAATGAGTAGCCATAGCTCATCAGAAAGTAGCTCAAGACAAGAAGCCAATGAAAAAACGTTGAGCATTGTTTCGTTGGAAAATTGAAATGTCAATAGACACTAAAAAATGATTCATGTTTTTGGATCTTGCTGTTAATTGTTGCACTTGTAGGCACTTACATATGGATGTGGAAGAAAAGTTTAGAATTTCAATCAGAAAGAACCTACAGTTACATCAGTACTATTTTATTAATATGACAGTAGGCTACCATATGACACTTTCAAAATAAGGGGTAAAAACGTAATAAACAGCAAGCAAAAAGAAAAACAACGAGACGAAAGAAAGAAAAATAAAAAAGAATATAAACAAAATGCGACAGAATACAAAAAAAAGAGGAGAGGAAGGCGGAGTAAAAGGAAGAAAGAGAGAAGAGAAACAAGAAAAATAGAAGAGAAAAAGAGACACATAGATGTACGTGGAGATATTTACTCAACAAAAGCAATCTACTTAAGTAGCAGTTTGATATTTCTCTTTCAAGTTTTTCTTTCTTTTTATCTAATAGAAATGACCATGGTTATTTCTTTTACTCTGTTTGAAATCATTCTAAGAAAAACACAGAAATAGAAAAGAGACAGTTCAATAGCAGACTTATGCGTTTGCGGCAATATTTTTCCTATATATCTCTTAGAGTAAAAATCAAGAGGATTTTCATTTATTACAGAAAACATATTCCGTTCTGACACAAAGGAACACGAATGCACTACTCTCATCTCAACTCGAAACTTTCGTTCCAATGTTTATTGATGAGTTTTTGGCAAAACAAAGCATGTTCATAATAACGATATCGATAGTGGCTTTTCCGATTTTGAGCATTTCAATGTTTCAAGAGAGCCCTGAACGTTCTTCACGTATTTGATAATGTTTGTTTTTCATGAGAGCTTACTAGTCAAAGACAAACAAAAGTATTTGAAGGACTTCAATATTTTTATTTTTTATCCATTCATAAAGATATTTACTGAAGCCTTTGTTACTTGAGAGAAAAAACATGGACTCTGCTCTTACTAAAATGTATTGAATGTTTCGATTCTTTTCGATAGACTGAAACGCGATTAATATTTGAATTAGCGTATTCTCTAAATAATTGATCAAAAAGTGGAAATTTCGATGAAAGATGAACCCAGATAAGAAGAGTCAAGTCAGCTGCAAAACATGTGTTCAGAATGAATACCAAGGTAAGGGATAAGGTCACATTGAAGGACAATAAATGAATAGTAGCTCAGACTACTGCGTTGTGGGAGGCCAATGAAAATATGAAATACATTTGAGCTTTTCTCTACAAAAACTGGGTATGCTGGTCTGTCCTTCACCCAGAAGGAAAGAAGTTTTAACGAGCCACGAAGCATACTATGTCGATATAACTGAACTAAGAGTGCCGCATGCTACCATTTATCATTGACTTTCTGATGGTCTACGTATAGAGCGAGTGTTCACACGTTGGCTGCACTGTTGTTGCTAACTTTCTGATAGATAAAAACGACTCGAATAGAAAAAAGACAGCTGAGACACAGTTCGAATTGCTCTATCGATTCGAGTCGATTAGTTTCCGTCCGATGTCTTATCATTTCCAGTATGAATTTTTCAAAAAGTTTAGAATGTTTAGCAAGAAGAGATATGAGTCTCGTTTGATCTCATCTAGGAATACCTGCTATTAATTTGTTTAGTGAAAATATTTTGACTAATTTTTACTCCTCCGGATATCGATGCTAGTTTAATCACATATTAAAACAGTTTGCCAAGCAAGTAATAGTTTTCTTTTAATATTAATAGTTTATTGTGCCAAGTTAAGGTTCTCAAGAAAATAAGATAATGAGAAAAAGAAGGTAACATCAAATAAATAAAAAGAGTTTATAAGCGACGGTATCGATTTTGCTTCCAAATATCCATCATAGATGCACGCATGGTAGTATAAAGAATAAGAAATTCTATGTGAGATCTTAATCCCACTTATACTTTATTTGTACAACTGTATCCATATCCTCGCAACAACGTAACGTTATATATATAAGATGATAAAAGGACCGGAAAATCCGATAAACGATGAAACAAGGAAAAATCCACATAACAACACGAAAGTAAAAGTACAAAATGAATTAGAAAAGTTCAAAATATATGACAGAAAAAGAAAAAACCATAGCGCATGACTAATAATAAGAGGAAAGCAGTGGAACATTAGTGAATATGTATTATCCTATAGGTGAAGGCTGAAAATCCCTATGACTGCATTTGAAGAGGATATAGGTCATAACATTATAAAGATTTGAAATCGAGAGTTATGATTAAAGAGTGTATAAGTAGTAGTATTTAGTAAAACAGATGCTAGATACACACCTTTTTTACAGCTCAAATCATGCAGTTCTATGTGGCATAAAGCAATTTTTATATGTAGATACATCCAGTAATGTAATTGTATTTTTAAAAATACTCTTGTTGATTTCATTGGATGTTCTCAAATGCGAGTCAATCCATCCTGCTTTATTACGCTCTAGTA
>CAJNOP010000014.1:2773843-2884902 GCA_905250075.1 Rotaria sp. Silwood1
TTCTAATTTGTTTGAAACACATAATCCAATATTATTATTATGGACAGGTATATTAATAACAATATTAGAATTTTGATTCACAAATCTTGATGAAACAGCAACCGGAAAATACTTGATTATTATTAGGTTTAAGTTCATTATTGTTGTTGACATAATAGAAATTATCAAGTGTTAATTGTTGTCAGACATTTTCATTTCGGTTACCTTTAGGCATCTTGTTCAATATGAAATATGTGCCAATATCTTTCTGTTTTTACTTATTTTTTCCAAGGAATGTTTGCTAAAAGTTTTAATTTGATACGAGCATATGCCGATCACAAAATAGAATAAAATACTTGTGAAGATATCTATCATACAGATATTGTTTATAGCAAACAGAGGGTCGGCACAGACACTATTATAGAAAAAATGTTTTTGAAGTTCGAAGAACAACAGCCTTGCAAATTGTTAGTGACAATTGTTTTAAAGAAAGAAGGGCTAGCTCCTTACAAACTCCCTCTAAATACGCCCCTGCATTTCTTTTTTTTGTAAAGCATATTTGCAGTTTCATACTTAAATATAGGTACAATGCATCGATGTTTTACTGAACACAATTAGTACCAAAAAAATTAACGAAGAAGACGAGACAAAAACATAATTCCACCAATGCTATTCACCCTAAATCATATATAATTCAAGTAATTGAGCTAATCATATAGTTACTTGCTACAAATAGTTAAAAAGAAGCTCCAAATCAACTATGTTCACATAATGAATCTATTTCTATACAGATGTAAAAGGTCCAACTGTCGCTATGAAATATTTTCAAAAAAAATTAAAACGGGACCCATAGCAGTCGGAATATTATTAAGAAATTATCGATCTTTCTAAAACATAAAAAGGCATAGGGGTATTAGTAAACGAAATACTCAACGGTATTTTCATCTACTCCTCGAAGAAAAATTACTGAGAGAACTGGACTTGCTATTGTGTTACTGATAAGCTTAAAGGCTGGTATATTTTTATTTCCGGTACTACTTGCTTTTGTTCTCGGAATGTAGCTTCCACTTATATAATCAAACTCTTCTGCCTATAAAAAATATATGAAAATTGGTCGACTGGTCCGACTCATTTCTATTCTTCTTTAACGTTTTAAATAAATTTCTTTGGTATAAATTGTCAATTACATATTAAAAGTTTTTTAGCATTATCAACAAAAAAAATAGCAGTAAATATTGTTAATGATAAGGTTACAGTCTAGAATGTCTTTTCGAAAATGTCCTTGGACGAAATGTTCTTTATTCTTTCGTCCTTACATATATATGTATGTGAGAGGACGAAAAAATAAAGGACATTTCGTCCGAGGACATTTTCGAAAGGACATTCTAGCATGTAGTCAATGATAATGTACGAGTAACACTAAGATATTTATATTTTAAATCAATTAGTTGAATTATTTGTACTGTTGATCCAGTTAGATTAAATCAATAACCATTGTTTTTTTTTATAGAATTTTTTGACAATGCGAAAACTGTTCATTTTGTTGAGCGCTGCTTCGTCACTTCTTTTTTTTAAAATTCAATGACTTTAAGACGAAAGGAAGCCAACCAGTGATGGAACCGGTTCGACTCGAAATTTTGAAAAATTCAGACGGCTCGGTTCGGTTCCAAATATCCGGAACCGATTACATCTAAATATATATTCTAACATATTTGTTAACGTGTCCACTAAAAGTGAATGAAGAAAGTATAGCACATTTTTATTGTTTACTCATCTGTTTCATAGATCTTCAGTCACTAGCAATAGTTTTGTTCATTGTTCAGTACATAATTTTACAGGCAACATTTTAATAGGAAGCACTCATATATATATATATAAGTAAATATTAATTGATTACCAATCTGTATTAGTTTTTAATGCATCAATTAAACCTCGCTTTGTTTTGAACTTCAAAATAATCTTTAGCAGACGGCAATAAAGTTAGAAAAAAATTATCTAATTAATGTCTTAAAATAGATAGCTTTACTGAGATTTTCAGATTTTTCAAGCTTAGCCAGTCATAGTGGTTATTACTTTTCAAACTGTAAAAGGCGAAATGAAATTTGCAATTTTGACGAAATCGTTATATTTTGAAGAGCAACACTTTCTTTTTCAATAGGTGTGCTTCCCCCATCATTAGTTTATTATTTTCAAGTGCCTCATCACTCCGAAATCATAAACTAGAAAAATACAGAGTAATGGCTAGAAGTTACGACATATATAAATTATTTCTCAAAACCTACGCTATATGACATTTTCACAGAACGTCTTTCAAAGAATAATAACCTGCTAATTGAAACAAGTTGTGCCCTTTACACTGAACAAAGCACAAAAATGCAGTGACTCGTTCTTGATTAACAAAAAGATTGGCTGGCCACTAAAAATACGCTACAGTCTTTTCCGACGGGAAAATATTTCTAACATAAAAATGAAAATACCTGTGTTTTTAACATTGTATGCAGCTCTTATTTCTAGGTCAGTCTTAGAACTATCGAAAGCGTTATAAGCATGTCTTCAATAAATTGTTGTAAGTGAATATTCTGAAAAAAGATTTGAAACTGATAAACTTTTTTTTTCTTTATTTTTTAATCGGTTCGATTTAAGATTTTTTCGGTTCGGCTCCAAAAAAACACGAACCGATCCCATCACTGAAGCCAACGTCTACTGTTATTAAAAGGAATATAATCAACTTTTGTTTTTTTCTTCAAAAGTTATAGACTATTTTATATCAACACTAAGGAACTCAATATGACAAGAACAGATCGAAATTAAATTGAAATAATGTTGTCAACCAGTAATTGAATGTTCGAAACAAATGTTCTTATCATACATAATGTTATAGCAACATTATGTCGAATTGTAAATTATTAATGCAAAGATCTTTGTTTCATGGACTTTATTGATTAGAATTCTAGTTCGACATATGTTTTATAAAAAAGAAGTAAAGAAAACTAAATTTTAAAGAAAAATAGTCTAGATAGCTATTATCATTAGCTTATTTTTTTGCTGATGGTGGTCGTTCAGTTTTTGGTTGTTCAGCATCTTGTTTTGGATCAGGTGGATTAGCATCTTTTGGTGGCATTGCTGCTCGACCGATCTTCAATGCGGTAGCTACTTGTGTAAAATATGTTCCTTGATGTTCAGCTATTTGTAATTCAAGTTGAGTTGGTTGACGTGATCCATCAGGACCAGCAAAGGTACCTATAAATATAGTCAAATATAAAAAAAAACCAAATGTCCATGAAACAAACATACCAGCACCGTATGCACTACCACCATGAATTTCACTCATATTTGTTTGAAGTGGACATGAATAACCAATTGGTACCTATTTCAAAAAAAAGACAGTTAAAAAGACCTCATTGCAAAAAAAGTAATAATAAAGATTATAACTTACAATAACCATACCATGATGAATAAAATTTGTTAATGATGTTAATGTTGTTGTTTCTTGTCTATAGACATAAGGAAATATTTGTTTTCGATGATTATATAAAAAACAAATTCTCGTACCCGCCACCTTGTGTACCTGTTGAAAAGAACACACTAATTGGTTTACCAACCAGTGTACCTTTCATCCATAATCCACCAGTAGCATCCCATAAAGCTTTAACTTGAGCTGGCATGCCACCAAAACGAGTTGGAAAGCCCAATAAAATACCATCACAATTCGTTAATGCATCTTGAAATTCTACAGTATTTTCACCAGCTTCACCAAATGTTATTGTTGGTACACTTTTATCTTTTTCTGGTGCATGCATTTTTGTTAAAACATCTTGTGATAATGTTTCAGGTATTTGGATTAGACGAACTTCAGCACCAGCTGCTTGAACACCTTTAACAACGGATTTGGCCACTAAAGAAGAAAAAAGAAACATTAATGATGAGTGCATTTTTTAATGCAATAGATCAAATCTTACTTGTTGCAATGTGACCGTACATTGAATAGTAGATAACATGAATTCGTGTTTTGTTAGTTGAAGCAGGTTGTGCGGCCATCGGTCCGGATTTTGTTGCACTAGCAGCTCTAGACATGATGAAAAGTAATGTTTTACAATGGCTCGATATGCGTTTGCTTTGTCACAAATAACGACAAATGCTACAGTTGCTTTAATACGCTTCTTTTTTCTTTCTTCCTCTATTTATTTCATGCTTCGTCATTCTCACTAAGCTTTCAGTTGTTCTCGACTTTCTTTTATAATAGGTAAGATGTTCGACGAATGATTGAAAGAAAAAGGAAAAAAACAGACAATTTTATGTGCTCCTAAAATGATTTTAAGTATCTTACGTTACACAACCTTGTCCGACAAAAGCAAACTCAAAAGAAAAATTATCTTATTCGTATACTTCAACATCTTTGTCTTTTCTGAAAGAATTTATACGTGAGATAAGAAACATAAGGATGGTATTGCAAATAAATAGTTTGATAATGGGAGTAGATAAATAGTTCATTTGCATCAAGAAACCAATGAAAATGAATATTCTCTAATTATTGTAATTCAATAAAATAAACCCAGATTTAAATATTAGAATTTGAAAATACTATATTTGTGATAAATAAACGAAAGATGTTTGACAAAGAAGATCAAGTCAAGCACAAGATGACGCTATAAGACAACATGTAAAAGAAAAGAGTGAAAAGAAGAAACTGAATTTTTTTGACAGAAAAAAGTTACTGAGAAGATGAAAATATATTTTGCATCTGTTCATACGTACCGACGTCAACGATGATCAAAAAATAGTATGAGTGAATAGTTTATTATTACAGTTCATTTATTGAGAGATTAAATACAATAAGAATCATTTTATTGTTGCTTGAATATATAATATTTTTAATAGAACATTTAAGTATTAATTATTAATTAAAATGAATAATTCTTTTTTAAGTAAACTTTTATCTTATATTTCAAATTATTATTCATTTTTTTCATTAATAAACGAATATTTATTTTAATTAATCTTGACTTGCTTTCAACAAACGAAAATGCATCAAAGAAAAACTAGAATATGTCGACTTTTCAAAAAATCTTTTCCACCAAATTCATGTATGCGTTATATTGAATAAGCGAGTGCATGAAATTTAGTACTTTAAGTTTCATCATCAAGAATTACCAATGAAGTGATCATTTGATTGCATAATTGTCGATTTGTGTTACACCATGAATATTTATATTACTATTTCTTTTATATAAATCTATACAAGACATAAATAATAGGTGAGAACTCGATAAACTTATGTTCTATTTCTTTTTCCAGATGTCTAAAAACTACTCTTATCAAAAGAAAAGAACACTTCTTTTCAAATGCATATGTCGTAAATAATTAATAATCATATGAAAGAATAAGCAGTGACAATAGAATAAAAATAAACCAACATAGATATTTATCAGTCTTTATTTTATGCAAATCCGAAAAAGAAATATCTTATTAAATAAGACTATCTTTTGTTCTTTGCAAGTTTTATTTTCTTATTGTTAAACATGAAAATAAAAACTAGAATATTTTATTTCGAACATCAAGCTTAGAATATTTTTCTTTTCTTTTATTTAATGACACATCTGTTAATCTATGTACTTAAATATTGAAATTGTTGAGTTCAACAGAGAAATAATATATTATTGTTTCTTTTAAATAGTACTTTAGAAGTTGTTTTTCCGTTCTACTGATATTACTTATTAACATATGTGAAAGATAATCGATATGTTCTTTAAATATATTCTATAAAGAAATCGAATATTGTGGTTTCTTGGTTTCTTAACATTTCAAGTAAAACAAAAATATAGATTAAGATTTCTATAAATATGACAACTATGTTGCAAGAAGTTTTGAAATCAGTAATTCAAATTTCAATATCATATTACTGAATAAATGTATAAATGTATTTATCAATAATCTTACAAGTCAGTTTTCATGAGGCATTTCGTTTTATTATATTATCAAAGGCATTCGACTGATTATCAGTGCATATTTGACAACTTTCAAAAGAGAAACAACTAGGAGTTAGATCTACTATCTACAAGAGCAGTACTTGTTTTTTAATTAAAAATTGTTTGACATATATTAATATATATTTTCATTAGTATTATTTGATTCTGAAAGAAGTAATTACAAATTATGAACAACTGAAACTTGAGAGTAATGCATCTCAAAGTACATTTTCTATTATCAAAGTTTGTTTTCAGTCTTGATCTGAAGTCGTTGAAGTAGCACTCAAATGAATCATGTCGAGCTCTACATGCCTTCGGAACATTTATTAAGTATCCTCATTCAAAATAAACAAAAAACTCTGAGTTCTTTATCAAATTCAAATTCTTTTTGAGTACGATTAATAAGTGTTTAATAACTAATTCTATCTTTACTTAAGTATATCATTAAAAGAGATTATCGTATTTATAGTTTCAGATATAATCACGCATCTTACACTTTTGTTCCCACTATCGGCAATAGATTGCTGATCGGAGAACAATTATTGGTATACCGTAGTAAAATGATGGTTCGAAGATGCCCGACCGTTTCAGTATCACACTACCATCGGTTGATTGTCGACACCCTCGGCGAATACCGTACACTATATCGAATGACTTTCCCCTAAGGTTTTTGCTCGGTTTGATTTACATGACTAATAATAAATATGATTATTGAGTGAATATATGTACTGTAAAAGATTAACTTCAGCCTTATCGAACGAACTTGACAATAATTTATAGATTTACCTGTTTTTTTTTCTTTATCCTACCATTCAAATATACTTATGATCTTCTCGTTAACTTATGGTATTATATGAAATAGACTATTTCATTTTGATCAAGTATTTGCATTTTCTTCGGTACATATTTTAAACAAGTGATACTATAGTAATAACTTTTGAAACGATATATATTTTTTTTGACAAAACAAAATACATACATATGCTTATATAACGAAATAAAAGTTAAAAAGAAATAACGAGTTTTATGTAGATTTTTAAGGTAATTAATAATCCTTGGTGGGTTTTCTTATAAATTCCAAATATAAATCACCGTATTTGACCATAATTCAATATTTAAATAGATATATTTTTCTACTAAACTAATCCGTTGAAAATGATGTTAATACCGTATAAACAAGATTTCCAAATGGTTGTCTTTCAATTAATCTTGTATCGATATCAGCTTCATAGTTTTGTTGTTGTAAAACTTGTCCAATAATTAACATAAATAATTTTTGTGCTTGGATTTCTCCATAACGATACATTAAATACGACCATAATACTTGAGTGTATTGTTCTTGTGAATGAACTATATGTAAAATTGTTTCTAATGGTGGCTGGTAAGAACTTACAGCAGGCAAGTAATTAGTAATTAGACATGGAGAAAGAAATAAAATAATTTGCGTCAATTTACTTATAATGGGATCAAAACCAATGCAATGATTTAATTTATGTATTAGATATTGTCCACGTGCTAATAAGTCTTGGCCATAAACATATAAATAAACATGATGACAAGCTTTATTTTCATCAAAATGTAATTGATTTCCATTAATATTCATTAAATCCATTGATGAAAATAAAAATAGATGACGTAAATTCGTACGTATTAACCAATGGCGATCATTACTATTCATGGCAACTGAAAATTCCGGTATAGTTGCATGAAAAAATGCAGTTAATGATACTAAACGTGTATTTAATACATTTACAAATGAATGTTCTTTTAAACGACATTTAATTGGTAAAGTATTTAAATATTCTTCACGTTCCTCTTCCGAACGTAATATTGGATATAGACAAAAATGTTCATATGCACTACGAATATTTGTTAATTGTATCCAATCATTTGATGATAATGTTGGCATTAATGATTTATTATTTAAAAAATCATTTTCATTTATATCATAAGATTTTTTTCGATTTAATTTTTCATTTCTTTGTAAACGATTAGCTTTAACTAATTGTAAACGTGCAGCACGTTCTTCTTCTGTTCTTATTAAATCTTTTTGCATACCAACAGCAAAACATTTTGCTAAACGACATGTTGGACATTGACGACGTGTTCGTTCATTAACAGGACATTTACCGCCAAAACGACAAGGTGGTAAAGACTAATCAAATAGAACGATAGTACTATTTATTTATTTGTTTGTTTTTTTTACTTACTGAAGCTGTACGACCATTTCTTCGAAAGAATGCTTTACATGTTGAACAAGTTATAACACCAAAATTACGACCTGTAGTTTTCTCAAAACCACATACACGACATGCTTCATTTGGTAAATGACGACTTGAACGAATTGAGTTCATCTAAAATTTATTTTTCATATAATTATTTTATATAATGTTCGAGAAAAGAATGTATGAAGACAATGAAAACAAGCTTTTTATTTCGAAATAGATAATTTTATCAGGAGCATGACATTATGCGCATGCAAGAGAAAAACATCCTCCTATGAAATATGGTAATTTTAGAAAATGACTTTTTTTGCATCGTTAAAAGAACATCTAATGAAATTCCGATATATCATAAATTTCTCTTTATAAGTTTTCTAGTTCGCTGTGTATATGTTGTCATTCAATGAATATACCTTTCACTCAATAGAAACAATATTTGATCATACTTTCTTTTTTTTATTATAAGTGAGAATAGAAAAATACTGATTTATTTAATTAAATATCTATATCATGTTTACCTTGTCTGATGTATTTTTCATAAATATTGAACTATCATCATGATTTGAATGTTTATCATTTCGACGATAAGTGATGTCATGGTCATAAGTATCCATCATATCCAATGTACTTTTTTTTTACTAAAATTATGTTGCTCTTTGATAAAATGTGTTTAAATGTCAATGTACTTTCTCCGTCGAGTGTTTTACTCTTTCGTCTAGAACAACAAAATGATTAATAGAAAAAAATAATAAGTCGTTTTTTTCCTTTTCATGTCATAGCCTTCTCTTTATATCAATCAGTACAAATTATTGCAAATCGAACATTTTATTTTTTTCATATACACGAAGATATAAATTAAAAAAAACGAGATCATACAATTCAATTGGGAATCATCGGTTTGAGGACAATCGAGTATGAAATTATAATTTATATGCACACTACTTTCCTGAGAGATAACTTATGGGTCAAAAAAATACGATAAAAATTTCACTCATTTTATCACAATAAATAGAAAACAAAAGAAATTTTCATGTAAGAATTTCTTTCATAAAATTCTTAAAAGAATTTTAAATCAAATTATAAATATAATATCTATAATCAATTGTTAAATGGAAAGTTTTTTCAAAAGTGTACTGAATAATCTCACCATATAATATTTTAATAAGATATTCGCCATATAAACATCTATAAACGAATAAATATGATTAGTTTCTTTTGTAAAGACCATTATATAACTATACATAAAACAATGGATACGTGTCGATTTGAAGGTATAGGCTCATGTTGTCGCCCTTAACGTTGTTCTTCATAGATAAATATGCACTCTTGTCCACAAAGTACTGAAGCATTTACGTTCTTTCTTTTTTTCCTCTTCTTTCATTAACAACAACACTATCAAGTCCTTTGACGCGTTGCAACAATAAAAAAAAAGTGAAAAAAAAATAGAAAGACGCAGGAGGACCAACGAAAAGGAAAAGAGAAAAGAAGAAAGAGAACTATGCTCTCAGGGTAACTACGATGTGCGCAGGTCGATGTACTGCGTCTATCATACTAGTGGAATCGTAAATATATATAGATAAATATAGAAATATAATGATATGTACTCGAAAGACCTATTGCATCGAAATAAAAGAAAATGATCGCAAATTTATTTAAGTGTTCTACTTTTTGTTGCTTTTTAGTTTTTTCAAGACATTTTATCCCAGAAAAAAAACAACTATCAAATTTGATAAGACCGAATTACCCAAGGTCGTTTTTATTATTCTACTAAAAAAAAACGCGAGGTTATTTTTATTCTTTCAGTTCTGTAGTCTCGTGTCTGTGACACGTGAGTGATTTATTACATTCTTTCTCAAATGTAACATTTTTTATTTCTTTTTCTCGATAGACGACAGTACGTCCTTAACTGCCGCACAATATTTGATTTGTATTTTAACGAGTACTATGCACTTTTTTTGGAGTGAAATAATTTTTCAATTTTTGTTTATTCAAAAACAAATGTATATAAACTAAAAATTACTGATATACATATCGTATCGAAATTAATTAATGCTATTAAACAAAAGAAAAAATATACTTATAGTTAATGTTTCATTTTCAAAACTCATAAATATAAAAGAAATTATTTTAAAAATTCAAGTATTACTTTTTTTTAATATTTTATATGAATTATAAATCTATTCTGACGATAGTAAGGCGTGTAATTAATAATATGAAAACTCTAAAACATTTTGTTTTGATTTCCATAGCAGATAATCATATAATTAGAACAGCTTTCAGAATATATTTTATTTCGGAATGTTTTAGAATTTTTTCTGTGAATCTTGGTATTTGGCATAAAATGCAAGGCTAAACATGAAAAAATTAGTTGCAAAAAAAAAACAAAGACAAAACTATGTCAAAAAAAGAATTAGCTCAGAATGTTTCCTCTGATTTGTGGCTTTCTTTTAGTACAATCAACATATATTATATACTACAAAAGATAAACTCAAGTGTTTGAATATAAACAATAAATCCTTATAGCATCTTGTCGATCACATTCCAAGGTTACAAGTTGATCTAATATACTGAGATATGATATTGAAAAACAAGTTAGTTTGATAAAGTCTTTTTCTTATTCATACTAAGTTTAACTATTATTCAAATCAAAATATCGTATTTTAGAGAGCTTTTATCAATAGTTACAACTCATACTGTCATCAGAATAGATCTATAATTCATATATAAAGTGTTAACAAAAAATTAATGGTTAATGTTGTTTCTAAATAATTTTTTATATACTTATTAGCAAAAAGAATGATAGAAATACGTTTGAAATAAAAAATTAATTATTAGAATACATTATGTGATATAATTATTCGGATACTTTACAATACTTGTCTTCTGAAGTAAATTTCATACAGAAAAAAAAACAACATTTTCTCGACCCTAATTATACCATTCGATAGACCGAAGTTACTACTTTATTCTACAACAAAATAATTTCTCCAAAAGAAAAGTTTTCATCAAGTTTTGGAAAGTTTTATATAAACTGGTTGATTTTCTATATAAAAAGGATATTCCAATTCTCTACACTTTTCTTTTCATGGCGTCTTTCTTCTGCACTAAAATATTTTGAGTTATATGTCATTCTAGAGAGAAAGCCAAACTAAATCGTATCATGCTTTTGATTCCTAAAAATTACTAACTAAAAGGCATATTGGTTGCTAATTAAAAGTAATATTTCATGTAGGTCTCCCGATAACCCTGATTTGTAAGGAGCAAAATCAAGTTCAAAAGCTTTTCAATGATACAGATTTTTGAAGAGTTAAGGTCTCCAAAATGATATGCATGGTAGCATAATGATTATTTTTTCCTGAATATGTCAAGAACTTATCTTTTCAAGTACAGCTATCGATGGAGAAAGGAAAAAAAAATTTTTTTCTTTCCGTCACTGTACATACGCTAAGCCAATGAATCAAGGAAAGAAATGTATACGTATCCATACACCATGCACATAGAGTGGCAGAACGAAAAAAATTTCTTTTGTTTTCTTCCTTCACTGTAAATTGTACTTGAAAAGAAAGGTTCTTGACATACTAAAAAAAATAATTATCGTGTACTTAAGCGACCCATTTTGTAGACCTTAACTCTCCAAAAGTCTGTATCGTTCAAAAAACCTTGACTTTGATTTTGTTTCCTACAAACCAAGATTATCAAAAGAGCAATACGTAATAGTAATTTTAATTAGAAATTAATATGTCTTTTAGAATGATTTTTCGAAATCAAGGACATCATTATACTCAGTTTGATTTTCTCCATTGAATGGTATATAACTCAAAACATTTTGATGCAGAATAAACGCGCCATAAAAAATAGTTACAAGGTGTTCGCATAATTATTTTACATAGTGTATATATTCTTTTTTTTTCTTTAATATCAACAACTAATTGATATCAAGTTTAAACCAAATAATCACGATGTGACATACACATTATATATGTCATTTTTTGTTCAAGCAAAAAAAATCCTTTAAGAGTATAAAACAAAATTGGTACAGTTTTTTTCTTTTCTTTGCCATCTTATAAATTAAATCTACTCTACATAATATTTTATATTTCTTATTCAATCCGATACCTATATTTTCTTTCACTGGTCACAATAACTTTTGGTACAAAGAAAATCAAGATTTTTTAAATAATGAATAGGATGCAAACAAGAAACATGGTCACAGTTTGTGCTTTGATATCCGAAAAAAATGTATCTTTGAACAGATTTATAAACTCAGAATCTCGTATTCAATCATATATTTGGTTGTCAGAGTGATAATTTGTAATTTTACTATAGTCTTTTTTTTGTTTTCGAAATTATTATTAGAGAAATAAGTTTATTTTATTTATGCAATGTTCGTACAATAGAAATGAAAAAAAAAACAGATACCATATAAAGCAAATAGATTATTGATGACAATGAGTGTTAGTGAAATAATACAATTAATCATACCTTCAAATTTGGACACAGTTTATAAAATTACTACAGTTCTTTGATCTTAAGTTCAAGTTAAAACTTAGAGTTTTTCACTTTTTATGTTTTTAGCTCTTTTGAATAATATCTTTATTACGCATTATGACTATAATTATATAGAGGACTAGATTCGCTACAATACAACGTTTTTTAATACACGACAATTATTAACAAAAGGGAGAGATGAATCATTTTATGCATACGTGACACTGTTCTTATCTTGATTTTTCTTTGTATTACTCTGACGTATATTTTACCATTTTTCTTATTTGAGTATTTATATATATATCATGGCTATCGTTTGTTAATAGCTATTTACAATTTGAATGCTTACTAATGATGATACTGAGCATGACATGGTTATAGCTTGAGATGACCAACCAGAGAGGCATACTCTTCTCATAGATGCTTGTACGGCTTATTATTTATGATCCATTGTCAAAAGAACCTATACATCATATTAAAAATGTAAAGAATTACCACAAAGTCAACAAAAATGAAAATGAAGATATTAATTTCAATATAGAAGCAGTCGATAACAGTAAAGAACTTTCATTGCACATGAATATCGAAAACATTATTAATTAGATTGCTTGATAGATATTTAGGATGTTAAATCTCTGTAAAAATTCGTTGTCATCTATGAAAAATATATAAATGTGAATAAATACAGTTCCATGATCGGTTAAACATCCAAGTATAGTAGTAACATAATAAAGATCTGTTTGAGAAAAACGAATTACACAAATTATTCTTCAACCCAAATTTGACATCACATGATTATAGGTTATTTTTAGAATCAGATTAGTCATTCACAACATATATCGCTTCGTATAGTTATATAGTTGTATGAAAGGAGATAAGCATTTCTATTTTTAATCGATGTTATTTATGTCAACTGCTTATATAGACATTTGATTACTATAGATGGAAATGTATAACGTAATTAGTTATTAATCTCTTACTCATTTGCTAGTGTGTAGAATATTTACGAATATCTAGAAAACATTACATAAACGGATGTTAGTTTTAAACCATAGACAAACAGAATTTTACTGAAGAACTTCAGATGTAAAATTAATCTCTTCATATGTGATGTGTTTGAATACATGATGTATTACTTCAGTTATATGATCCTAGGAACAAAACTTTCGTAAAGAAAAATTAAAAATCTTTTCAGAGTATACTGCTATGGATTACGAAAATATTCTGAGAAACGAATTTTTTTAAACTAACTATTATTTTTTATTAGCTTTTTGTATGAATTGTGTAAATTGCTGCTGACGTATCATCAAAAAGGCGAAAACTAAATACAATCCATATTAATCTTAGCTTTCACTATGTACATAAATGTTAAAATAATCAATAATCTACGGACATCATCAAAAAAAAGTCGATTATGAAGAAGGATCAGCCGTATTCTCTTTTACTTGATTTATTCACCGGACATCTTTTAATAGGTCAAGAACTTTACAAAACTTTCATCATAATTTAATACTTGAACTTATGTTAAATCAGATTTGAAACAATGAACAAACATCAATAAACTTTCATATATATGTATTGTTCTATAAGCATAAGACGTGTTCGATAGTAGGAATGTTTTCTTCTGAAATTCAATTTATAGTTCAATGAATAGTGTGTAATAATAAACTCAGTTTCTATGACCAGGAAAACTCTTAGAACGTTGCTTTGAAAATTTGATTATTACACGCAACGACACTCGATATTTATACTCAGCATACACAATAGAATGTGTTAATATGTATCACATATTGTGCAACAGCACACAGCTCAATAGTTTACGAGAATCTTCCTATCAGTTGACGATTAGAAAAACTTTTCTTTACTTAACCGGTATAGATGAAAATCAGATATTTCATGTTTGAGTGACGATGATGTACTTTTATACTTGAAGTATATTACAATATAAAAGCAATTAAAATATATTTCCATGTAGTTCTAAGTACATTAAAATATTTTCCACTACGGTGAATTACCAAGAAATATATTAAAGTCCTTGAAAGTAAATTCAAAGATGTAAACGATAATTGTTCATTCCTATTCGAGTTCTGTCTCGTCGGATCTTATCAGACTCAGGAAAGCTAATGAGATCAAAAACAGTTTGATAAACAATCAGTGATATCTTATCAATATTTTCTTCTAGTTGAATTGTACGTGCATTATGCCATTGTTTAAAATTGTTTTCATCGAATTCAATCCACTAGATTTACTTATATTTCGAAAGATTATAAAAAAACTGACAATGATAGATATAATTGCTGTTTGTCTTTCATGATTCAAGTGTTTCAAATAAGTGAACTTCTTTTTATGAGTAAGTTTTGAAAGATTTAAAATGTATATGGTATCACTGAGAAGTTCAAAATACTTAAGATCTATTTGCTACTTTCATCGACAGTGTGTCCATAACATCAGGATTTATTAGTTATTATAAAGCGTTGAATGAGTATGTTTGCAAAAATTTGGTGAGACCTGTTATGTTCTTTACTAAAATGATGTGTTCGTTACAAATAGTAAACTAGATACGAACAATAAATATGCATATGTATTATACTGACTTTTGATTGTTCAATTATATTTGAGCTGACAAATTGAGTCTGAATGTTTTTGCTTTACTCTTACTTATTTCAAACATCATATGACTAATGACATGCGTTCAAAGGTAGAAAAACAAACACAGAAGACATTGTGTATTTTATTTTCAGTTATTGCATACGTTGTCCAGATATTCTTCTATAAAATCATGTACTAGTTATTACATAAAACTGTAAGAAAATGGTTTTTATCTTACATTTAGAGAACCGGAACCATGCATACGAGTGTGAATGATTGTCTTCTCTAGAGATGCATACAAGCTCAATAACAGAATTTTAATATTTGAAATTTATCTCATTTATTGTGAACTATATAAATAAACCGTTTGGTATAATACGAGTTTGCAAGGGAACTGAAAATCAATCGAAACCCAAACTTACTTGGTTTGTACTTCCGTTTACTTACTTTAGCGTGTAGTTTTACATCGTTCAGTAGAGAGGAACAAGTTTTCTTCGCAGAGGCTAAAACGACTCAAACAGCTTGAGTACATGCCTAGTCCTCATTGTCATTCTTTGTATGCGTGCTTGACTTTTTCCTTCTAAATTTGCCGTATTCATCGTTCACCACCTCTATCCTAATGAGAAACGTTTTTCTTGAAAACTTCGGCAGAATACATAAAATTAGACCAAATATCTAGCTTATTCGTAGCCTATTTATGGCTTTTAGGAGAGGACAGAGATGGACTCGGTCTGTAATCGGTGCTAGTTCTATCTCTAAGCTCGACGCAGTTTGAAACTAAACCTAACATCTATTCTCTGGCTCAACACAACTTTAAAATTCTTTTCCGTTCATTTTTTTATAATGATTTTAGTACACATGAGGTGGAAATAAACCAAAAAACTCTGACTTCATGATATAAAATCTCACTTTGTTCAACACGAATATCAAATATGAAAAAATCTTCGAGAAATTTCAATTTTTCTGACTGAAGACGTCGTTTTGGCAAAAACTTGAGAATTAGATCCTCTGTCACGTTGTGAATGGTGGTTTAATAGGAATATAATTGAATGAGTCGAATTCAAATGAAGTTTCATTCTATACGAGTCAAAAAGGATTTTATTGCGTGTAACATTTTACTACTCTTAGTTCTGTATGGATAAACTGATTTTACAAAAATAGACTTTCAATAATAATGAAACAGTTACACTTTTTTTTGCCATCGAAGTCAAGCATCGAATTGAACTCAACTTTTGAGATATTCAATATTATAATTATAACAAAGATGATAAAGAAGTTTGATGTGAGCATCTTTCTTCTTTGTTTTAAGTTGAGTGAGTGTCATCTACTATATTCTAATATTTCATTCTTACTGAACTAAACAGTTTCTTCAATCCACATCTTGAACAATTGTTTCTATAAGCTTTCTATAATTTCTTTTCACTTACTTCTGTCATAGCGTATCAAAATATCACTTTCATTTTTTTTTTTATACCATTAACTTTTTCTATATTTTCGTATTATTACCATGTAAAAATCGAGGATGAACTCTCGTCATAATATGTAAACTTTAGGCTCACATTTTTGTCAAACAATCTCAAGTAGAACGTAGTAAAACAGAGTACCTTTCAAATAGTTCAAAGTAGTATCTAGTAATTTTATTTCAAAAGTACGATGGTTCTCCTTCGATTACAAATAACTTCAGTTCACATCATTAGAAGTTGAATGTCATCTTAGTTAGTTGATATATAACTGTCACATGTTTATGTATAACATGATGATCTAGCAACCCTTAAAATTTGATGTAAATATGTAAGTAATTGCTAAGAAAATTTCGCCCTGTACGAATGGAAATGTCTCAGATAGATTCGGCATATCTTCTACTTCATTTGAGAACTTCATCGTTTATTTTATGAAATGTGATCTCAGCAAAACATGTCAATGGGATTCGATTATAACTCTCCAATAAATTTCATTCATGTTGGTTTCTTACGTAAAATCATTGAGTTTTTTATTAGTATCAACGACTTGAAAAATTTAACATTAGTTTATTACAATTATCGAAAACAAAAACAATTATATTTGAGAAGTCTTTCTTGTTTCAATTATTCTAAACCGTTATATATCCATTTCCAGTATAATGAGTTTTTTGAGTGATGTCAGTTGTATATCGACGAAATATGACTTGTTTAACATCATAACGAAAGTCAGATGAAAATATAAATTTTATATAAAATTTATTCATATAAATTGAAGTTTCCCACATAATACTTATAGCATTTAATAATTTCCATTTGTTTATTTGACTATTAATTTCTATACAATCACAAGAAACACATTCGTATTCATATTTCCACATTTGTTGATTAAATGTTTGTAAAATACTTATTGGCATAACAGCTAAAAATGTATATATACTAAAAAAAATAAGTACTAAAGAAAATGTTTGTTGTTTTCGATGTGAAATAGTTTTTCTATCATAATTTTCATAATAGCGATTATAAAAAATATATGTTGTACAACAAATCATAATTATACATGGTATTAATCGTAAAATTAAATGTATGTAAGGCCATATATAATAAAACCATATACGTGCATGTTGATATACACGACATGATTGACCAAATATAATAAATCCTTTCGAATCATAATAAACAGAAAAACGATAATGTAAAATGAAAAATAAGAATGTACTAAATGTTAAAATAATTTTTATTAAAATTCGTTTATGTGTTAAATGTGAATATTTTTGTTGTGGTTTCTGAATAATATAAATTCGATCAAGATTTAATTGAACAAATAATATAAGTGATATATATCCTGTACCACTAACAAATGGATAAAAAAAGGCACAATCAAGTATTTGACGTGGATCTGGTGCTAAATTAACAACATCAAGCCAATCCCAAAAAAAGAATCCTAAATATATTGATTCAGTAATTGAAATAAATATAAAATATAAAGATGTTGGTTGAGAACGTCGTCGATTAGAATTTAACATTGTCATTATCATCATAAAATTACCAGGTATACCAAAAATAGGAAATAATAACGCACCTATTTGCCATACAAGTATATCAATCCCATTTTGATTTAGTAAACATATCAATGACGTATTGTTATTCATTGTTATTTTCTAAACTACTATATCAATAAATATACGTTTTTTTAATAAATGCGTTGAAACAATTTTTTAATATAGACATTCATGTTTTGAATGTTAATAGAAGAAAAACTAGTTATATTACTATAGATTTTTATGTAGATTCTATGCAACACAAAACAAAGCCTTATGTAACTTGTGCATGACATTTAGCATTATTTTTTTTACATTCCATTAGATGGATAGTAAAAGAGCAATCAGCATGAATGATCTATATGGTAATAGGTATGGAAAATAGGCAACAATCTTTTCATTTACTCATACTCGTACGTAGATTTTGTTCTGATTAAAAAAAATTTTAACTACACAATTGATTGATGTTCTACAAAAAAATAATAACCGTACATTTCTAATACTTACTTATCTTTTTACTGACTTTTTCGAAATTATTTTAATATATCAATTGGAAACAGGTGTTTATATCAATCATATGAAAGAAATTCTTAGTCATATTATGTGATAAGACCTAACTAATTATATCTACATATTATATATATCTATTTATTTTTCTGAAACTCGAGTAGTTTAGCATGTGTTACTATCTCAAGAAAAAAAAACAAAAACACTTTAGTGTTGTATCTAGTAAAGTCGAACGTTAATGTAATTATCTTATTTTTCCTTATTCTACTAATAAATAGTCCACACAAATTGATGGTCTGTCATCTTTCACATTTTTTAATAATTTTTGCTTCACTCTAATTATACAGTACGAGACATAAACGCATTCATGAACTTTTATTTTATTTCTACGGCACAATTCATAACGTCTTTTTACAACGATCGTTTGAACCCATTTTCTAGTGTCTCGAATAGAGTTAATATTGCTCTATTTTTTCATTCAAAATTAGTTAGTCCAGAAAGAGCAGTAGCCGTTACTAAGACAATTCATCATTATTTTAGTCCGTTCTCGTGCTATTTTAATTTGATTATATGAACTAGTTGTGTTTCCTGATTCGATCGTTTAAGCCGATTAACAAGAAGACTTCTGAGAAAAAAGTTGTTTTGACATGAAGAGAAAATGTCTGCATTTTCCTTCTGCCCATCGAAAAATAAAATGCAGCATTTCACTCTTTAAACTCATAATCTATATTTTTATATACATATTTTTTATAATTTTGAGATGTCATCTTCATCAAATTCTTCTTCCTATATTCAAATAATGTTTTTTGATCGAATTACGGAATCGATCTTAAATCTATCACTCAAGCTATTTTGACTTTTCAATTCAATCATCTCATGTAAAACACATGAAATTTTAATGAATGATCTAAAAAACAAGATATCCTCACTATCTGAAGTACGAAGTTCATAGTTAATACTAGTACAAATAGAGTATCAGCAGCATAATTTGGGTTTTCTATATGTTTTTTTTTGTAAAGTATGAGCTAAAAAGAGTGTTCAAATACATAGAGTAGAAATTTGCGTCCGTCTCCACAGATCATGGCAAACATTGTTGATATATGATTTTTGATTGTATATCAATAACATCTCATTATAATAAATGATCCGTGTCGTGAAAAATTGCAACGGTTTTCAAAAAAGTCTATATAAAATTATAATTACTTGCATTTCATAAAAAGTTAGATTTTATCGTTATTATGACACACAAAATAATTTTTTGAGAATCGGTGATAATTCAGATCGATAAATTGAATTCAATCACTGATTTTAGTAACTTGTTGCGCATTATCAATTAATTAGAGAAATATTCCAAATCTGTAAAATTTACAATCAAATATAATCATAAGGATATGAAACCAAAAGAAAAAATTACTTTTGGCATTGATCTTATTTCTATAACTTCAACAACAAGATTGGACTATTTTAGAGAACGTTCGAACTGAACTTCTCATTCGCATCAGAAGATGTTTTTGATCATATAGATAATTTTAGATATCGAGGCCAAACAATCCTATTATAAGATCTTCTACGATAGTATACGCCAATCTTAAAGTCACGTTTTCTGATAAAATCTTACTTCATGATTCATGTGTGATTTGCCAAGGCTTCTCATGATGTATCCTGTCTGATTTTTTTCTATTTTTGGCTTCTATCATATTAATTTTTTTTAAAAGTTTTTTATCTTTATACGCATATGTTTATTTTCCTAGGCGAACTTTTTTTTCATGTGCTTGACATACACAGATCTCAAGATGTGTCCATATCACATGACTTTCTTTTCAAAGCCAAGCATTTAAATGATTGCATGAGTTATGTACACAGTTATATTAACTCATATGTTAAAGCCATGAACATTATACGAATGAGCTCACGTGAGACAATCAACTTGAATACAATAATAAAAAATTTTCTGTTCAAGATAGAAGAATGATTCGTATCATCGAGAATATCTGAATCCATTTATTCATATAGATTCCTCTTTTTATTTGTCTATTACAGACTTTGTTATTGAAATTGTGAGTTTTTATTATGAGTCGAATCGTTCTGAGTATGAAACGGAAGAAAAAAATAATAAAAAGCGCAAATAACATATAATTAAAATAAGTTTCATGCACCATAGATATCATTTTCGTCGATGTAAAAGACGACTGGATTTAATGGAGTATTACTAAAGCTAGCTTGCAATAGAAACGGACTTTCGTTTGCATTCATCCTTACACACACATAAGCGATAGAATAAGAAATTCAGGCATCTGAACTTTTCTAAAGGTCTCAAGGTGTGTTTATATTACATGATTGCTTGCTCAAGATACTCAGAAGTTTCGTGAATATGAAAAAACAATTCGTCTAAGGAAAAAATTGAAAACAGATGTAAGTACTTAAGAACATACAAAAAAATTTCTATTAAATTCGATCGTTAAAATGCTCTAAAATAAAAAAAAAAGAAAATCTATTCTATTTGACTGAATTGATTAAATTATTTGTAGAGTGATTTTTTAGCAGGTCAACACTACTACATGGGCGATGTATCTTCCATTTTCGATAACTAGTGTATAAATTAAAACGTATTTAATAGCTTCGTATAAGTTCTGCCAAAATTTCGAGCATCAGAGTTTGCAAATATCTGATAGTAAGAATCTTGTAAGGTTTACAATAGCATCTTATAGTCAGATAAATATTAACTCTTACAATAGAATATTCGTACAATCTTCTTAAGAGTTTTCTAATTTTTTAGAGTCAGTTTTATGTGAATCCTTCAATCCTAGATTAATATAAACTAGAAAAGCTTGCCTTTCTACCTTAAGATGGTTTCTTATATTGTCATCCTGTTAGTTCTGGTTTTTAATTACGGTTTCTATTTTCTCCTCTGCTTTAAATATAAAATTCATTAACAAAAAACGCATATGTGTGAAGTGATTTCAGAGAAAAGGCTAATTCAAAACGTCAATTTGCACATATGAACGTGTTTTATTTTTATTATGTTTTATTCATGTAGAATTTGGAATAAGACTATCCATCATCATAAATTAGTAACACGAATTTATCTAAATTAAAAGTGAAAATAGATAGGTCACATGAATAAAATTATTTCTATTAGCGACACAATGAAGTATAAAAATCAACTATAAAATCACGATCTATCTGAAAAATAGTCAAAATTATCGAACAACAACTGGCGATTCATTGCATTTCAACTCACGATTAATCGCCAATTTTTTCATCAGTTCTGAAGAAACACGAAGATGAGCGTGTCAGTTTTGTAAAAGTAAAGTATCAGGTGTATAGATTGGATTTAGTTTTTTTGCCTAACATTGATTAAAAATAAATTGAAGCCGTCACTGCTTTTGATGGTTATAATTGCATGAGGAAGAGTCGACCAATCTTTTAGTCTTCGAGTCTTCTACACGTTTGAAATTGCAATCAATTAGTTATCATCGTATCCGAGCTGTACTTTTAATTTTCTTTTCGTTACCATCGTGTATGAGTAGTAGTGAAGAATCTAATGTTGTTAGTTTACTTCAAATCTTACTTAACTTTGATTTTCAAGTCATTGACAACCAAGCACATGAAGAGGCATTTATAGAAGAACTGGTTTGCCAGATCAAGCAAAACATTAATAAACTTCAATAAATTGAAATCGGTTATTTATTTTCATATAGATGAATGAGCTTATAATGATATGTGATTGTCGATATGCTTTTTAAGTAAAGGATGGTACAGAAAGCGATTATTGAATAGCATTAATTTTGTGTTAGTGCTGATGCTTTTGTTCTTGATGTGTTTCTTCTTTATTCCGAGACACATTGGATGGATTCGTAGTGCACAGGTGGGTCAAATATGGGGACACGGGAAAGCCAAAAAATCTCCACTTGAAACTTACGTTTACTAGAATCTTTATTTTCTTCTAACCTATTGGATAACGAAATACGTGAATTCTCTAAAATTACTTTACATAATTAGTTTAATTTGTGCAAAACTCATTCCATATAAAGGATAGAAATTTTCCGATCTTCATAAATTGATATCTGATATGTGTTGATCATTAACGTGTATCATAAATTGTTATGATGTAAATAGTAGATCATAACTAAAACAATGTATACAACGATAATCAGGTTTATGAAACCATGTTGGCAATAATTGTTTTAGTGAATCAATCGTTTTGTATGTCTTACAACCAGTTCAGGTATTTTATCCGTATTATAATGACCATGTTCTGCAATAGGTTGTGCGAAATTAATACTTCTTAAATAAATACTTTCATTTTGAGAAATTACTTTTGAATATGTTTGCTTTTGATAGAGAAGATTTATTGGGTATCAATTAACAAGAACAACAAGGTAAACGACATGGTATTGATACTTTTTATTTTTCGTATGTGAATGAATTAAGCAATATACTTAGGATACACCAAAACAAGTGGCAGTAACACTATACTACATTACAGAAGGACTCAAGGGTGTTTTATATGCATATATATGTATACTAATAGTCTAAGCAATGCTTGATAACGCTAAAATATTTCATCATTCTTTATTTACTATGATATTAAAGTTTCGATCATAGCTGTTTAACTCCAATTTTGTTGCATTAAGAAAACTTTCATTTCTGCATTCAAGTCCGCACTGTCCTGTATTTAATTTCGGAAATCAGGCTTCAGCTTAATCCGAAAAACTTGAATAGATTCATTGCCTTATTAATGATGATCCTGATATCACAATTAAAGAATTTCAAGCGTATCCAACAAACGATGTCTAATCATTATAAACTTGAAAAGATTATGGTTCGCTAAGTATCGTAATGAGAACTCTGGGATACACAATCAAAAAAGTATAACAGAGAAAACTGTAAGCTATATAAAATCGAGCTATTTTCCCGTTCATCTATCATAGTTGGCTTTAAATATATTTTCGTTAAATAATATCAATAAATTTAAAATGATATAAATAACAGATGGATGTCTTAACTATTCAAAAACAAACAAGGGTCTGCTTGATTATAGAATATAATTTCTATTAGCTTAAATTGAATCTATTTCATATGAATTATGTAATAAATATCTTCAAAACTATTATTACGATTCGTTGTGTCTAAAAATAATAGATATGTTTACAATAATTCAATGTGTTCACTAATACGAGTTTATTATCTTACACAACTTCATTTGATTTATCTTCAATGTCATACTTTCATTTCAATTGTAGATTTTATGACAAAAGTAATGATGTATTCATGGTCAAAAACTAAGGACAAAACTCTTATCAATGCTTTTTCAATGTGATCAATATGAAAACTGAAGACTACCGTAAAAGATATTTCTATTCATACGTAAATTTGTAGAATGACATATAGAATTAAAACTGAAATAGTTCAACATCTTCATCTTTTGTTGTAAACTAATGGAATTTTTTAATAGATTAACTAAAAACTAAAATCAATTTTGCCTTTGATTCATTTAAAGAAAAAGAAGTATAACTCTTGATAATTCAAATAAACAAACATCACTTTTAATACTAGATTTTTCTTTTTGAAACTTTTTATAAAATAACATCGAATTTCATTTTCTTTATTTATATTTATTTGACTATTTCTTTTCTTTTTGCATTATCGACGTCACATACACATAGGCAAATCGAATGTATGTATAAGACGTCTGTTACCATTTCTTTACTGTCATCTTATGTTTATTTAACATGTTCGTTTCTGTCATCTTTTATGTTCGTTTTTTTAATATATTGATTGAAATATCTTCTCAGTTTCTTCAATAATTCTTTTTCTTTTCTTCTTTTCTTTTTTATAGTCTTCTTTCTTATTTGATTTTGTATTCTGTCATTATATGTTTTGAAATTCATTTTAATCAATACATAACCACAAACCGCTATGAATGAAAAGGATAGTTTTTCAAATGTTCAACGACTTAATAGTACTATTATGGCTAAATATGAATGGACATCATCTCGAATAGGTATGCAAAAAAGTGGTGAAGAAGTACATGATCGTCGAATGAAAACATATCGAAAAGCAAATGAATTTTTACAAGAACTTCTTCAAAAAAGAAGTGATGGTAGTTCACTTGATGATAATGGTACTCTTGATCGATATCATAAATTTCTTAAATATAAAACAAATTTTAATAATGATGATAGTATATTAGATGAATTCGATCGACGATTACGTGCTTTAAATGGTAATAAACGACGAAATCAAACATCAAAAACTTATAAACCTAATGATAATGAATCGATTACAATTGGTTTACAAACAACAAGTGAAATTGAAAATAATACAAACGAACTTATTCAACATTTCAATGCTCAAGAACGAGTAAGAACATTAATTAAAAATAAAAATTTTTTTTTACATTTTATCAAATAATATTCTAGTCAAACTCATCAACAATGACATCATCATTGAATACAATAAATCCTAGTATATTATCAAAATTATCTTTTGATGAAAGTCAAATAAATATTAGTTTAAATACTAATGAACATCAATCATTATCATCATCAACATCATTGGAACAATCACTAACATCATCATCATCATTAAATCATTCAATTATAAAAATTTTGTATAAACCAATAGCTCAACGTGCTGATGGTAGTGAAATAAAAATTAGTTCAACTGAAAATTCATTACAATATACGACATCAAATGTTTTACCTTTTAATCATTGTTATTTTCCACGTTCATTATTATCACGTGAACAAAATAATACAAATAAAATAACAAAAAGACAATTACCTTCTCATCCTATAGAACAATATGATAAAAATCAACTATTTCATTTACTTGATCATTTAGATAATGAATGTTCTTCTGTTGATTTTACAACTATGCTTGATCAATTAACTTTATCATCTGTTCAAATACAAAACATTGATAATAATATATCATTGATCAATGATGATGATGAATATGATGATAAAGAAAATATTTTAATTAAAACAAATCTATTCGATGAATCATCATCTTTATCTGATTATTATACAATATCAACTTTTAATATAGATGATCCAAGAAAATTGACTCTTTATACAATGACAACAGGTACAGTGCAATTAAAACCATCTTGTTTAATTCCATATTCAATTCTTAATGGTCGACGACCTTTATTACAATGTTCAATTGAAACAAATTTTAAACAAATTCGTTCTAAACGACAAAAACATATTTGTCAAGTAACAGCTATTGAATCATTGATAGATATGAAATATCTCAAAGAAAATGATATTATATTAAAAGTGAGATTTTTAAATATTTAAAAAAAAAGTTTTCTTATAAGAATTTTTATTCTAGATAAATAATCAATCTGTATACCATTTAAATATTGATGATATTAGAGATATTTTACAACAACAATACAAAACATCAAATTATTGTTTATTAACAATAGCTCGACTTTGTCAACCATTGATTTAATTTTTTTTTAATGAATAGAAATCATTTTATCAGATTAGAATAACCATGTAACCAAAAAAACAAAAATCAAACGAATATTATAGTTTAGTGAAGATTATCTTATAAATAAATTATATCTCAAAGATAATATGACTTCTAGATTTTCTTTTGAAAAACTCTATCATGAAGAATATTTATTTTTAAAAACTGTTAGTGCAATAAAGAAGAGATGATTCAACATTTTTTTTTATACTTGTCTAACCGATTATTAAATTAATATTATCTAGTATTAATTAACTTTTATTCAGTCGACTAGTTTCCTATTTTGTAAAATACAATCTAACAGAAGTGTTGAAGTGTAGTGATAGAAATTTGGAGCGGTTGGCTTTCCCGCAGCTGTGACTTACACGTCTGAAGCAACTGATCACAGACCACATACTTAATAACATCTTAGTAAAATATCAAACAATCTTTCTGTGATTAGCAAGGGCAACGACATCGTATCTCAAATTTTAATTCTGCCTGAACTGTGCCAATAGCTTTTCATGTTATATTTCAAGAATTGATCATCTAATAGAGACTGATTCAAATTAAGATAAATGCACGAGAAGACAGTTCAAGACTTGATCTTTCATAAGCGATATAATTTTTTATTTGGTACTTTATTTTTTTGCAAAAGTTTTTGATGATTTCTGTCATTATCTAATTGCAACATGTGCTATATTAAGAAAAAATTGGAAATGTGTGTCATTTTTTCTGTACTTATGCTTTTCTGAATTGCGCATCTCAGAATTCCTGAAAGAGTATATCAAGATGCAGAGCATGTGAAAGTACTTTTTGTGAAATAAGCTTTATTACTATTATATAAAAAAGTGCATTCATAATTAGTGTCAGTATTTGAAATTTTTTTCGAGACATTGAATTTGCTATCCGTTTTCTTCGCTTAAAATTAAAAATAAGGTTCTGTCATCTCCTGCAGCTTGACATACTTTTTCAAAGAGAAAAAAATTAAATACATATAGAATGAACACAGAGTTGAAAAGCTTGGCATAGATTATCTAAAATATCCTGCAAATTTTATGCAATTTGAACATATCCATCTGTCATAAGATCGATTTTTGAGGAATGGAGGATCTAAATTAAAAGTGTATCACAATGATTTGTATGGTATTCCATACGTCCAAGATGAACCTAGGATTGATCATCATTATATTAAAGGATCATTTTATTCAACATTTGAAAAATAAAGCAACATGATGCAAATATTCATAAGAAATTTGGTATGCTTCTCATAATAGTAATGTATTGAATTGAAAGAATTCTCTTGAGATTCGATTTTTAAAATGCATTGTCATGACTTAGAAATAGACTGACAGATGGTATGGACACTCTTTTTATGTATCAGTTTATCTTTTATTTTATTTTTATCTACTGAGAAAAAATATCAAACCGAATAAACAGATTACATGTTGGTGTTTTTTTTTTCTTTCGGTGCTTTTTTCGATGATTCATCGTGTTGACTTCATCGGGTATTTTGCTTTGACGTCATATATTTTTCTGAATCACAGGAAGAAAAAGTTCTGGGAAAAAAACTAATGACCAATAAAGAATTTAAACTTGTGTTTTAACTTAAAACTTAAACAAAATGGAAATTTTACAAATACTTCGCAATCATATCATTAATAATCAATTCTCGTTAATTCCTAATATTGCAATATTTTCAATAATATTGGATAATACTGAAAAACAACTGCTTACTGTTTTGAAATCTCAAAATAATGAATTACATGAAGATCAATATATAGCACGTTGTATTGATTTAGAAGGTATAAAATTTAATTTAAAATTTATTAGATCGAAAATTTATTTTCTTATAGGTCTTGATGGTTGTGGTAAATCAACATTAGCAAATGAATTACATCATCAATTAAATATACGTAAACAAAACTCACGTTTATTATCTACACCACCTGATCAACTTCTTTCATTTCGATCTTATTTTGATGCACAATCAGAATCTATTCGTCGTGCATATTATAATTTAGGAAATTTAATTATTTCTTTGGAATTAAAAAATCAATCAGATATAATAAATATTCTTGATCGATATTGGCCATCAACAATTGCTTATCAATTAGCAAAACTAAATGAAAATGAGCAAATAAAAATTTCATGGCCTAATTATCTCGTTCAACCAGCTTTAATTATTTATATTTATGTCGATGAAATAGAACGTTGTCGACGTATTACTCAACGATCAATACCTATTACATTAGAAGAAAAACAATTAGCTGCACAAGAAGTATTTCGTCGTCGACTTGATTTTATCTATCGAAATCATATACCCAGTTCTCGTTTACATGTTATCGATGGTAATAGGCCGACAAGTATAATTGCAAATGATATTCTTAATTTATTTCAAGAATAACGCGAAAAACAAATATTCCAAGGAATATTTTGTATAATTTTTCAATATTGAACATTCTTTAATATATGTTTCTTTTTTTTGTTTGAAGATGACTTTAACAAAAAATCAAAATTGATTATAACGAACAGAGACACTCATCTGTTATCGAATTTTGAATTTATGATCGAATCAAACAATACACTAGAAAATCTAGGAATAGATTTGCTTACAAAATTTTTTGTTCAAATAATAGACATATAGAAAGGTTTTATATTCACCGTGAGAATCCAGATGGCGAGCGTCCCTCTCAGAGTCTGTTGTTCCTTTATGACGTGCTATGTATCGGCATTATCAAAAATAAATGTTTACCCTTCCAGGCTTATAAATCACCGTGGCGGAAGAGAAAATTTAGATAAAGCACAGTCATATTAGTGATTATCATATCATAACATCTGCTGTACTGAGAGAAATGAAATTAATGAGTTTTTACTAAAATACTTAGCTTCCATATGAGTTGAATAATTTATATAGTTCAATAGACTGATGCATGACATAGTAGAAATTAGAGATGATTTTGATTAAAATATTGAGAATATTGTATTGACGATAATAAGATCACTTGCTGGCTTCATTATTTAATAAATCAAACAATTCATTCGCAAAAAAAGTTGTTATTTCTGATGATAAGACAAATAAGAAAACTATATGAATATACAGACATCAACATAGGTTCGTACAATTTAAAGTATCATAACATAAATGGTTTTGATAAATTAAAAGAAATTCTGTTTGTTGCTTTATAACGTGTATATTGGACAAGCAATTTGTATATAATGTGATAGTTATACGATAGATCGTAAGAATTGTACAATTCTTTATTTATTATATAAAACATTCAACTAAATCGACATTGACTTATATTGCATTGATAAGACCAAATGTCAAATTTTATCACTACTAAAATCAAATTATATTCATAAATATGATGATCTTGATATTAATTGAATATGACATTTAATTTGCTTCCATAGATATTTCAAGTCGAAAACCAAAATTTAAAATTTAAAATTAAACATAATCTTTTATACATTACAAAAAAATTCTAACTATTTATGATTAATTGAAAATTTTATTTCTTACGAACATATATATATATGTATGTGTATATAGACAACAATGACGAAGACAACTAAATCTAATAGAAGCTTAGATTTACTTTCACAAATGAAGAAAAGAAAACAATACAAAAACGTTTAATACTGGGCATATGTTCTATAAATGACAATAACAAAAACAAATTCGACTTTTCAATAAAATATGTATGCAAAGAAAGTTTTATTAATTACTGTTGTTAAATATAGTTCACAAAGTTTTCCGTTCATTCAATCTTTCCATCTTCCTAAAAGAATTATAGGTTTTGTTTTTTTTTGTGATAACATTATTAATGATTTACATGTGAGAATTTATTTTTCTTCTATATTACTCAAGTTGTTTCATATCACTAGTATCCATATATGTAATAGCTTGTTGATTCGATATTGGCCACATACTTTGTATTAATGGTTCCATTTGAAGTATTTCATTAGATAAACTATTTATATATGATTCTGTCATAAAACAAACACGTTGTACAAAAAGTAAATCACGTATTAATTTGTTATAAAATTTTACAGCATGTAATTCCGATGGACAATGTGATAAAAGATATTTCCATAATAATTCTACATAAATATTTTGTGCTGAAAATATTGCTAATGTATCATCATAAATACGATCCATATCTGTGTCATTTGTATATCTATTAATACCACTTGATAAACTTTTAACAATAAGAAGAAGTTTTAGTAGCGTACGATCATTTGTATATGAATGTACTAATTTAATACATTCAATAAGATTAGATGATATAGTACCATTAAATAATATTGTTACGGAATCAGTTAAATCTCGTGATATATCAGAAGAAAGTGTTGCTTCATTAATAGTTAGTGTTACACAAAAATGATTTCTTATTAAACGTATTTTATCGGACATTGATAAATAATCAAATTCAGGTATAAGTTTAAAATATTTCACTAATGCTTTTTGTCGTTCAGTATAATCATTAAGAAATATATGTAAAGATGAACGTTTGGAACTAGGAAAAGATGGACATCGTCCATTTTTTGTTGCTATACATGTTCGTTCATATGCACTACAAATATTTGTAAGAAGTGTTTGATCCGATGCAGATAATGCTTGTGGTTGACTTTGTGATAATAGTAATAAAGTTGATGGACGAATCTATAATTATACATAAGATAGATGTTATTTTTAACAGATAAATTTTCATGTCTTGATCTTGAAAGTACTATTGGACAACTAATTAGAGTTAGTTAGACAACAAAATTTTTTACCATTTTTGAGTATAGTTTAGGATATTTCTTCTAGAGTAAGAGTAAACAATTATCAGTATATTTTGTAGAAAAGTCTTAAATTGTGTTGGTACAAAGTAATATAGCAGTTTTGGTAAAATTCGTAATTTTTGTGGACTGGGATCTGAAACTGAGAAGAAATTAAACTTCGGGCATAGATCCTGGCTTTTTTACAACAATATTTAGCATCCTGCGCGTATATGAACAAGTGAAGGATCAAGATTTCAGCTGTTTATTGGCTGCTTTCTGACATCAAAAGTCAATGTACAGTTATTTTTGATATTCACTTTTCAATTTAGGAAACTACGGGCCCACGAAAATGTGAGCTCGGATATGACAAAAAATAAAAAAATTTTGGCTCAAACTCAAGCCGGACCTAGCTGAGTCCGGATCCTGATCTGGAAGGACCCGCAATTCTCTATTTGAAACAGGTTAAACTAAACGGTACAAAATGCGATATTATAATAAGCGAAATCTATGCGTTTCCACTGATGAGCTAGTTTCTATGAAAATCGGCATTGGCAAAAAAAATGTTTCTGAGTTATTAAAAAGGTACTTCGCATTTTGAGGTTGATAGATTTCAATCGAAATACGAAATTGACCTAAATCTTATTCTGTACGAACACTATTTTGAATATTTTGAAATAATCTGATGATAGTTGTTTAATCTTACTCCAGAAAGAAATTCGGAACATCTATTCACAAAGAACGAAAATGTTTGATTCTAATCAGTTATCTTTTAGCGAGCGAAAAACAAGTAAATCTTTAGTGTCAGAACTTTTGCGTCAGCGGTGTATATATAAGCGACCTTAAACTTTGGACTATGGAACGAGGAGATATGTAGGCCTGTATAAAATGACATCCTCTATCTACTAGTACATTCATTATCTGATTTCACTACATACCGTTGATCTGCCAATAGGTTGCGCTATCTTCATTGCACTGTACCATCACTGTGGTGAAGGCAGCATCACCTATCGATATATTAGTAGTACTTAGTAGAATTTGATAATGCACATACTATTAGATAGGCAGAGGCTTTCTGTAGACAAAAATTATCAGAAACCTTATAGTCGCTTTTACCTGTGATATTATCATAATAACAAGGCTACTGAGAGAGTTCAAGAGAGGAATAAAGAATAATCATTTCAAAGAAAAGAAATACGCCCTTTGTAATGTTTTATGTATAGAGTTACAGATATCGGGGGACTAGTTTTAGCTTGAAGACCGTAACGACAATGGAAACAGATGTTTAAATAGGAATTAAAAGTTTTAGTTAAATTTTCTATAGTTTTTAGCGAGTCCTATTAAAAATCATGTCAAGTACAGCAAAATGCAAGAGAAATAGCCGAATAAAACAACACTCGTCAGCTATCTTCATCCAACCAAGAGTACTTAAGGTTCTTTTTTTAGATTTAATGCAAATAAATCCTAAAATAATTTTCTCTAAGTCAAGTCTGGAGAAGATTTAACACGATCATGATCGCCACTACTCAAAAACAAGTTAATCAAGTTACGATTAGAAAAAAACGTAGTTTCATTGTGCCATATTCTATTCGATTCTATAAGTCTTAAAACTTATTCTATGAATATTATTTCAATCATGATAAATCTTGTCTTATTTGTATATTAATATCAATATTACCAAGGCTGAATTTTTTTTGGCTAAATATTGACTACGTTTTCGACGATTTTGTTCAATCAGTTGTTTTCTTGCTTCTCGTTCAGCTTCGGATCGAATTAATGATTTTTGCATTCCAACACGAAAACATTTTGCTAGACGACAACAATTACAAAAACGACGAGATTTATACGTTACTGGACAATCACCATCATGTTGACAAATAAAATCACGTCTCTGTAGAAAAAAACGTTTTTTTTTTGAATATAATATATTTATTTGAAAAAACAATAAACTTACACCAAGTTTAACAGCATTTCGACGGAAAAATGCTTTACATGGTGCACATGTTGGAACAGCAAAATTAATGCCAACTGCATCATCATCACATACTACACATTGACCAAGTGATCGAGATGACATTCAGATATTTTTAAAGTATTAAAGAACGTATTTTTTTAATTCTATATGCAAATGTACTTATATTGCGCAAATCTAAAAAGGAAAAATGAATCGTTACATTTTCTTTTTTTTTCTTTGAAAAAGAAATAATCAAGAAAATTTTTTTTTTCGTGAATAGTAGTAACAATCTGTCTGAGTAGTGACTACCATTAACCAACATTATGTAAAAAGATAAATATAAAAAAAAGAACGATGATATAACATTTGGTCGAGGGCAAAACATGTTAGCAAGTTAAAAGACAAGAACATATAATTATTTTTTGTCTTTAATCAAGAATATAATGTAACAGTGTATCCTTGATAAAAATAGAAGAAGAAAAAAACAAGAATTTTATTTAACTTCTTATTTTGACATAGAAAGAAAATATTTTTACTAATGAAAAATCAACTTACAAAATAAAATCAATCTATAAAACTGATTTAATAGATCAAATTTTATTTCAAATATAATACCAATAAAATTTGACTAGAAACATACTAAATTTTGATTATTAACTTTTTTTTATTTTGCTTCTGTATGTTAACACTATTGTTGACGTTGAAAACCGGCTCTTCGGAAGAAAAAACATTGATACTCAAATTGTAATTATTTTTTTTTCTTGAATTAATCATCTTTAGTTTATAGCACTTCGACGGAACGGAAAAGTAGGACAGAAAAAAACTCTCAAGAAGAATGAAGGAATATTTTACAACAAGAGGAAAAAAAGTGTAAAGATCTATGTCAGAATTATATAAAAAGAAGTACAGAACAAAATATGTTCTTAAACTCAGTTAAAATAAAAGACTTTTTTTATAAAAAAAAAGAAGAAAATTCATCATGGTGTTGCTTTTTAGACAATAAATGTTATCTATTTATGAGCTCAATATTTATGTATTGAGCTTATTATAAAGATTTGTACCTAAGCCTTTAATAGATCTTAACAGTAAAACACAATCGATTTAGTCACCTGTTCGAGTGTTTATAAAGACAAAACAACGATGAAACAGATCCTATAGAAAATCGATAATAGGTCTTTAATAGGATTGTTTTTTCATTAATATAGTAATAACTCTATATTCTTGTCTAGAGTATTTGAAACAAATAAACTATATCCCATGAGATACATACTAAATGGAAATATCTTTTTGTATATTTGATAATAATGATGTATATTTGTAATTCAAAAAGTCTATACTATAGGGAACTTGCTCGCAGAAAACTAGTCATTTTGTTACTAGACCATTTATGTCTTTTGTTTTAATTCAAAAATGCTTAGGAAAAGTAATGAATTTTCTTTTTTTGTTTTAAATTATTTAATAAAATAACTAAAGAAATAAATTTCCTTATATATATATATATAAATTAAATATGTAATGTATCTATTAGGGCACAGCAACTTTGGATCCAAAAAAAAAAATAAGCGTAATTGTTATATCATCATTATGACGTATTTATAATACCTTTTTAAAAAAGGATAAAACAAACAAATGAGTTCTTAAGTGCATGGGAAAGAAGCTCATTACTTATATGAAGTTATTAATATCGCAGTTTTGTAGTAGAATCACGCAAAAGATTGAATCAAGGAAAATGTTGATGACATTTAATTAATGCACATGTTAATGTTATCATAATTAATATTATCATAGGAATTGAAATAAATGTTCGTGATGAACAATGTATTTTTCAATATCTTAAATGAAAAAAAAAACAAAAGTTTTTCATATATATCGCTTCATGAAAAGATCTACTATTTTCTTATGTTTTTATTACAAAAAAGAAAGAGAGAAGAAGAAGAGACGCGGTATGACTGTCGAGAAGATTAAAGATGATAATAAACGACAAACATAGAGCAAGAAAGATGATGTAAATTTAGAGCAAAAGACAAAAAGAAAACCCATTTACTTTCGTTTAATACACATAGACGACAAAAGGACAATTCAGAGAGAATATGCACATCTCGACTTCATACATACACAATTGACAAAACAAAACATAAAAAATAATTTCACTATGGTAAAGAGACAATAAGCCAAAAAATACTTTTATTTTTTGTGCATTTTTTGTCATTAAGTCGGGAAATAAATGAAAGAAATGATGCGTGTATATAAAAAAAACAAGATGTTATATTGAGAATAGAAAACTTTTCTTTTTTTTTGTTGCTTTAAGTGATTTTCTTCTCTCAATTCATCACCGGTTCTTATTTTTCTTATATAATTCTTCTAAATTAAGGTGTTGTACGTAAAGAACCACTAGTACGATGAATTGATGATGATTTTTGTTGTTGCATCGCTTGTAATTGAGCAAAAGCAATTACATTTGATGACAAGGAAGTGTTAGATAATCCTTGACTTTGTTGTTGTTGCTGTCTTGAAGACATTTGAAAGACATTTAATGTAGCATATTGAAAAGCAGCACGAGCTTGTTGAGTCATATTACTTAATTGACGAATTGCATAGGATATATGATCAAAGGCTAGAAATAAAACAAAAAGAATATTATATAAATCTTTCATCGATTTTCTTTTATTCTAAGTCAAAATAAAAGAAACCTTAGTTTCTTTTTTTTTGTATTCATTGCAATAGTGAATAAGTCAAAAATTCATTATTCATCTATACTTAGACATTAGTATTTATTCAATGATTTAAGAATAAACAAATTCGAGATTACTAGACTCAATGATGTACTATATAATAAAGCACAATCTTACAGCAAGGTTTAAGACAAATACATATTCATTCATAAGAATATACATTTACCAAGTGTTTATTCGAGATTCATAGTGCTTGAAAAATTGTTGTGTGTAAGTAACATGAATGATTATGTCACTAATGAAGGAACTACTCAAACCGGTATCCATTTTTTGAGATCATAACGAGTTCACCAGGAAGTCTCAGTAAGATTAAAGAAATCCTAAAAATAGTTCATGCTCATGGGTCTCTTGAGTCGAATTATGATTGTTCTACTGAATTTTTAATTTAACTTCAGATATTTGGGTCTGAAATTTCACATATAAGACACTTCGAATGGCTAGTAGAATATTACTTTATGAATATATTGAATATCCAAAAAACGATCGCTTGCTAAAAAAAAGAAAGAGTTTACTTGAAAACTCAATTATCTTAATAAAGGAATTTTTGATTAGTTATTTGACGTGTTTATGTGCGAAATTTCAAATAGAAAATGTAATAAAACGACCATACTACGGCTTTAGAGACATATAGGCACGAATCCTTTAAGAGTTTTCCTACTCTTCCGAAGATCTCCTTGTGAACCCAATATGAGTTGAAATGGTGGATATCAGTTCGTGTAGGCTCGTCGTACGAAAAAGATGTAGAATAGAACTCATACAAGTTCAATATAGTGTGTGCTAATATATTTAGTCTGAGTATGAATTTTACTTAACTAATGAATCACTATTTGAGTTTTAGAGAAAAAAATAAAAGAACAAAATCTATTAATGAAGACTGATTGACTTTCTTGAATATGGTTTGATATTTTAAATACATGAGCAGCATCATTTCTTCAACGATTTATTCTTTAATAAATCTTTATATGTAAAAATTTTTTACCACTCGTATCTCGTAAGAAAAGGACGTTTTTTTTATTATAGACTAATTTTTATTAAATCTACTTAACTAAATTGAATTTATTTTAAGTAACGTTCTTGAACAATATTTATATTAATGAATTTTCTTTGTACAAAAGAAAAATAATTATTCTTTTTCTTTTCATCATACTGCTCATTAAAGATTTTTTGAGTAAAAAAATGTCGTCATATTGTATACGATAGAAAAAAAGTCTATTTCAATCTAACTATCTATTATATACCTTATACTATAATCACATATATATACAATTAATGATAAAAAAAAACAAAATGAATGTTTTCTCTTCGTTACATTATTGATAAACTAGAATTACTATTGAGAATCCGATATGAAATTATACATTGTGATGGAAAGGGCAAAAAAACGTTTTCAGGAATACTGAACTTGACGTACATAAAAGATCAATTCAACTTGAAAATCATAGTAAATGTAGAACACATAATCAGTAGACATCTATTATACCTGCTTTATGTTTTTTAGATTATTTTTAACTTTATTTATATATCTACTACGAATGCATGAGAATTTATAAAAATACAAAACATAATTTGACATATGTAGGCTAATTGATTACAATAAGAGAATATGGAACTTTGTTTACGTTCGATAGAACAATAGATGAAAATAATTCTAATATGTTGTATAACCAACACCGGATATAATTAGCAAACTTAACTGCAAGTATCATATAGAAAACTAAATTTCATTTGTTTCCTTGGAGTTTTTTCTTACTTAAGAATGACTTGTAATCTAAATTTGTCGGAATAAAATTTTCAAAAAATAATCATATAGAAAACATCGTATTAATATTAAAAACCTATTCTCTAGCAACAGAATATTGAATCTGTCTGAAACAGCTAACGAAGGAAGTTCTATAACTTATTAATTATGTTCTATTAGGGAGAGTATGGATCATGTAGAGCTTAATGAACTACGGATACTCTGAAAATAGTTCAAACCATTTGCTTATTGCTGCGAGCATGTTACAGCAACATAATATTTTTTTTTAATTTGCTGTCATCGTCTCTCTTAGAGAAATTTATTTTTCTGAACTTTGTATATAAATGAGCCTTAAGCAGATCTCTCTTTTTGTCATTATGGCAGACGAAGATGTGACTTTCTCGCTTGGAAACGGATTTTTTTCACTCAGAAGTCATTCAATATATCTGAATTGAATCCATTGATTTCGAACATATTATCTTTGTCGATTAAATATTGTTTCAAAGCTAGAAAACTGAAAAACATCGTTTTTGGAAAACCACTGTACAGTTTAGAAATGTTTCCCTTAATAAGGATTATAAATACTAGATAGGAAAACATTCTAGAGATTGGTTGTAGGTGTTTTGCTCATTTTATGAAACTAGCCGTTCGAAGAATACTATAGAAAACCATATTATTTTTCTTTCTCAGACAATGAACGTGCGAATTAAAAATATATTTTTTACAATTATTTAGAACTCGTCTTAAAAATATAGAAAATATACTTGAATTATCTTTCGAACAATTTAACTATTTCAGATATGAATTTTCCAGATGATATCATGATTTTCAATTTCTTAGAAAGTTGTAACAAAATTATTTATATGATTAGATAGACTATATTTCGAAGTATAATTCCTTATATTCTAAGCTTGAAAAATTTATGATTTTCGTTTTTAGTCAAATGTCTTCTCTTAATCATCATGATATAAAAAATTCGGATAAATACAGAAAAATTTTGTTTTCTCGAAAGTATTCCTCTCCTTTTCTTCCATATAGTACGTCCGATTATGGTCAAAGTTCTTATGAATACTTTAGCCGAATTGAGGTATGTGTTTTGTTTTTCAAAATTTTCTTTCTATGAAATCTGGCAACCTTTTGAAAAAAATAGTACTATTGAAAAAAATCACGTTTTCTGCCGGTACTTCCGGTATCTTGTTTCGTCTAACGTTTAGGAAGGATATTTTCGCAAGAAACAAAACATATATCTTGATTGGTTCCTAATTGTCATATCTGTTACTTCTAGCCTATGATAGACCTATGGTAAATGTGTAGTTTTTTATATCGATCAAATATATCAGCAGATTCGATATTCTTATTTTAAACTAGGAGCAAATCAAAAAAGACGTGAAACTTTTACAATAAATACTTTTCTTGTTAAGACTTATCTATGTATAAAGTTTCAAGCACGGTATTAAGTTAAAAGAAATCGTATGGCTAAGTACATCTGGTTTATTACTTCAGTTGGAAATGATAAAAAACATGCTCGAATTGTCCTATTCTGAAAACTTTATTAGCATTAATAGGCAGTAAAAACAGAAGGATTTCAGAGTCATTTTTAAATAATTTTTTATTGATAAGAGATAAAAACATGCAGCTTCTATTGTGACCTTTTTTCTAGTCGAGACTTTAATAATAGGGCGAGATGAACGTCGAATTGAAATTAGAACTGATAATTCTATATTATAAAAAGAAAGTAAAAATTAATGATCCTGTAAATGAAAGATCTGAATTCAATGTGTGAAAGAGACGTATTTGTCGGTGTATAATCATATATCATCCCTTGAAATGAATCATGTTTCCTAAAATAATCCACAATGATTAAATCTCAAGCTTTATACAGATAAAGCATGACTTCGAAAAAGGTGCAAAGTAATCAAATTAACAATAAACTTAATTTTTATGTCATTCAAAATGAATGAATGAATTATTTTTGATTCATTCTGTATCCTGACAATGAAATGACTTCGCCTAAATTTAATTATATCACGTTACAAATAGCACTTGCATAATTTATTCTTGTGATTGACTCAATATCGACTCTACCGAATAAATCTCGAATGGTAAAGTTATTATCTACCTGCTTGTAAAACTGTTTCATTCATATAATATGAATGAGGATGTTCAGTACTCAATCTTAATCGTGTTTCTTCTTCTTGATGAACAAGTTCAGCATTAGTTATTGATTCTTTCCATGATTTAAAAGCAAACATTAAATCTCGTAAACGTAATTCAGGTCGTCCAATAGATAATAATTGATAAATATCACTCGCCTAAACAAAGAAAGAAAAGAAAACAACGATGAATTAACTAATTTTAATAATAGAAATGACTTACAGTAATTTCAATTTTTTTACATTTAAATATAAAATATTCAGGCACAACAAGTATACGTGATGAACAACAATTTGTACCATTTATATTAACTAATGGTGAACTAGGTGATGGAAGTGATGATGAATTTACATTAAGATAATTTTCTACCTAAAAATTAAAATAATAATTCAATGAATGAAACATAATTTGATAAAAATTTCTTATTACAAAGACATAACATCTAATTTTTCTTAGAATTTATAACCGAAATTCTTCTTTTTATTTGTATTAAACATCCTAATATATTGATAACATAAAGAATGCATGTTCCTTTAATAAATATTAAGATTTAAGATAGCTTTCCAAGAAACTGTTGCTGTATTTGAATCGCAATATTTTCATTAACAACTAATGTATTTCTTCTAGAATATGGCGAAAGTTGTTGAGATTGTTCGTACTCAACTCGAACTATTACTGATTCTCCTGATTCCTACTTTTATCTTATCTAGAGTAATCGATTACACATCACTGATATTTTGCAGCAGTTATCAAAATTTTTATTAACTATTCTCAAAATGAAAAACAAAATCTTACCCATCGTTGTTCTTGTATAAGTGCATTAAGTTCATCAAAACCTCGATAACATAGTTCATTTAAATTTTCCATTAATTCATGCATATTAGTTGAAAGATTTCTTGATGGTGATTGTGTTAATATACTTTGTTGTTTTTCAACTAATAGTGATTGCATTTTATGCTTTGAATTAATATTTGATGGAATTGTTGTTTGTTGCCAAGATGGTTCAGGTGTTGATGCAGCTGCCATTGATGCAAGAAAATTAATATTATCATGTACAGCACGTTGTTGGTTATCAATATGTGTCGTCGTTGTATTTTGTGGTGATGAATAGTTGAATATTGATAAAGATTCATCATAGAATAATTTATTAACTGTTGGTATATGTGATTGTTGTTTTTGTTGCTGACTTAATTGAATAAGTGCTTCATCAATTGACGATGATGTTGATGATGATGTTGATGATGATGATTGACGATTTGTTGATGATGTTTTAGTTGTTAGTGATTTTGTTGAAGCGAAATCTATGATAATAGATTTTGATAAATCTTACTGACATATTCATAATTATAAGTTTTTCTTCCTGAATTATAGTTAATTTAAGGAAACTAATATCTGCGCCAAAATTAGACAGATATACGTGTGAACTCAATAACTCAAAAATGGTATCAACTAGTGATTTGTGATTAGAATTCGTCGGATTTGATGGACTTTCGTTGTTGAATACAAAAAAAACTCGAAAACAAGTGTCTTGTATGTTCGAAGTGCAATTTCGATTTCAACTAGAAAATTTCATTGAAAGAATCAAAGTATGGCTCGACCGGACCGGAAAAAATTTGATAAACCGGGTCCAGATCTGAATATTTTAGACTCAACGAGTTCCATTTACGATTTTCAGCAATTGATAGAGAAAAACTTCGAGCGTCTTTTTTTTGTGTGAGACTGTATAAGACAACATTATTTTAAGACTTATTATCTTCGTAAAACATGTTTTTTTCACCTGTAAATATAATGCGAAAAAAGTGCGCATCTGTTCGATCACACTACCGATTTAAAAAAAAATTTCTGACTCTTTCGTCAAAGGTTTTTTTTTAAATTAAACACTATTGAATGTTTTGCGAAGATAATGAACTCTTTAAATAGCTTTTCCTTAAGTAATATCAAATAAAAGAAAAATCTCGAGTTGTTCTCTTTCTCCTGCTGAAAATCGAAGGTTGCTAGGTGCTGTCGTTGTTGTGTTATTGAGTTCACACTAACTTCTTATTAGTTCTGGCACGGATATGAATTTCACTTAAAAGTTTTATTTTTGGAGATAATGAGAATATGGCAACTATTTATTATACGGTTGAACACCTCACTATAACAACCATAATTGAAGAAAAAAAAAATTTATGAATGAGTTCCGTTATTTTTTATTTTTAGTCTTAATAGAGACTATTTAATGAACTGCAAGAATTACTTCAAAATGTGTTTATTTTTAGTTGAGTTTTTCTCCCAAGATATTGCACTGCAATGCCTAGTTTGATAATTTGTTAGAATATTTTATAAGAGATACTTATGAATACGATACTTATTTGTTTAGAATAGTTTAAACATTATCGAAATCTGCTTCAAATTGTAATATGACGATGTTATTAAGGCGGTACTCTAACTCTACCCTTCATGTTTCTTCTCCTTATATACCCTGTGAAGTAGGATAGAGTTAAATGTACATTGTACAACTCTTATTTGTTACTTGTTGAACAGCGCAAGGGTTTGAAGTTTTTTTTTCATCTGAATTCACAGAAGTGCTTAATTTATAAAAAAGAAAGCACATTTAAGAGGATCGACAATCAGTAAAAAAAAATATTTTTAGACTATGTTTATCATTTACTCTACGAGGAAGCATTCAATCTAATTCAAACTTGAGCAAGCTGAATAGATACTAATATTTATTTGGTGTCAAATACCAAGAAAATCCAAACATCATTAATTCTTATTGAATTTCTCGTTTCAGTCGGAAATGAAAAAAAAAATATCAACATATAAAATTAGGATAAATTTTACTGTATATACTGCAATGAGTATAGGTTGCGGCTTTGCGGTAAACGATGTCCATATAAGAATAGTGATGTGAGCAAATTTTCTTAATATTTTAATTCAACTTTCAAGTCTGATGTGTATAACAGACTCGGCGTTACAAAAAAGTAAATATTATAACAAAAGTATGGTTTTATTTGAACTTTAGTCGTATTTGGGATTTCTCTAAGAAAAAGCTTGTTATTTTTTTAGTAGCGTTTCCCGAAAATATCTTTAAATGGATTACATACCACTCATTCCTAACAGCACTACACGGGCTAGCCATGCACGTACAAAATAACGGTGAATCCATTATTAACACTATGCTAGTCTTTGGTCGGTTTTAACTTTTTCGATTCAGGGAGGTCTATTTGAAGAAAATAGCTGAATTATACCAAACATAATTATATCTTGAGCGCAAAGTCTCTCTCGAACAAGAAGATTTTGACAAAACTCCCACAGATTTGAATTTCTGGTTTCCAAAAACTTCAGTCTAATTCTTATAAAACTTAGCTAGTTTGTTTCAAAAATGGCCTTCTTGACAGAAATACTCAAGATCAATCAAAAACCATCATAGTGTTATCATGCGTTCGTGTTTAGACTACTGCGAAACTGTATGGAAGAGCGGCGCATCTCCACCATTACATTCCTAATCTTAAGATTAATCTCTTTATTATTGGATAACCATTCAATAAATAAATTGTTTAGTCTAAAACAAACAACTTCCTACCTTTCTGACCATTACTAAAAAATGAATTTGGTGATGCAAATATATGACTTGATGTATTATCTCCAGATTTCTGTATTATATCAGCATCGATTGATTTTGTTGATATAGGACTTTTTGTATTACTTGTATCAATTGATGAGAAATTTTTAGTTTTTAATGAAAGACTATTGGGTGTATATGGTTCAGCATTTGAATTAATTAAATTAGCTGTTGCTGTTGTTGTAGATGAAGAAGGTGTATTAGTGGAGAAAATCTGACTTGATGATGTTGATGAGTAATGAGGATTGGACATTGGAAAAAACATAGATTGTTCATCGGATGTAAATGATGAATGAGATGATGATGATGAATGAACATTACCGCCAATTGGTTGTTGCTGTTGAGTATCTAAGAAAATAAAAATGATTTTAGGATAGTTAAAAAAAAATGAAAAAAAAAAGAAATAATTTGTTATTTTTATTCTTTACCGACTATGGTCGATTGTAATAACTGACTAAAATTGATTGTATCTGAACAAGAGACTTGTGGTTGAATACCAGCATTACTAATTGATGATATTGTTCTTGAATTATCCGATGATAATGATTTATTAAAACGATAATTTTCAAAACCAGGTGGTGGTCCAATAGATTTTTGTTGTGATGAACAAACAAGATCATTAACTTGTTGTATAAAAACATCATCTAATGTATTATTATTATTATTATTTGATAGTTCATTCTCATTATCTATAGTTGTTGTTGATGGTGTTGTTGAGACAATAGATGATACGAATAGAGCGGCAAGATCAGCATCAGATAAATTATAATTATTATTATTAGTAGTAGTAGTAGATTTATTCACTGTTGATAAATCTATTGTATTCATTGTTGGTGTTGATGATGAATAATCAAATAGATTTTGTGTGGACGGATTATTAAGATCAGTTAATAATATGGATGAACTATCAAGTACTAAAATTAAAAAAGAAACTTTTATTAAATTTGACTACGATGTTGTATGAAACTTCCTGGTTGTTTTTATTCAAGAGTAATGACGGAATCTTTCAAAGATCACTTGAAAGCACGAACAAACAGATTTAATCCACCAACTTATTTTGTAGAGGGTGCTAAAAATTTATTGCACTTGCGAGAAAATTACTTCAACTGAGGCCCACCATTAGTGTCAATGTTGGACCTAGAAACAGGTCTGAATAAGAGTAGTAAAAGTCTAAAGATGTTCGTCACTATGGGCCTTTATCGTCGAGTTATGACTGATTTACGAGTTTTCTGAACTATGTTTAGATACTCCATGGAAGATCACATAACGAAGTTTTAATTCAAAATTTGCCCTATAGATAGATCTAATGATTCTTAGAATATTCTGAAGTTTCAGTCGGAAGGAATGTTACTTCGTTGAGGAATTGAATTTTTCAAGTGAACTCATTTTTCTTGATAAAGATTATTTTTGGAAATTTAATACTTTGACGAACGAACATTCTTTTCGGCTGAAACTTCCAGGATATTCTAAAAACCGTTAGACCTATCTACAGGAGACATTTCGAATCGAATTTCTGTTATTCGACCTTTCAAGAACTACCTAAACATTGTCCAACAATTTAGTAAGTCTGTCATAAATCGGCTCAAAAAGACTTGCTAGGTTAATTCTCTTTGTTTGCAATCTCAACTAATCTTTGAAAGGTTTCTGCACGGCTCTTGAATGAAAATAGATAGAAACTTGCCGAACATAAAGTTTCGCTTGCTTCTTTTGTCTAGAAACTTTCGAATTAGTTGTTGTTTATGAAAAAAACTATTTGCAACAAATTGGCATGTATAGGTTTTATTACAAGTCATCAATCATATATATTTTTAGTACAAGTCAATCGGTTCACTTTATCTTCTCTCAAGTTTTATCACTTTAAGTATTATCGAGTTCGATTTAGATAATTAAAAAAGAAAAAAAAAAGAACAATATATCATTTATTAAATTCTATATACGTGTACTAGAAACTAATAAATATTGCTATAAATAAACAACAATCATCAATAAAACTAGATAGACTGTTTTTTAATATATTCTATGAATCTAATCATATTCTTAATATTGTTACATTGTCAATAGAGTTACAAAATATTGTATTTGCAGTTTTTAATATAGTCATTTTAATATAAAACTATAAAAGCCCGAAAAGATGAAACATTGCCGCTAAGAAACATTAAAGTTGACACATCATTTCACATTTTTTTTGTGAAAAAAGTGAAGAATTGTCCTTGTTTGTCAGCCTTAACACATCGGATTGAACTGAAAACTTTTCTATACTTGTACTAGTAAAAATTGAGAGTGCTTACTGTTTTTTTTTGGTTCACAGTATAATATACCATTTTTTTGTCAGGGTTAAGAAAAAATGCTTCAGCTAAAAAAAAGCCGTGATTTTGTCGGGTTCATTCTGAAGATTTAGGTACATTTTTTTACTGGAAGAACAGCAAAAAAAGAAACTAAAAAAGCATAGACAATGCAAATCATATCTGATATCTAGAAAAATTTATCCTTATCAGACGCGTTGTGACTAGCGAATTACGGAGTCACGTTTTTTTGACTTCGATTCCGACGAGGTTACGTTGCAGAGTTCAGTGCAGATCTCTAGCTGTGACTGAGAAAGACGGCATCCGAAAGATTTTTAGTCTAGGATAACTTTTTCTCTAATCATCAGGATTTATTTGCTTTAACGCTTTCGACTTTTCTAATTAACCGTCATCCAAAAATGCCAGACAGGGTTTTGTAAAGTAAACAATTTATATTCAAAATACAATCAAATATTTACTGATTCCAAAGAAAAATGGATTCTCTCACGACTGTAATAAAAAAGAGAATTTGATACTTTATATTTTTACATGGAAGTAATGTCTGTAGGCATCAACGAAACATTTTTTTTATTAATGTTTTACTTCAGGCTAAACTAAACCATGACAATCATTCTCAAATTACTACATAAAACAACGTATTTAAAAAAAGATTAGAAATTTAGATTAAAATAGAAGTTTCTACTGAATAATCTAGAAATGAATGTATATTATAATAAGAATTATTTATATTAATTGTAATTTTATCCAATAAACAAAACCATCATATGATTAATGTCTCGTAACACATCAACCAACAAAGATTTCTAATCCATTCTGTCAACTTTTTTTTATTGATTTTCTTTAGAAAAAAATGAACTTTTGACTTTACGAAAGTATCATCGGTAGACATGCAGAATTTTCTATTAAAATAAAAAATTTCTTCTACTGTCAAAAAATAATAAATCATTTCTTTTAAAACATATATATATTAAAGACAAACAAGACTACTATGCATTGAAAATACACCTAAATAAATAAAAAAATCTACCTTCATCAATTATCAAATAATACTCATAGTTTTAGTACTTGATCATTCCAGAAACAATTTATTAACTTTGAATCAACACAACATTTTTTTGTCTTAAATATTGTTCACTTAGCATTAGATGTTTCAAATCGTAGTGGAGCTATCGAGAATAAGAGAACAATAGGTCAGATTAAAGATTAATAGAATAACGATATTTTCTAACTTGTCATGTTACCTTTGACAGTCTTGTCAAAGGTTGATAACAAACAGTTTCTTATATGTATGATTAACAAAAAAAAAACAAAGGTCACCATAAACAGTGACACAAACACAAGATACACTCTGATCCCCCCCTCAAATTTGGAGAACGTAGCAAAATAAAACAAAACGTAATATAACACATATGATATGTTAAAGGAGACATCTATTGAATGATGAAAATAATTAAACAAACAAGCAGTTAGATTGTTCTCTATTGAGAAATAAATCATACAATCTGTATATGAACTTTCTGGTCTGATTACTATAAAAGAAAAACTTTATTAGCTAACTTTCTATATTAGAACGTTTTCATGCAGACAAGAATTCTTCTCATATTTCTTCTTACGTGCATAGACGCACACAAATAGGAGTCTGCAAGTTTGGCATAATTATGTTCATATTTAATGATAAAAGTTTTATATGTGATTAGAATAAAGAAGATTAAACAAGTAATATTGTATCGATGACGTAGAACATTATTACTCTACTTACCGTTAGAATTAGTATTTGAAGGTAAAGCCATGGTTGAATTTAACTCTCGAATTGGCATAAAATAGTATTGATCTGTTTGATTTACGATGACACTTAAAATAGAAAAAAAATAAATATATATATATATATGTAAAAATGAAATACCTTGATTGTTGTTCTTTGAAAATTGATTGCTCAATTAAATGTTGAGTGTAATTTTTTTCTAAGATCAAATTGACCTCGTTATCACAGTGTGCGTCTTCGTTGAAACTAACATATATATGTTAAAATAATGTTGTTGTTGTTTGTTTTTTTTTCTTTTATTTTTATTGAAATAAAATAAATAAAATTGTACTTACTGTGAAGATTTAGTTTGTGGACGGTGCGTCGTAGATGTTGAATAATAAAAGTTCATTGGGATCAGAAATACGATTTATTAACCGTTCGATTCATATATATGGCTATATTGATAACATTATTTTCTTACTATATCTCGAGTACTAGAAATAAAAAAAAAAAACATTTTTTTTTTTCAATAGGATAAATAAAAAACTAAATAAAATAATCAACCTTGAAGAGAATATTTCTTTTTTTCTTTTTTTCTCTTGTTTTTTTTTGTTATTGTTGTTATTAATGTTACTGCTGCTGCTCTCTAGACACTAGTTGAATAAATCAGAAAAAAACATTTGTTTTATGACGATAATTAGACAAACATCGATAGTAGCGACAATTATAGAGGATGAATAAATGAAAATCAATTGGTTTAAAGCAATAAATGGATTCAGCATTAGATTTTCAATAGATGACGTAAAAAAACAGAAAGATTTTTTGGAAGAGGGATTAAATAGATGTTTTTTTTGAAGTTCCGAGATACTTTTCTTCTCTATATCGTATATTATGAGAAATAAATAAATAGTAGCATGCCTTGTCCATAATAATATACACATATATAATAAATCTATTTTGATTTGAGTTCGAATATTCTTTCAGATAAAATTCAATATCAACAAAAGAATATTTCGGAAATGAATAACGGATTTGACTGATACTATATTAAAATCTAGATTAATTTTGAGATAGATGCAAAGATAGTTCATGAGAAACTTGCATGGAGCGGATGCAACGCCATCATGTGGTTCCAGACATCCTACAAGAACACTGAAGAGACAAATTCACTATTGCAAAACGCATTCAGAGAACTAAAATTCCATCCTATTGAAGAGTTGCAAGACGTGCAAAGCATTTTCATGAAGGAAGAGAAAATATTAATGATGATTGTCGATCTAATTGTCAGGTTTTCAAGCTCACAGATGTAAATATTGAACTAGTACAACAGGCTATTAATAGTAATTCACATTCAACTTATAGACTTCTCTCTCTCACAATATAATGAAACGAAATATCTACATTTGTCTAAAGATAAGAAAAATTTCATCACGTTGGGTGTACTATCAATTTAATGATGAGCAAAAATAAATATGCGGTAGAATTTGGCAAAATTTCGTGATGGATCATATCAATTTTGTACTATCATTACAAATGATGAGACATGAGTCTATCATAGATAAGTAAGGTGCAAATCAACTAACGAAAGATGATGAATCACCAACGAATATTGTGTATTGAAATAGATTTGAATCAAAAATTTTGTGATTTGTATTCTTTAAATCAAATGATTTTGCTCTTATAAAATCTGTAGATAAATTCAAAGACTATAAGTTACAACTATGATATTAAAAATTGCCTGAAGCTGGTTGTCAAAAAAAAAAAATATAGAAAAAAAAAGAAAGTCATCAGGTGTAAAAAAAGTATAAAATTACTTCATAACAAAACTCGATCTCATATTCATCCGAAATGTTTTTAATTATTTAACACAAGAAGGAATTAATATCATGTTGTATCTCGCGTTTTCATCGGATCTTACACCATGGTATTTTTTACTAAATGATTTTATCAAGCGTAATTTAACTGACCAAACAAATAAAAAACCTATTGACTGATACTATCTCTAGGATAATTAAAAATATTTCAGAAGAAAAGTTTGACAAATTGTTAGAAATAATGAAAGTTAGTATAAATAATTTTCAACTTTGAATAAATTAATCAAAAAAATTTCTCTTTATTTTTACTTAATCTTATGAAAACTTTTAGCCAACTCTAAGTGTGATGTTTCCTATAAGAATTATCTGAATACATCTTCATATAAATTAGTTTATCATTAGAATAATAATTTTTTTTTCCAATAGACTTATTTTTCAAAACATTCTTATATCATAGACGTTGTTATTATAAAACTTCTTAACATCAAATAATTCCTCAGCGAATCATTTTTCTGCGAGAGAATCTATTCATGATACACAGATTTCTATTAAACCCCCCCTCATAATAAAAGACCCCCCCCATATTAGAAGACCCCCCGTTTTAGAAGACCCCTCCGGAGGAGTCACTTCATAGAAATTTCTTTTTTTCACCAGCAAAAATTTACAAAATTTACAAAAGTTCGCTGGACCATAATAGAAGACCCGGGGTCTTTTATTGTAGGGGGGGGGGTTTAGTATATAAGAACTTTTATAAACCTATCTTGTTCTTTGTGATAGAATTTAAGGCCAAATCTGTGATCTCATTTGTAAATCATCAGATTTCAAGTTATGAAAGTACCTATTTAGTCTCTATTGAGTTTTATAATATTTTTATTATTCTGGTAGAAAAACGGTCTTGTCAGCAGCTATTTTCATTATTAGAACTCTGTTGGAAACCAAATAAAATAGTATTTATATTCAGTATCAGCATGGAAATCTACATGGAACAAAATACATCATTTTCCCCACGAATAATGTTTTTCTATTGGCTCTCAGAAGTCTTTTTCTGAAATTTCTTCTTAGAGTGTATACTGCTAGATGTAGTTTTTCATGCTGTTTCAAAATATACTATTTACTATCGTTTTCTACTAAGTTTTGATAATGAAAACTGCTCAAGACAAAGTCGTTTTGCTACTGAAATAACAAAAATATTAATCTTGCTCAGGAATAAGAGCTCTGCAGAAATTGAATATGTCAAGAGAAATAAAATATTTAGTCTTATATTCTATTACAAATAAAAAACAAGATAGATTTTCATATAGGAGTAACAATATTTACATTATTAATTTTGAATATCAGTAAATAATACTTTTCTATTCTATTTTTTATACTGACGTCTAAAAAAAGAATCTTTGAAATCAAAGCTATTATGATAAAAATGTTATGTCAATCAAATATATAAATTATTGAGAAAGAAAATTCATTCGAATTTTGCATTATGTTCATCTCATATAAATAACTATGTATGAATAAAAAAAAAATACAATAAATATTTCAGATTGTTTTATTCAATGCGCTTTCGAAATAACAAGTTTGATCAAGCTGAAGTTTTATAGAATGAACATATCAAAATTTGTAACTTCTGTAATTTAGAATTATTTACGTGAAATAAAACTAATAGATCTGAAAACATCTTATTAAGGTTGTTTTTTTTTTTGATAGTAAACATTTTCTCTCAAAGCGATTAAAATTAATATATAATCTCTAGAGAAAAGTCTTTTTTGTTGTCTTCGTTTATTCTCTAGGTCACTAAGCTTAACATAAAGATATAACATTTTTATTAATAGAACAAATCATTTAATAAATAGACTAATCCATAATTTCTTGATTTGTTTTCAACAAACGACCAGTTGTTTTACTATTTATATTCATCTGAATCGACAAGATGTCTTAAAAAAAAACAAGTTATCTATCATAAAAGAATTTGAACATCTCGATTATGATTTCATTCAATAAAGTGGTTTTGAGCTTATCAAAATTCTTTTTTTTTAATATCATTGTAGACTTTTAACTATCTATATCTCCATTTTCTTTTGTATAAACATTTGTTTTGTATTTACAACTAATTGATACCAAATCAATTAGAAGAAATTCACTATTGATTATAAATTTTCTAAAAGCGTTCAATCAATGTTTATACATATAAAGAAGAAAACTCTGAATGATTCAAAATATGCAATAATGAAAAAATAGAATAAAAAGAATTCTTTGTATGGTTTTTTTGAAAACTCAGCAAACGCTTTTTTTGCATAATAAATCTGAAAAAAGTGCTACATTGATTTGTTAAAACTATTATCAAAATATACAAGTTTCTTTTTCAATCGATGACTTTTGAAATACCTTGTTTGTCCGAATATGTAAATCAATGCATTTATTCAGACAAAGAGAACTTACCAAAGTATAAAGCTATGTACAAAGATTTATTGACAAAATGAAACTGTTGTTTTTTTTACACTCGTTTATATTTACGTCAATCTATAATAATAACATATGCTAGGAAAATTCTTAGTTTGCTATTATTTTCTAAATTATAATTGTGAATAGCAGTATAATCTACACAATACTAAAGGGTGATACAACAGTTTCGATCCTATTCAATAAACTTGCAAACTTGTAATAAACATATAATTTTGTAGACAAAGACTAGAGGTATTATCTAACAAAAAGTAGTACAATGTTATAGTTTTTCAATAAAAGATCTAAATGATTTTTAAGTTTGTCAAATTGATGTTTCTTTTTTTTTGTTTTTATAAACATCAATAATCAAATTTATTGATGCAGGAACCTTGTTTTTTTGGACAATTGCTTTAATATAAATTATTTTCTCACATTTTTCCATATGTCAATAATTTTTTGTTTGGGGTCATTCAATGAACTAAATCTACATTTAATTAAATCTTGTTCAATGACATTCTAAAAGCTTCATATTGGCTGTATATCTATTCATTAAGTTTTAAAGTGAATACAGAAGGCTTTTTAATAAAGCTATAATAACTATCAGGAAAATAAACTCAAATAGATGCTGGCATATTATCGAACAAAGTTCCAAGAGTGAACTTCATAAAAAGATCATTATCAATGAGAAAAAATTAAACAATATGACAAATATCATTTAACTAAAATGATACGTCCTATTAAAAACACTCTCCCAATTTTCACAAAAAAAAAATGTTTAAAACCAGTATTGTTTTGTCTAAGATGGAGTGATTATTTCTTTGCATGTGTGCTTGACGAGATGGATATTACTGTAAATATGAGGTAGTGTTAGTAGACTCAATCGATGAAAATTAGATCGTTACAAGTTTTCATGATGTATGTCAAGAACACTTCAGTATAGGATAAGCTACTATAACTCTCTTATCCTTGGCTTAAAACTTATTAAATCTTATTGTACATAGATCACAGATCGTGAATATATTGATCATTTTGTTCGTTACTTTATATATATATATACATATATCTTCTTCTTCAAATAATAATTGTAATCTTTGTCTACAAAATTATATCTATATTACACGTTTACTAATTTATTGCGAGATGTTGTTGATAATCCAATATAGCATTACTAAAAATAAAATTATAACGTTTAATTCTTTGATGCTTATCAAACTTGTATATTAACTCTAAATATTAAACATTAATTTGTTTCTTATTGCTTTCTAGTAGACAATGCTTTTCTATACATTCATTGATCAAAGTAAATACCGCTTCTATTGTTAATATAGGCACATTCCTTCATGTTTCATCGAACAGACTATTACTAAGTCTTCTTCTGTTGCTGCTTTTTTCTTCCTTATCTTGTCTTACACTCGACTTGTCTCATCACTAATTACTTAGTTTATTGTTCAAATCAGAATATGATAAATCACAAAAAGAAAAACGAGAAGATCCGAAGAACAATCAACAGTACTTTAGGGATCAATCTGTTCATCATGTGATGTATTTACTTGTCTATCTGCGTGATGTTTTCATTCGAGTCTATTTTTTTTTACTCATTCAATCTCAATGGAATTACATGACTATTATCTACTAGTTGAATATAGATCAACGATAAATATATTTCGCCGTGGGATACTAATGAATTGAACATAACGGGAATGTTTATATAAGAAAAAAAGAGTCTTGCTAATTGCTCAGCATGTGAGTTTTTTGAATCTTTCTCTCTCTCTCTTTCGTTATATATATATATATAAAATGAAAACCAAATTGTTAAATATGTACTTAATTTTGACACATTTTGTTAAGAAGCATTCATTCTTTATCTCTTTCCCATCCAAATATAGACAATAGATGTGTCAACTTTAATGAACTATTGGTTTGTCTTTCAATAGTTTATATTCATTGAAGCACATCGATTCTGTTGTGTTCAAGTGTCAAAAAAGGAAGATCAAACAAGTCAAAGAAAAACAAAAAAGAAAAAAAAAAACAAAAAGAGATAAATACGATTTTGTCACTCAATGGTTCGTGTTTGTACATTATTGTGGATGATACCTAGTTCTTAATGGTGTCATGTTCAATAGCCTTCCGGTCAAAGTGAAATCTACAGATGGTGTCGTGTTGTGTATCCTTTTCTTTCTATAAAAGAGACAATCGATTGTGATAACCACATCCTGCCGACATGGAAAGAAGAACTTGTAGATTCAATAGCGCGATTGATGCGTAACTGACACGAACATGCCAACATAGTCGATAATGATAGCAGAAGAAGAAAAAACAGCGAGTAGTACGTCATCAAACAATACTATTGATTATCGGTTCCAAAATTTTCTATCGTTAGCACATTTGTGTCGAGAACACACCAAGTAATAAATGATGATGGGTCAAAGCAATAAAATCAAAATTATTAGAAATGATGCCGACAACATTGATACATATGAAGAAGAAAGAGAATGATTATTCGATATTAATTTAACACTTACTTGTAATCATGAGTTAATCATTAAAGATAAAACTGAAAAAAAAAATTCCTGTAGTTAGGACTTTATCAAAGGAACAGAGCACATCATTTGTCTAAGATTCAAGCGTTATTCACCCCCTATAGAGCTAATTCGAGCCTTGTCGAATAATAATTTGGTATTTGCCATGAAGTTTTTGACTCGAAATTAGATAGTCTGTCCGAATATATGAGATACTTTTTTTCAATTTTTGATGATTAGTGTACTCTATACATTTCTCAGACATCTAAAGCCCAAAATGTTCATAGATGAATCGAACGAGCTCTATTTCTTTGTCTTCAATGTTGAACTAAGTCTCTGATTGTAATCAATTGAAACTCGAACGAACTAATATTATCATTTGTAGTTTTTTCTTATTTTATCTTCATGTATATTTTTAAACTCATTGAATATTTAATTTATCATTTTTCGATTGACTTGCCCGCCCATATCGTGTCTCGTTTCTTTTTTTTCGTCTATATATACCGCTAATGAACTCAACCATAACGGTGTCCATATGGTGATGTTTACCTAGGTGATTCAATGAACAAACGTCCTATACGATGACGAAGAAGAAGAAGATGGAGTGTCCTCGGGCGACAAGAAATAGATAGATAGATAGATAGATAAATAGATATATATCCATGTTAGTAGTGATCATCGCTTAACGGTTATATGTGTATATAATGTAGAGAGAGAGAGAGACTAGAACAGCTTGCATATTTGCGATATTTATCTTTTGAAGAAAAGCTTGAGGCAGAATGTATTACTGCTGTATTTAAGAATGAAGACGAAAAAAAAAAAGAAACAAGGTTTTCGATATAAATGAACAAACACAATATACAACATGCGAAAGCAAAAGAAATACATTGAATGAGAATAGGAAATAAAAAAATAAGACAGATCTTCTTCCTATTTATATTTATATGTATATATCTAGATTATTAAAAGTACGGAGCATAAACTCCAACATGATGTTGTTGATTTGTCATATAAGATGATTTAATTGGTGATGATGATGTTGATGAAGAAGATGTTGATGTACCTGTTGTTCCTATAGATGATAACATTGATGTTGAAAATAATGGATGAAATGCTGCTGCAGCTGCATAAGCAGCTGATGATGATGGTGATGATGATCCACTGTTAACTGCCATAGCTGCTGCAGCTGCATGAGCATGATAACCATTAAATGTTGGTTCATTCTTCATTAAAAGTCCATATGAAAATGAATCTTTATCTTTACTAGTAGATGATTCATTACGTTTTGTATTTGGTTTACGATTACGTGTTTGAATATTTTCTTTTTTTAATGCTATTGGACGATTTATCTGTGAAATCAAAAAATTAAAATTAGAAAAAAACAAAAAAAAAAAAGATAAAATTAATGATTAAGTGAGAATCATTCTAATTTTAAGAAAGTAAGAAAAAGAAACTAAAAATTCTTTTCACACATAAGTGTGAGAAATGATTTTACACACTAATTGTATTTTTCTTCTTCGTCTTCTATAATCAACACGTTTATTGCTTTTTTTTGTTTTTGTAAAAAATCTTAAATTGATCTTTGTTATTCTGAAGATATTGTTTTACTTTCTTTTTTTTTGAAATACCTTATGAAGTTTGAAATATAATCCACATGCATTACAAACACTTTCACCACGTCCATTTCGACGCCATAATGTTGTTGTACTCGTATTACAATTCGAACAATAAACGCCTGTTTTCTTAACTGTTGACTATAGCAGAAAAAAAATAATAGATAAAAATAAATTTGAATTTATAATTTATCTACTCACTAAACGTCGTTTTGGTTTAATCAATGGTCGATTGTGTCCATTCATTTTATGATATAGTCCACATGCATTACATAAATAATTTCCATTACCATCACGTCTCCATAATGGTGTTGCTTTAGCTCCACAATTAACACATTCCCGGCCTTCTGCTAAACAAAATAAAATAAAATAAAATTTAATTGATTAGATGATATTCTTTTTATTATTTATATTAAACCTTGACTAGGTTTTTTTTTTGATGTTAAATTTTTCGTTGGTGAATCAGATGATGATTTCATTGTTGACCAAAGTACTGATGAATCTTTAAGAACATGTCCCCAATTATGATGTGATTGTTGATAAATAGATGAATTTGTTATTGGAGATATATTATGATGATGTTGTTGTTGTTGTTGTTGTTTATTTGATGTATCAAGTAATGTATCATGTGGAAGATCTTTTGGTGGTGTTGGAGGATAATATATTTGACCAAATGATGTTGTTGATGAAGGATTTGTTGTTGAAGAAAAATTTGTATGAGCATGTGGAGGTTGAGAATGTGAAGATGATGAATAAGGAAATGTTGATGATGTTTGTGATGGCCAATTACTAACAGAATATTTACTTGATTCAACCCATGAAAGGGATGTAAAAGCTTAAAAATTTTAAAAATTAAAATTAAAAAAAAAATGTTATCTTCTGATAGTTTGTTTTTAATATAATTTAATTTACGTGCTGTTCCATATGGTCGATAATAGTCTACACTTGTTGAATAACAATCTGTTGGATAATTTGACCATGTATTACGATGATTTGATGATACTTCAAATGCATCCATATTTATATTTATCTAATTAAATAAAGAATGTAATGATAACAAAAAGAAAAAGATTTTATTGAAAAATAGTTGATATCTTGTCTTTGATAGGATCTTTTGTTGAAACTACAAGTTACACGCGTCGACCGGTGGTAGAGATAACAACATTTTTCTTCTTCTTCTCATTTTTTTTTATATGTATGTATGTGTATCACTGTGGAGATAGTATAATTCTTTTTCCTTTTTTTTTCCTATGACTTACTGTTCTTTCTTTTATTTATGGTTTGATGTGCAAGGCAATTTCTGTCTTCTAGTTTCTTGTTCTATGGTAATGTAACGACTAATGAGATAAATTCACTCATGCGAAAGGAAGAAACATCAATTTTCTTTTACCCCTTTTTTTTTTTTTTCGTTATTCTGAAGTTATTTGCAATGGGATTGGTTGATTGATTAAATACTTGATTTTGTCCAATGATAAGAGAGAAGAACGTTATCTGATTGGAAAAAAAAAAGTACAAAGAATAAGAGAAAGAAGAAGACGGAGAAGAAGAAGAAGAAGTAGAAGAAAAAAAATATATCGATAATTATGAGGTTATTTTTAGTCAGTTCATGTCAATGTTTGCGTACAAACAAACTTAATTATTTTGTTTAATCATGAAAAAAAAAAAAACAAGCAAGACCAAGAATGTTGATAATTAAAGAAAAGTAAAATATTTTGGACGTATTGATCTGTCGATTAATATCTAGTTGTTAATCAAAGTTAAATTATTAAGCGGCATTTTTGTCTAATATATTCAAATGTGTTTGAAGACATGAAAAAAAACCTGATGAATGATGTAACAGTTCGAGTTTTAAATATATTCATACATGCGCTTAGTTTGTCATCTTCTATACCACCTACTAAGCATTTTAGCTTTTTCTTCTAAATGAATATATCGATATTGAACCTATTAATAAATGATGATTATCAGAAAAATATTTCCGATAGATAGATCAAGTCAAAAATGTTTTATTAAAAAGCACAGGAAAAAAAAAAGTCCAAAGATTCGCATCATTTTAGTTACATTTGCTTGATGACGTTGATATTTGTTTATCTATATATTCAATCAATCATTGAATTAATCGATAGCATACAAAAAGAAAAAGGAGTGAAGAGGAGTGTGACATACTATCATACAGGTATGCATATGTATATTCAATGAAATCACTTTCGAAACGATGAATGAGAGAAAGAAAGTCCATTAGATGACAGTTAATCGACAAGCGAACAAACGAGTACAACTGTCAAATCATAAATCCAATGTAATAGAATGAAAATATTATTTAAAAGAATTATCACCTAGACCACAAGCTTTCTTTTTCTTTTTTTTGTTATTCATTTTCTTTGCATCAAAATGATAATTAGATCATTTGTAAAAAAAGAATCCGAACTTCTTTTGAGAGAAATGAGCCATATATATATATGCCCGAAGGTAGGCGTTACCGATTCTTTAACACAGACACACATCTTTAGTTGATGTGTAAAAGAAAAGAACTAAGGAAATGAATGACAGACAGATGGATGATTATGAGTGTGTTACATACATCGTGATAGATAGACACACTTGCCAGAATAACAACGACAGTTTGTTTCAATTCTATCCTGTTGTTATTGTTATTCTACTTTGACGCGTATAGTAAAAAAAAAAAGAAAGAAAACCTAATCCTTTCACAGATTTTTCAATATTCTTAGACTTTCTTTTGAACTACATACATATATATATACATATATGTATAAATTAATCATTAAAACGAGTTCATTTCAATGACAAGATCCTCCCATTTGAAAATGTATGTTTGACATAAAGAGAGATCGATGAGTGTCTCTATGTTTCACTTATAATTATGAATACAAAAAAAGAGAGACTATATATATATGTATGTATATATCGATGATAGGATGTCGTCACCAAGTATATATAGGCAGCAGCTGACTAACATTCATCAATGCAATGTTTCTGATACATATCTATGTTCTGTCTTGAAAACAGACTAAATATATGTGTATGACTATGAAATTCATCATGAAGAAGATGCCATTACAAAGATCTAACGAACTATTTATATCGATCGTTCTTTTTTTCATTTCTATTATGATAGTTGAACTAATCGAAAACTCCACCTATCGAAATGATAATTGACCCTTAATAATGATTATGATGAATAAAACAAAATTGTAAAAAAGAAATAGTTAATGATAGACCATGAAGTATAATATTCTTGTCAACAATCAATTATGTATAGATATATATTTTTCTCTTTAGAATATAAAAATAATTGGTTAATAATAAAAGTTACTTTTTCTAATTTATTCGATTGAATCTAATATTAAAAAAAAATTAAACTTAATCATGTTTTTTTTAAATGTTCATCAGTTTATTAATAATCAATTATTTGATTTTACACTTACGAAAAAAGATAATGAAAGCTATTATAATCAATCGATTTGAATGAAATGAAAATGGATCTAAATAATTTCTCGCAAGGGAACCTTTTCAGCTGTCAAATCACTGTGTTCGAGACAATGTTCATATGATGAGTACTGGCGGGTAATTGAAAAGTCTACAAAGATTTGATTTTCCGAATTTTCATTCTTAGCATATAGAAATTTTATCAGGTTTTTCAATAGCTGTGGTCACGTGAAAAAATCTACTTTTGATTTTCAATGTCAAACTCTTTTATTTCCTTTCTGAAGATGTAAATACATGAACAAAATTTGCTTTTATATATGAGAAAATTTCGAATATTAAATATCTGAGGATAGGAAATACTAGAAAACTTACAGTTTGTCCAATGAATTAATCTCATTGAGAATTTAGTTCATGCAAAGTTTGAAATCAAAATTTAAAAGTCGGTTTTTCACATGAACACAGCTTTTTGTTGAAAAATCCAATAAAATTTCAATATCTCAAGAACGAAAGCTCGAAAAACCAAACCATTCTAGATTTTTCTATCATTCTCTACTCATGTTAAACAGCAAATATCTTAGTACACTACTCCTATATATTGAGCAAGACACACGTTAGTTTAGTTTTCGATAAATTCAATAATAAAGTTTGCTTTACTCATTGAGAAGAAGCTATATCTCATTATCCTACATATCACAACAAAAATAATTAGTTAGAAAAAATCATCACTGCACATCCGAGATGGAATCAGTTTCCGTTGTTTGGAAATAAATCAAATCGATCTCATTTATACTATAAATGTTGTTGGTTTACATTTTATTCTCGTGTTGTAGGACATAGATACTGTTACTTAGGATGATTATTGTGACCATCAGAAACGACTATAAAACGATGTATTACTGCCTTCAGTTTCATTGTATTAGTCCTAGCCACAGAAATAGCAGAGAGAATTTCACAAAAAAATTTGATCAGATTTTTGTCAAGACTTGGTTCAAATTTTTGCATTTTTGGCATCGGAATCTATACGATCTACATATACAACAAAATCAACATTGATGCTAGTATGATTTTAATACTGATGGCCTTGATTTTGGTATCGCTTTAATATTGATTTTAATAATTGATATGAAAAGAATAGATTCATTAGTGTTTTCCCTTTGCAAGTAATTTCCAATATAGCATTATATATTCACTAGAATCAGATATTTTCTTGAAAAACAACTTATAATTGAGAAATATACTATGGGAAATAAGTGTAAAATAATAAAGACTGCCGGAGGATATATTCCTTTATATACTTCAAGAAGCCTTTATGAATAGAAAGGATTTAAATCAATGGTAATAAGCAAATAGGAGGATTTATTATTCTACATTTATCTCAGTTCATACAAAGTTTTGAAAAATATTTATTCTAGTTGAAATAATCTTTGTTTAAACATGGTACACTTGAAGATTTGCTAAACTACAAAGCATATCACTATTTTGTTTTGAAAACCATTCATCAACAGTCATTACACTACTCAGATTCATTATAACAGTAGGAGTTTACTTCGAAAAAGAAATAAATATAATAAAGCATACAGAAATACAATCGTGATTTTATTCTTGTAATACCAATTTTCGTACAGCGATACTTCAAGATTCATACCAAAGCTAAAACTTCAACCACATCCAATCAATAACAGTACATAAAAGTCAAGTTTTTTGGTACTAATCCGTATTCAATAGAATCATGTTCTAAAAAATCCTATTCTAATTCGACAAACAATGTTTTTCTGACATTCGGTCATTTGAAATTTGGAAAATATCCACCATAACTGAAACTGTGACGTTTGATGAAAACAGAGGTTGTCTTGTTCCTAGGCCAATATGATGCTAAGAATCACTGTTTAAGTACTGCATGTCAAATAAAAAATCGAATTTTATTTTTATATCACCACCTATAAGGAAACCAATGGATGTAGGCATGGGCATGATCGAAGCGATGCTTACGATAACCGTAGTACTCACATCTAGAAAGAACAAGACAAAGAAAGGAAGATACACATATCCAAGAAACACGCCTGTAACAACTTTTCCGAAAATTCAATAGGATATTAACGAAAATACAACTGATTTATTATCGTTCTTAGTTCTGTGTGTATTGTTCGAATTCTATCGTAGTTTCAAAATTTGTCAAAATTACAATGGACTTTGCACATTGTCGAAACTCATGTGGCAAAATTTCGGTTTATCGTGCACAGCAAAGACAAGTGTTTTGTAACTAATTCTACCAAGATTCATTTTCAAACACCTTTGTTGATAGTTTGACATAGAAGAAATTAAATTTCTCGAAGGAGTCAAAGTCAACAGTTATCAACTTTTACCTTTTATCAAATATTACTTTTGAATATCATGTGTTTTTTCCTTATCATAAATGCATGTGACTCTTTGTAACCGAGGCTCGTTACTTTTTGATATATATCTGTTTTGTTATTTACTTATGCGAGATACCTATATATATATATATCTATATTTTTGTTTTGTCTTTTCTCATACCGCTGTTGACCGATTTGCGCGTTTTCTATCATCAACAACATGTTTCTCATCTATGTAATTCATCTCGTTATTTGCTATCAATTATTGGTGGCATATCCGACTAATTTTGGTATTGAAATATTTCACATTCTACTAATCTTAATATATCTGCCTTCTAGGTCCTAACGATTTATTTGTAAATAAAAATGATGATGGAAACACACGATTCTTTATTATTGGTGATTGGGGTGGAATACCGTTTATACCATATAAAACTCCATCAGAAGTTGCCGTAGCTAATGCCATGGGTAAACTAGGCAAAAAATTAAATACAAGTTTTCAATTAGCATTAGGTGACAATTTCTATTATGATGGTGTACAATCAGTCACTGATCCAAGATTTCAAGTAAGATTTATTGTATATCGAAAGATATTATTTAATGTGTCTTTTTTTTTAAATATCTTTTTTAGCATACATTTGAGGATGTATTTTCGGCTTCATCATTACAAACACCTTGGTATGTTTTAGCTGGAAATCATGATCATCGAGGTAATGTTTCGGCACAAATTGAATATGGAAAAATATCAAAACGATGGTTAGATGATTATTGATTATTTTATTCATTTTTTTTAAATATATTTCTATGTTGTTAGGACATTTCCGGATTATTTCTATACATTTAGCTTATGGCAAAGTGATAAACAAAAAAAATTAGTTGATTTTGTCATGCTTGATACTGTTATACTTTGTGGAGGAGGAGATTTACTTGATTGGGAACATACGCCATTGAAAGGTCCTCAAAATAAATATCTCGCTGAAGTCTATTGGCAATGGGTAGAAGAACAATTTCGTCAATCCACGTATGTATACGATCATAATTATGTCTCATTTATATTTTAAACAATTTTTTATTGTTTTTCAGTGCTCCATATTTGATAGTTAGTGGTCATTTTCCAGTGTACTCAGTTGCTGAACATGGTCCAACTAAATGTCTTGTTGATCGTCTTCGTCCATTACTTCATCAATATCGAGCAACAGCATATCTTTGTGGTCATGATCATAATCTTCAAGTAAATATCTTTTTTTTCTTTTTTGTTTCCGCTATATTAATATAAAATAATTTTTTTTCTTATTTGAAAGCATTTGGCTGATGATTTAGATGGAACACATATGAATTATTTTGTAGTTGGTGCTGCTGATATTGCAGAAAATAATCACAATCATGCCAGTGATGTACCTCCTGATTCACTCAAGTACTACTGGGGTGGTGAAATACTTCTTGGTGGTTTTGGTTTGGTCGAAGTCAATAATACCCAAATGACCTTTTCATTTATTGAACATACAGAAAAAACATTGTATCAAACAATAATGAAACCTCGACTCTAATAAATAATTCATTGGTGTCTTGTTTATAATATGAGTTATGATAAAAAAATTTGCTAATATACATTTTTTTCTCTTGATATAATGCGTAATATTTTGGAATTTCATAGTAGTTTATTTTCATCGCTCAGGATGTTCTTTCTACTAAGTTCAATAATAGTCATTGATCATCGCAGACTTTAATACCCTACGCTAATCTCTATTTATTGACTGTTTCTGGTTCTCGAAGACGGTAAAAATAAATGGCATGAAGTTATAATCTAAAATAAGGAGGCATGTGTTCGAGAAAAAGAATTCAAGAATGTCTTTTTACAAAAATCATGCATTTCCAAAGAAAAGCATTGAACTCAATTATGACCCTCGTCTATCTTCATTCGGTCGAGTTGAATTTTTTTTCAGATATACCATAAATTGTACCTAAGGAGTGACTTTCAAATTTCTCAAAAAACCTCGGCTTTTTTTCGTGAGAGAAATACATAACGGCTTGAATCCAAAACCAGGGTGTTGAGATTGATGGCTTAATAGCGGGTGATAGAAAATTTTTTGGACAAAATATTTGTTCACTTTTGACCAGCTAGAAAGTATTACGGACGAGTCAAAAGCTATGAGTTAGAACCAGAATTTTGTGCTCTTTTCGAATATGGACTCAGAAATTTTGTCTCGGATTTTGTTCAAGAACAGTGAAATAATCTTTGACAAGTCCCAAAAAATTAGTTGGGACGGAGCTTGTCGGGCGAAGTATACGGTAAAGATGTTTGTTCAATTTGGTCTGCTTGAAAGCATTTCGGACGAGCCAAAAATTATAGGTGATGACTAAAATTTTGTGCCCTCTTTGAATACGGGCTTAGAAATGTTGTATCTATTTTTTGGTCAAGAGCAGTGAGGATCTTTTTGAAACGCCTGAAAATTTATTACTCTTTTTTTAATGATGAAGCAACACGGTTTTGTTCACCTCATAAGTTTCTTTTCGAACATGCTAAAAATTGTTTGAGTCGATCGTTTTGTAGAGCAAACACTTCTCTACAAAGTGTGATATTGCACTAAGCTGCAGCTTTTATCCAACTGTAGTCACAATCATTTTATCAAGACCTCATTTCCACGTGAAACAGTTTTGGTCAAAAAGTCGGTTTTCCCAAAAATAAATATTTAGGAAAAAGACAAATTGAGGTGCTTTGTCGAAAGACAAAAAATCTCAAATAGTGCATTTTGTAGAGCAGCTTCTGATCTACAAGCTGATGTATAAATAAAGATCCCAACTATTCGTTTCGAATTGTAATAGTGAAAATACAAAAGTGTGCAAAAAAATTCTCCGTCCCAACTAATTTTTTGGGACTTGTCAAAGATTATTTCACTATTCTCGAACAATAACTGGGACAACATTTCTGAATCCATATTCGAAAAGAGCACAAAATTCTGGTTCTAACTCATAGCTTTTGACTCGTCCGTAATACTTTCTAGCTGGTCAAAAGTGAACAAATATTTTGTCCAAAAACTTTTCTATCACCCGTTAAATCTCGATAGGAAGATCAAAAACGAAAACGACTGATTTTGATTCTGAAAAATACTTTCAAGTATTTGTGGTCAAAATTTCAACTCGATTAGACAAAGTTAGAGAAGTCCTAAGCAGGTTCGATGCAGTCCCGTGGACAACCCATACCTTTTTCTCGAAAAAACCTTTCGAAAATTTATTTCGTCGAACATATCTCTCCTTATCTTAGATGTTCTATTTGTAGTAACAAATTTTATGTAGATCAGTTGTACTTTCTTGAGTGTACAATATGCATGTGGTATATCCAGTTTGAAACTAAGACTCTCACTTGAGAACTTTTCCTCGTAAGACGCAAATGTATTTTTGTCGTATTTGAAAGTCACTCTCAAGTTCTCTTAGACATTTGTAATTAACTTAGCTTTTGCCGGCCTCCATCGAGTCAATATGAAAGTTGAACCGTACATCGGTTCGGTTCCAATGCTGCCTTGGGAACCTACTAACATCCATTATTACACACGCATTCTCTGTCTGCAGAACAGCAATCTGAAACGGTTCATTTGATGTCGAACAACAAGATAAGAAAGGTGATCATTGGTAGTGTGAAAAAGAACACGTAAGGACATTCAATTTCTTACCAAACTCTGTCCTTACATCGAATATCTTGAAATCGAACTCGAAGAAAACCCAGTCGAAAATATCGCGCAAATTATGTTGTCAACGAGAAGAAACTGCACAATGACTATATCAGCGAGTTCGTAAGCGAGTTTTTGCATTTATGATGACAATTATTTCATGGATACTTTTATTTGAACTGTACATTGAATATTGTTTACATGCTCTATTCAATCGTAACAGTAGTTATCTTCTTGAACATCAAACAAATCTGAAATTTGTTAAAACTTATGTGTCATCTTAGAAGAATGAATGGGTTAAATAATCTTGATTCAAACAAAAACGACGTTGCAATCTATATTTTAGAGTACCCATATCATCATCGCTTAGATTTGTATATAATCAATCAGTCAACAACGAAAGGCAGATGTTTTTACTTTCACACATATGATGACCATGTGTTTTGCCCAACCTAAGTTGCCACAAGCTCACGTTCCGCATTTCAACTCTGATTCAGTACAGTACATCACGCAACTCTCAGATAGAAAAATGGCAAAGAAGTGTTAAAGTGCTTATTAGTGTTTCGTAGCTACTTTTCATTGTCTCATCATCTGATATTTAGCCAAAAGATTAAAGGGGACTCTGCCACTTATGAAATAAATACTATACAAAAGAAAAGCACAGAAACAATGCAAATCGCATTCAAGAAATCAAGTTAAAAAGAATCGACAATTTTTAGTTTATATCAACAAATATAATTACAATTTAGCTGTTGTTCAAATTGGTTCCTTCTTTTGCTGTCACCCGAAATAACCGCACACCCTGTCCGAACAAAGGACTCTCATCGGTATACGACAGATAGAAAGGTGATTGCTTCAGTGATGCATATTTATCGTCATCACTATTTAGACCATCTACAATCATTGTTAAAGCCGCTTCAATAATTGATACGGAGAGTGTACTAGTCTTCAGTTGTATGCGTTTGAAGCCTTCAGCAATAAAGGATACTTCCGGCATTCCAATTTTCAAATAATGAAGTGCATTTTCGTTGAGATGCTTTTCTAAGCTTGTTAGTACAATCTTGAGAATATCTTCGTCCACTTCAGTTTCTGTTTGTTTGTCAGGTTCGCGAGAAAGTTCGGAATCATCATTGTGAATTTTAAACCTTGCTCGATGCAAATATTCACTGGAAGTTTCGCCTGGATTTTGCTCTATTTTGGTTACTGTGAATAACGGTTCTTCGTCAAGGACTCGTTTCCTTCAAGAGAAATGAGGATAGTATATGTTAAATTTTGGCTCATCAAGACTTTTCATTCTGCTGAGTATGAAGATAGAAACAATCCGATACACACAGAAGCAGCTCAATCACTGACAGGGGCTCAAAATCAAATGAATTATCTAATTCAAAGTATAATAGAGCATAATCGTGAGATTTTTAATAGAAACCGTTTCAAAAAGTATCGACAGAACTCACGCCAGATAGACATTTTTTTTGGAAACTAGCTTCAAAAGAAGAGCTCTAACACGTAATTAATTTATATTCCAAAAAATTAGAACATCCAGAAGGTCTAAACTTTGGACAGTTGCAGAAAAACAACTACAGGCTAACCAGAAATAGCTGTAAAAGAGTTTCATGTGAGCGTAGAAAAAAATTTCAACGAGAACTCTTACTTCATCAATACAAGATCTGCCTGGAGCGTACGAATCTCTTCTTCATCCTGTTCGCTTCTCAGATGTGCTGTTTCAATGGCTTTCGTCACGCATTGCGCTGCTTTTCTCCACTCGTTATCAGCCTTGTAGGCAAGAGACAATTGTAAATAAGTTGCACTGAGCATTTCATAATCGGTGGGAGTGTATTTTAGTCTAATGCTTAAAGTAGTATGAATTACATTGATTGCTTCCTGAATGTTACCAAGCGCCAATAGACATGTTCCCAGAAAAAAGTGCATTTCAGCAAAGATAAAATGATCCTTGTGGTTGGTTAAAAGAGTTTGCAAATCTTGTATCGCTTCTATTTCCAATAGGGAAGCAGCCTGGAATTCACCTTCGCGTAGCTGTTGTATAGCAATTACATGAAGTGCAAAGGCGTTGATAAGTGGGCGTGGTGGTAAGTCAATGATTTCTTGCCGGCAATGTAATGGTATTTGTGAGAGAATTTTTTCGAGTTGAGCGGTTTCAAGAGGCGCAAGCGATGACCGATTTGTAAGGGAAGAAAATGGAATGATGTCATCTGGAGCACTCTCACAGCAACCCATTTTGAAACAGTTAGTTATAATTTTATTTCTTTTTCTTTGTCTCAACAATTAATGATGAAGATTCACTTGTTTGTTCTCCTTGTTGGATGAATCCCTTATCTTTACCAAGTAGATAAGAATATGTGCTGTATACCGAACGCAACTCTTTTCTGATAGGCAAAGCTGTTGATGACTGAGCTTTTCTATTAAGGCAGTCGTTACTCTTGAATGAAGAATACAAAAGCTACTCAACACAATATTCGTCTGAATATGCTGAAATGTCTACATTTATCACAAATTCGCTAATACTAGAGACTAATCAGAAGAATTTTTTTAAAACATAAAGCATCCAGATTTCTTTGTTTTACTTCATTTCTACTTTCGAAGTGAGGGCGTGGGGTTGCAGGTGTCGACCTAGGTCACTGATATCATCATCATCAATCATTATATTGCATAACAATATAATTATGTCGGTAATTATAGGCTTTGTGTTTTCATAATTAGAGTCTCTTCAATTTTAAGCAGCTGAACTAATGATTATTGTGTTATCAATACATAAAACAATATCCTAGTTTACACTTCGACAAAGAAATTCGTAAATTTCCAATATGAACATTTGTATAATAACATTATGTATATTATGTTTCATTGTTATATTAAAATATATTTGTAGTTGAGCGTGTAAAAATAATTCAAAGTAGCTACATTTATCAGGTTATAAAATTAATATTTAAGTTAAGCATTTCCTCTTTGAAAAGTTAGTCTCGGGTCATGTTCACTCAAATCACATGAAAATCTCAAGGTATGTTGGAGAAGCTATACTACAATTTTTAGGCCTATATCATGATATCCTTAAGAAATCATCATCAAATAATGGTCAAAAATAGCTCATTTGGTAAGCCGAAATTCTCTGTAGGCCTTCATTTTATCTACTTAATTTTTTGTGTTTGAAAGAAGATGTTAGAATGCAGAGCATGACAAAGCTCTTTTTTTTTTCAAACTCATACTTGGGAATGGGAAAAAGAGAGATGAAAAGTTCAATGTATGGAGAAACTCTCAAAAAAAAGGCACTCTACTTATAAAACTACTTGTATATATAATAGTAACAAAGCTTAATGCAAAAACAGAGTCTGTAATGTCCAGCATTTTGATATACTCTTTCATACAAAAGAAAAAGAGATTGACTATAACAAAGTTCCTTCAAGAATTCTTAGATACGTGATCGAAAATAGCACGAATTAAGGAAAAAAAGAAAAATATTGTTCATTGTTTCTGAAAGCAGCATATGTTTCAAACAGAAGATAACGGAAATCATAAAAAACCGTTTTTGCAATAACAAATGGCAAATAGAAAAAAAGAATCACATGGTGTCAGAAAGATGAGACTTCGGATTATTCTCCCATACATTTATCTCAATTTCGATTTTTCTGATCAATATTGAATCGGCAAAGCAATATCAATCCTATATTATTGTCGTAATAGGAAAAAAAGCGACTCAATGAACCGATAAAAATAAATATCAAAAGAATAAATGTGTTTTTGACAGATCTCGTTAAGTAAACATCTACTTTGCTTTGAGCCATTTTATAACCTCTGAAGATATTTAATTTATAATGAATACTATTTGAACTTCTTATGTGTGTTCAAGATTGTCTTCAGCTGCCCAATAATCGCTTCATAGTGAACTATATGCCTTGATATGTATAGTTGGCCGTAGTATTGTAAAGCTTTCGAAATATATTCAACTCAATAATTAAAATTTTCAATTTTTTCCATTTTTTCAATATTACTGACTTTGTAGATCCGGTATGTCCACAGCGGCACAATGAAGAACAAATATTCTTTTTACTGATTAATAGCTTATGAAGTTCATTTCAAAATATATTTGTATTGTTTTCAAATCCTATGCTTTTTTTATTCTCTTCAATGATTCTACAGATGGTCACTTCAGTGGCCAACGGAGATGACAAAGATTTAAAACCAATTTTCACAATATTATTTCGTAGAGATTAAAAAAAACAGTTATTCAATGAAAAATGTGCAGCACGACAGAGGTTCGTTTCATATGCTATTAATCAACATCAGTGACTCATAGAAGATGTTATAAACCATATAGAACAAGATAAATGACAAACACATGGACTTTTCTTTTCACTGTTTTTTTTTTCTACCTATAAATACATAAAAGTTGTTTGTTGGTACTTATGAGAAACGAAGAAATCTAGCTCTTTTTTGCTATAAAATCGTTCATAAGGTAAGTTTATTTTCAAGAACTAAAACTTTTGATTTCACAAATGAGACATATATTATTCGACATTTGTTTTATTTTATCGTGAATCTTATTCGCAGTTTTGATAAGTATTTTTTATCCGAACATTATGATTTCATCGATTAATATATTTTCAACAATAATTTCTACAGTAAATACAGAAAATTGTGTAATAATCGGCGATTTATAAGTTCAGTTAGTTGTGAGCTTATATTGCGATTACTATACAATTTTTTAAAAAATCAATGAATAAGTAAATCTCATAAATTTTTTATAGAAGGATCTCATTCAAAAAAACTCCCTCATAAATTACGAGACGGACTCTCTGGTTATTTCTTTTTAAGTCTGCTGAAAATATTGTGAATATTCTAAGCTTTCATATAGAGGACGTCATTTATTGTTGTGTTCTCATGAAGTTCTCATAGATGAGAGAAATGCAATATTCTTTCCTCCTTCTAATGACGATAAAAATATAATTGTTCTTTTTTTTCAATTATGCACACCGATAATATTATAGTTGATATTAATTTAAAAAAGAAATAATTTATATTCTAAAGTCATGCTCAAGGAAGTTCTTATGATTGCAATTGTTTTTCAAACTCTTAATATAAAGAAATCAGAATATTATTTATTTTGTAAAAAAAAAAATACGTATCGTATTTTTGTTCTGGATATTGATCACAATGAAAGTAATACAATTTATTTCTTAAAATAAGAAACTTGCTGTCGAAATTTTTCTAAATTAAAGTAATTACTATAATAAAATCAGATGGATATTCACTCCACAATTTCTAGCAAATCACGTGCTGAAAGTTCAAAAGTTTAGCAAATTTCAATTTTAAGAAACAAATCTTTCCTACAGATATTAGAAAAAAGACTAAACTCCAAATCTCATGATTGAATGATCCATTATCAAAGATATGTATTTTTCATTTTCTAGAGCATTAAAAAGGTTATTTTCCGATTTTATAAACAAAAGTGATGAAAAGAAATCTTATGTACAGTAGATTTCTTTTTGTTACTTTTGTTTTCAGAATCAGAAAATAATCTTTAGAATTCTGTACAAAGTGGAAACTAAATAACTGTAATAATGGATGACTCTAATCATGATATGTAGATTTTACTCTTTTTCCTAATAATTCCAAGAAAAACTTGTTTCTAAAAATTAGATTTTCATAGGTAACTCGACGTGCTCTATCCCGTGAGACTAGAAAAGTCGAAAACATAAATTTGTTAGAATTATAAATTTCTGGCACTTCACCATACTATGAAAATATCTGAAATAGTTTTGAAGATAAACTCATCAAAGTTTAGTTATCAGAATCTTGCTCTTATTTGATGAGTTATTGTGACATTTACCATTCTTTCTTTAATATATAATGAGCATCTTCTATTTTTTATGATTACAGATTACTGTGGGTTGAAATCAATCTGGAAACTTTTCAATATTACCATCAAAGAAAAACTATCTATATTATTGATAAATCTCATTTTTAATTGGCTTGTATTAGATATAAAATTCATAATGTCTGTTATTGACATATCCTAGTCAATCATATGTACAATTCGTTTTTATTTTTACTAATGCATATTTTTCTTGATATTATCTTTTGATCTACCTATTGAATCTCTTGCGTTGTAAAAAATCTATTTTGAGCCAGGTTCTTTCAAACTACATGACATTTGTAGAATATGTTGGAAAGGCTATGATTTAACTTTCAGCCCTATATCATACTGTCTGCAGGAGATACTCATCAATCTATAGTCAAAAATAGCTCATTTGACAACTGAAAATTCTCTGTAGGCCCTAATTTTATATATTAATTTTTTTTACAGTGTCGTAGCATACCAGATTGCAATCTTTGACAGAGTCTTATATTTATAAAATTTTTAGTTTTTTTGTGAAGAAGAAAAGATGAACAGTACCATATCTTTCAAGTTTAAAAAATATAATTACCTATTTATAAAAGTGCATTCTTATATAATAATAAAAAAAGCTTTATTCAGGCAACCCATTCTGTTAGGTACTATAAAATCACATGCTCTTTTAAACAAACAAAAAAGGAATTGTCTACAATGAAGTCTCTCCGAAAATTATAGAGTGCGTGATCAAAAAAGCATTAAAAAAAACGAAAAATATTTGCTACTTTTTCTGAAACACAACATATTTTTCAAGCAGAAAGTGGAAGCAATAATCGATATTTTTTCGAAGAAAATACTGTACTAAATAAAAATTGTCTTTTTTTCTTATGTGAACGATTCAACACTTCAATTTATCATTATATGCATTTACCTTAATGTCGATATGGTAGGCGAAAATAACCTTTTTTTCTGAGAACACAACGCCTTTAGTCATAATTACATTATAATTTAATTAGCTAAATATTCCATAGTCTTGCACGATAAAGTCTTTTAAACTATGAAAACGTTGCTTTCATTAAACCTAAAAATTGTCAATCTTTTCTTTTTGTCTATCAGGTAGAAGCCATTAAATATATTAAGCGGAAATTATACGTCCTATAAAAAAAAATAATCGAAGTTCAGGTAGCAGCATTAAGATACATGATTTTGCATGTTTAAAGCAATTTGACGGTAAATAGTATACTAAATTAGAATTCTCAATATCCACGCTCTATTAAAAAAACAATTTGATTTCATCTTGGAACTAATTACTTCTCTGTAATAGAAGTTTGTATTATCTAAATATAGAACAGAAAACATCAGACAGTTTTTTTTCAAAAATGTACGTTGAAAATTTTTCTTTCTTCTTGAATGAACACAAGCTTTTTTTTTTTTTGATGACTGACTATTTTAACAACGGTATATTTTTATCACAGTCGACAATATGTCTCAGTCACAATACTTTACATTGTTCGTTTCCTTTCTTACGAACAAAAACGCGAAGATTGATTTGACTGATGGTATCAAAAATTTAATGGTTTTTTTTTAAAGAAATACGATTTATTGTAACAAGAAAAAAAAAGATTGAAAATGAATAATTTGTTTTTCTATTTGATTTTAGATTCAGTGAGATAGCTTATTGTACAATATGGATCATCAAAAATTCATGTGTATTATTGTATTATTATTTCTTACAATTAATTTTTCATTAACAATTAGTAAGATAACAAAGAAAAAACAACAAATTTTCTTTTTAAAAATTTTATATTGATATTTTATTTTATTTTATTTAAGGTTCTATTGAAAATGATCTACAAAAAGTAAATGTTATATAATAATGATGAATTATTTTTAATGTCATTTTATAGATTTTCAACGAAAATGACAATAATCAGGATAAATTTCAATGGCGTCGTCTATCGGAATTAAATCAACCTTCACCAAATACTATGAATAACAATAAAAAACGACCACGCCTTCTTAAATATGACTTTTTACTTCATCAATGGGTTTTACGTAAAAAATCCTGAGTTTTTTTTTTGTTATTTCTAATACAATTGAACCAAATATTGTTCATTATGATTTTTAAAACTCTTATTCATATTCTTAATAATTTCATCAAGTTTTTGACGATAATAATAATCAAAATAAGATTGCAACTTTACTTGATTTATTTAAAATAAAACAAGAAATAACAAAGATCAGTTCATGTATCATATTATTAGTTTCAAGTCATCTTTAAATGCTTTCATTCAATTAAAAGTCATGTCGAAAGTTCTATCTGCCAAATAGTTTTCTCAATAAATGTAGCTGTATCTGTATAAAAATATGTTTCAAATATTAAATATATTGATTCTTCAAATTCACGCATAGGTGCCGTACAATGTTTGCAAAGAAAATCTCAACTAATAGTAGAGTGTTAGTATTTTTAGTTTCATGATACCTTTCTATCGTATGGCATGATATAAGTTATATGATAGGGGATATCAATAGAACGTAAGCAGATAATTCGCAATAGTGCCCCAAATTTTTCTCATGGAAGTAAGTCATCCCTCATTGAATATTTTATTTAGGATTTTTATCTATATTTATGTAACACAATCAATTATTCTGTATGTACACATTTTAAATGGCGTCATTTTACGGATGATCCTAATGAAGGAAATTCGTTATGTACAATTCGCCAATTGGACTGATATTTTGCTCATAAGTAAGTTCTGAAGAGGCAAGAAAAAGTCTATAAAAATTTGTCCCTATGCACTAATCTTCTCAAGTGATTACAATTTTACTGACGTTCTTTTTTATCTCTGGCAAGATACTTATGGAAAAATTGAATCAAGATATTTCAATCCGAAATTTTATACATAGGCAAATCTTGTGAAGAATGTTTTGAAAATATGAAACGAAAATGATGTATTGTTTCTAAGATACAGAATGTTGAAAACATTGGACTTTTCTTATGATACATGATTATTTTTGAATATTCAATATCTTTAGAATAGCACAATAAGTTACACTTGGGAACATTTCTTCGTACGTCAATATTCAAGATTGAACTGCTTTAAAGTATTTCAATGAAATTTAAAGATATAATTGGTACCAATTTTATTTACAGCGAAACCTCTATTAGTGAACATCTCCCTACTCTGAACTTAAATATTCTTGTTTATTGTCGTGATGACTATTTTAATTTTGTTCAAATGAACATAAGTGTACTTTTTATTCTATCCATCATCTTGAGTATTTCTGGATAATACATTAAACTGCTGTTCATTATTTGCGATAATTGTACACATTAGAAAATGTAATAAAATAACAGCAACATCTTTGATAAAATGAAAGATTTTATTTAACTAGTGATTCATCATAATGTGATTTAGTTGAACATTGAATATTTTATTTGGTTCTGTATCCAATAGTTAAAAACCAACGTTCGTCAAATTCATATATATCAAGACCAAAGCAATATTACAGAACTTTGCAAAACAAAGTAAAGTTTTGTATTCATAAACATTCAAACGAAGGAAGATGTAAAGCATAAAGAATAGCTTCTGACTACTTCAAAATTAATAGGAGCATCTCTTCAGCTGCTCCTTTTTGATTTCAATAATTTTTTTTCGTTTTGTTTATAGATGCTTCATTGTGTTCTAATACAAATCCTAAAAGAATTTGAATTCCTATTGAGATTTGACTAAATTATGGAATTTTGATATAAAACTTTGCGCATATAGAGACCTCAACTAGACTAGTTACCATCAAGAAGTTCCAAAGTTTTAAGCAAAATATTTTTGAGATATAAGACGCTAAAGATAACATACGTAGTCTAGCTGAGATCTCTATCTGCACAAAGTTTTATATCGAAATTCCATAGCTTAGTCAATTTTCAACAGGAATTCAAATTCTTTTACGATTTTTATTCGAACACTATGTAGTATCCATAGGTAAAAGAAAAACACCATCGAAATCAGAATAAGACAACTGAAGAGGTTCCCCCGTATGTTGATTTGATTAATATCCAAAGAATTTATTATATATTCTATCGCAAAATACTCTACATTTTAGTTTAATATCATATATCCGAATGCCATTATGGTCAGGACATATAAAGTGTATCCATCTTGAATTCATTCACTAGTTATATTGTTGAGTACCTATGTAATTAAAATATGACAAAAAAATTTCATGACTTGCATGAATCTGATATTCAAAACACAAAAAAGATGACATTTCCGATGATGAAACAGATATAAAAATTAATATACTTCAATTTCATTAATTAAAATGAACATTTTTATCAATGTTATGCTATAATTTTCAAGACAAAAGTATCTTCATTCCATTCTCTTGATTAGAATGTTATTTTAATCAAGAAAATGCATTGAGAATTGGTTTTATAATGAATATCATAGAATAACATTGATGAATATGTTCATTTTAACGAATGAAATTGAAGTACATCAATTTTTATGTCTATTTCATCATTCTAATGCATATTTTTTTATTTTTCAAGCTCATGGATGATTCCTTGTTGTGTGTATATTACACATTTGAGACGACTATTGAATACCTCGTCAAATAGTCATTTATTTTCATTTTTTTATTGGCCAAGCGAATCATGACAATATGAGGATATGTTATTTCTACTACACATTGATGAAAGAACTTTGTAAAACGATAAATCACTTTACATCTTCTAATATAGGACCTAGAGAAAGCTTAAAAAAGGATTTATTCTTATGGGTCTTTCTTCTTGAATGATGACTATTTTAATGAGTTTTACAACAAAATGTTCTACTCGTCTTCAAAATCATTTTTCGAGTTCAAACATTACATAAATAAAATTTTTAGTAGAAATAAAAAAAAAAAATTAAATTTTTTATTAATTCCTATTGCAAAAAAATAATATTGAAAAACTTGCTACGCAAAGAAAAACAAACTTTATTGTTATATTTATAATTCAGAATGTTAAACACCAGGAAGTTTGATACTTTTACATTGAGCTTATCTTATTGAGAATTTTATATATGCAACATTTGAATTCGAAATTTAATATTAAAGGTAAACTAAATGAGAAAATAGTAGTGCTATGAAAAACTTGCTACAATTCATCTCAGAGGCACAAATAATGTTAGATTTTCTTCAATCTCAATCGAGTCGATCTAATAAAATGTAAGAATAATTTCAAAATCGATTTATCATATGATAAAATTTCTCAATGTCAAACTTCATTTCTTTTTTTATTTGGATGAATAAGCTCTCTATTCTTATACTAAACTATTCACAAGAACATATATTATATATATTTCTTCTTTAAATTAGAAATTTTTAGAGTTGAAATTAATGACCCTAGAAAAAAAAAATGAATGACTTTGTTTTAATCATCATTAACTTAAAAAATATATTTCTAATATGAGAATCGAATATTCTTGTCAACCGTAAAAAAAATTCCTATGAATAAATTTCTATTGAAAACAATTTTATTAACATTCCAGAGAATTAAGTTCGATAAGCATTTAGTAGTCAATTAACAATATGCCATGAAGATTATTATTGATTATTAATGACACAACAGTAAAGCCTAGACAGAATATAGTGACTCTATAATCAGATGACAATGTCATTTCACCAGCTGAGACTTTCATGCTGTCACTTCCATATGTCTTGATAGATGTATACGTAAAATATTTAGATATAAAAAAAAAACGAAAACAACTTATCTTTTCACACTTATGAATTATGTTATATGTATCTGTCAGAAAATTATCGCATGACATATTTTATTACATACATGTCTTTCATATAATTTTCTTTAAGTTTTTAATGTAAAGAATATTTACATGACTAAATAGATGTCAATAACAATAGACAGCTAATAATTAATAGATGTCAATCATGTTTAATAATCCACGAAATAAAATTATGTTAAATATTTTATATATTTAGAAGGTAACAAGTTCATTATTATTCTTATACTAAACATCAATGGCAGAAAATCGTCTGATTTTCTTTACATATATTTCTCTTCTTTTTCTTGTTATACTATCGTCATGTACTGCATATGGACTGTTTAAAGATTCAGCAGGTATATAGGATTTCTGTTTCTTTTTTGAGAAATATAGAATTAACTTTTGAATGTTTTAGCGGATCCAGTACGTCCAATTAAGTATCATACATTAATTGATCCTAGTCGATATGCAGATCGAGTAAGATTGAAGAATATTCTTCTTTTTTTTTTGTTTATAAATTTTTATTTGTTAAATAGACGAAAGAATATCATGATACATTGGCAAAATTACGACTTTGGCGTCGATACCTTGATATATTTGATCAAGATAATAATGCATCACAAGGTTAACTATTCAAATTATATTTTGTTTGATAGAAAATTCTATTAATATATTATTTTGAAGTTTTCTTTTTTGTTTTCTTTTTGAGAACGAACAAACGAATCCGTATGTAAAATAGATTTACGTTATGCTTAGAAAGCGCATTTTTTAATCGATTTTGTTTCAAATAGAAGTGACAGATTTTCATACATGATCAGACTTCTTTTAATATGAAGATATAATTCTTATTATACAGTTTATTTTCTCAGCAAAAGAATATAATTAATTCTAAGGTTAGAGTATCAACTTTTTCGATGAATGATTCCTCCTATGAGTTATAGAATTACATAGGAGATCACATCTGGTTGGAATTATGTTGTCTACCGATTGTAATCTATAAGTACTCATCAAGAAAAGGTTAATGGAAAGACGATAATACGATTATTTCTTTATGAGAATATAGACTTCCATGATGTTTTACTTCAATTACATCAACCTTAATCTTTTTCTTTTTATAGAAATACTTCGCAAATACAAATATCCGACATACATCCAGCGTTAACAACAATTATGACAATTATACATTTTTTCTCCAATAAATCTATATCTATATTAATTAATCATTTTTAAATGTCTGTTGTTTTGTCTGTGACTTTTGCTTTAAAAATATATCGTCGTCATCAAAAATATGGTTTATACACACATATATATATATATAACATTTGATCAGAATAAAATAATGAAAAGATATAAATTGAATCTGATATAACCATATTGTGAAAATAATTCATTTTTTGTCAATTTAAAAAAAAAAAACAAACACAATACAGATAGCAAACGAACAAAAAAGGCCAACATGAGATGTATATTAAATCTATACTTTTAATATTGGATATATTATCTGATAATGGACAACTCACAAAAAAAACCAAAGAAGCACAGCACACACACACACATAAAACGTGTATAAAGAAAAAAATCGAGGCATCATATGTTGTATTTGCATAAAACAATATTTCATTATTGTCCGAAAACAAACAAAAGAAGCCATATCACAAAGAGAAAAGAAAATAAAGAATCATTGTTTCATCATCGGATTGAAATCACAAGGCGTCTAAATCAGGAGTAGGACAACTCTCGTCCGAAGTTACAGAAAGTGGATCAGGAGAAGCCATTGGTGCACGACCATCTTGTAACGATCGAAAATATCCTAAAAAACCAAAAATAATATAAATGAAAATTTTTGAATATAGAGTCTCATTCTCATTCTTTATTAACCTTTTGATTACTAATAAAAAATATATATACGAAAAATAGAGTAACTTTATATCACTCATGTTTTCATTTCTTAACGCATGAATGTAACATAAACTGTAACAAAATGATAATGAGAAAAATTTCTACTGTTTGACGTTTCCTTTGACACAGATGTATAGAAAAAATATCTATTATAATTAATTGCAATATTTTTATGTGATAATAAAGCTCCTCCTGATGCATATATATGCATCGTCAGTCATCAAAAGGTTAATCAGCCACAAAGCTGTACTGTTGTCCTTGTTTAATCGCTTGAGTTTCGTATACATACAATTAGTATTTATATTAGATAAATATATGTTGACATGAAGTATTAGAAGTGTCCCAAGTGAAGATAAATTCCCAATAAACTTCTATTTGACCTTTCCTGTTGTTAACTCTGACGTGACCTTGGGACACTCGTATGAAATATGGATCATCAATAACTTATTGAGAATTAGAAAGTAGTATTTTGAAGTAGATGATGAAGGATACAAACATTCAGTAATAATTACTTGTTAACAGATAAGACTTCGAAGATGTATGTCGATTTTGAACTCAAAGACATTAAGAAAAGTATGAAAAAATAAAAATTAATGATAGTGTTTTATTACGCGTAATAATTGAGGAAGTAATGCTTTATGGAAGGTTAAATTTGCTCTCTCAATGGGATTTATGAACATTGCAATTTGAAAACTATGTGTTTATTTCTTTGAAAAAGAAAATTTGTATATAACACGGATGAATGAATCTTCGTTTCGAGTTTATGCTTGATACATTAGGATAATGACATATTGCCTATTGTTTCAAGGAGTATCGAATTGAACTTCCTGGATATTGCGAAAGTTTCATATCGATTGCAGAATTTATAGAAAGAAGCGCGTTCATGTGCAAAAATCATTCACTAGCTTAGTTATAATGTCTGAAGGAAAGTTCAAAGTTTAGCATCGCTTTTGCGCTAGGAATATTCAAACTATATGAAAATGTCAGAATATATGAAGAATGTAATGAAGAGATTATATTAGTAAAATTTTCAGTTCATCTCTCTAATATTTTCGTGACATATTCATCAAGCAAAGGTCTATAATAATTAACTTGACATCGTGAAATTCTCGGTAGACCTTCATTCTGTATTTTATTTTTCTCGTGTTTGAAAATTACCAAGTTTTTCTTAATATAAAAGCAACCGAAAAAAGGAGTGAGTCTGGTCTAAACTTTTCGGACTCGATCGAATCGTAATTTTGATATTCTCAATGAAATTTTCTACTTGTAATTGGATAGTCGTTCGGAAGATACAAAATAGTTTTTCCTGTTTTTTTTTGTATTCATTGACTAGCGCATCCTACAGATTTCTCACGTCAGAAGAATAGAGTCCGTCGCGTTCAAAATTTTCAGACCCTGGTCAGCTTTAAGATCAAATTGATGGGTCCTATCTATTTTGCTTTTTACTTATTATCAATAAGACATATCCTCTAGGAGCACAGCATGCCACTTACATAATGTCAGGAAACATCGGCGAATAATATGAAAATAGTATATGCATAGTGTATATGAAGAAAGTAGGAAAGAAATAGTTGATTACAAGATTGTCTCGAAAATCGCTATTTCACCTGTAACTGATGTTGATGATGCTGGCGTTGGACTTAATGTAGCTGAAGATGATGATGATAATTGTGGTGTTGCAGATTGTTGATTTACTGTTTGAATTATAGATGTTTGAGATTTCTGTGAATTTGATTTAATACTATATGATGATGTATTTTGACTTTGATTATTTATTCGTGTTGTTTGATCGAATGCAACAACAGTAGCAGCTGTTGTACTACTTGAATCTGTATCTTGATTTGATGATGAACGTATTATTAATGGTCTAATCTGTCCAAATGATTGTGATTTTGATGATAAAATTTCTCTTGATGAAAGAGAACTATTATCATGTGGTGTTTCTTCAATTAAACTTGTTAAAAAACTTGAATCGAATGAATTAGTTGGTTTTTCTGTTAATGATATTGATGTTTGAAATTGTGTTGGAGATGATTCACGTGCTGGTTCACTTCGTTGTTTAATCATTGTTATAGCACGTTTAAATTGTGCTGTTAATTTTTGTTTTGGATGTGATAATATAGATGATAATGGTGTTATTAATGTATCAGATTGATCACTTTTCATTAAATCAGATGTTTCTAATGGATTTTTATCACGTATAGATGTTGACATATCAAACATATTTTTATTAATTGTTTTTTCTAAATTCATTTTACCACGTTTTCGACCAACACGTGCAGCTAGAATTACAAAAAAATTTAAGATAAGATTTTCGATGAAAATAGACACAAAAAAAATCATGCAAAAGTCTTCACAGCAAACATTCTCACATCTTATAGTTTCCTCTACTGGTTCAAATTTGCCTGTGTCTAAGATATTTTTTAAAGAAATTTTAAATATGAATCTCTCTCTCTATATATATATGTACAAACCTGGATTTTTCTTCATTGATTGTACTTTAAATCCATTAGTACTTAAAATTTCCAATAATTCAAAACTAAAAATTATATAACATTAAATAGAAGTTTACTAATCAATTTTTATATACCGAAATGCTGAAATATCTTGTTTTATTTCATTTAAATCATCTTCCGTTACACCTTCAGTTTGATCTTTTTGTTGACGTTTCATTATATAACGTTTAACTAATTCACGTATGACAGTTTGATATTTTATTTCACGTTCATTGATTTTACTGATTATTTTCTAGAATTTATAAAGCAAAAACAAACAAATTTTCTAGAATTATTCAGTTACTTAATTCCTCAGACCAGGAATCACATTGACAAATTTTACACCCTGACAGGAACCACAATGTTGCAGTCTCCGCCTGTCATACACAATTTCTTCCATGCTGCTATAGATCATATTTTTCTCTCTGCGAGAAAAAAGTACTTTTAATCATCAAGTTTTTCGAGTAGTAATTTTTTGATTATCTCTTCTTGGAGGCTTCTCCAGATCGACGATACTCTTAACTAATGGGTCTAAATTATAATGGAGAACACCACAGAATAAGAATAAAATTATCGTTGGTCTAGAGCAGCGCCTATGCTTCATTGACAAATAATATTGTGAAATGAATGCTGAAAAAAATGTTGGTAATGAAACCTACTGCCACCAATTTTCTATAGTTGTATTTTTTTTAATTTTTTTTTTACTACATTGATATTACCTATTTAGCTGTTCTGTTCTTTATTCAAATGATATGATGTAATCTAGTTGTCTGGCATCCTTTCACAGATATATATTTTCTCCTCTAATTAAATTAGACGGAAGCTATGTACTTATTCACCCACCACGAACAGAATCCTTCTCAGTAGAAGTTGCTGAGACTGAAGCTGGGACTACGAGAAAAAAAAAGTTATCCCAACCGAAACTAAAAGTTATAGTTAAATATTCTATGGTTTTTCAGCTAAGAACATAATTCAAAAGAGATGAGCGCAAAAGTACTATTCGTCGATTCAGTGAATAAAAAAAAAATGAGTATTGAAGAAAATTTTCTAGATGTAATACAAGTAAATTCTGGAATATTTTTCTCTAGAGTAATATCGAGATCCGAAAAGTAAAATCATCGTGACTATATTAATTGAAACTTAGATGAGATACATTACTGTAAAGAGCTACTAGGTTTTTTAATAATCTAACTTTGTGTTTATATATAATGAAATTTATCTGGAAGAAGATGAAAAGTGAACATCGATTTACAAAATCTAGTATTCTCCTTAGTTTACATTCAAAAATTGACTTTTGAATTCAAATGTTGCATCAATAAAGTTCTCAATGAGGTTAATTCATTCTAAAATTTTTCTACTTCCTATTAGTATCTAATATCCTGAAATATCAATATAAGAGCAAACAATGACATCTTAAAATCGAATGCTTATACAATGAAGTATCCTTATTGAGAACTTTATTTATGCAATGTTTGAATTTGAGAGTCAATGCTGAAGAGGATCAAAACATTTTATTGAACAATTCCATAAAGAAAGACTTACTAAGATGAGACCTTTATTGTGTTTACGAATCCATCTAAGCATATATAAAACTAATCTCAAAACTGATGCGTCAGCTTGCAATATTCTATCATTATAATATTTTCCCAACAAATCAATTCATCGAATACCGGGTAAATCTAAGGTCACTTAGAAAAATTCAAAAAACAACTATACCTTAATACTTTGCCATCGATTTCTTAAATGTGTTTTTGAACAACCAAATACTCTGCTATACATATATACAAATCCATAACAAATTGATTTTGGACTTGGAACAATATTAAAAGGTGGTGGTAAAGTACAACCATCTTCAAAATAACTTATCCAAAGTTTTGCACTAAAACAACAAAGAAAAACTAAACACACAAAAAAAAAAGATTTTTCTTTTGTTTACCGTGCAAATTTCCACTCCGTTTCAGTTGAATTCTAAATATATAAAATAAAAACAATAAGTATATTTTCAAAAACCTACGACACAAAACATACAGCTATATATTGATACGAATTACTCATCATAGCAATAAGCATATTGAGTAAAACAATAATCATTATGGATGAATACACTCCATACATAAGTAAACCAATAAACATTGTAAATGTATGTTTTTTATATATTTGAAATGTTTGTAAATCAATTAAACCAAATGTACCCCAAAACAGTGTTTGCAAAGATTCAAAAAGACTATTGAAAAGAAATTATATATGTATACATCTATGAACGAATTACAACTTTTTAGTACGATTTGTATGAAAAACTGGAAGTATATCTAAACGATTTCTCAATAGTATATTTGATTATACCAGAGTTCTACAAGATAGCTCTGAGTCGCGAAAAGTTCCATTTCGTGGGTGAAGTTTATGAAATTCAAACTTTTCGAAAATAGGACAATTAAAATTTGAGAAAATATAGAAGACAATCGATGTCCCGAAATTTGTTTAGTCCCTCACATCCTTCGGGAGACAAAAAAAATCTATCCCATAGAACTCTGTATTATACTCTGTGCTTGCAACAAGTGGTAAAAGTATTTTAACATTTCAATTGAATGTTTCCACATTGTATAGTTTAAGTTCTACTTAATTTAATAATAAAATTGACTTTATTCATTAAAAAGATTGGAGTTATTTTTCAGCTCTGTACGCAAAGACACTAGTCAAAAAAGTTACAACACAATCCAATCTACTTGTTGTAACCTGTTCATTTAAATTGTAAACGTAAAATTCTCTTAAATAGAGTACAAGATTGAGAGTTGAAATCTTTATCACAAATAGAATGCTTTGTTGTACAGTAGATAATTTTCAAATCGTCACTCTACAAATTCAGTATTATGACTTTTTTTCGTTTCTCGAAAGCGTTGCTATCTTTTTTCATAATAAAGTTGATAAGAGAAAAGATTTGTTCATTAGTTCGTTACAGAAAAGATTCTCTTGCTTTTCATGTAGGCTGCGTATTGTCAACTCTATAATAGATAGGGCTAGAAATAAGTTCATGTCATCCTACATGAAAGCTGAAAAGTGTCTGTCAAACATTGTAGACATCGAACAAAGAAATGATATTTTAATCAGTTATATATTTTGATAGAGCGTCGAATGTTATACAAAATAGACTCATTACATCGTTTTGCTCTTGTTTTTTTCCTCAATCGAAAGATTTACATTTGTTTGCACATGTCAGCAAAAATATGACGCTTCTTTTTGTAATATATTTCTTATAAATCAGCGATAGTATTAGCTGGAAAGCTGAAATTTTTGGTGATAGTCGGGAATGTTCAGATATGAATAACATATTAGTCAAATACAGTTAAAATTTCAATCGTTCGAAAAAGTTGCAATTCACTCATATATATATATATTAAATAAATAAATAAATAAATAAATTACTTTGAAAAATGTTTATGAATTTCTTTTGCACAATATTCATCAAATCCTGCTTCTTGTTCACATTCATTTTTTTTCATTCGTGCATAATACCAAAATAATTGATTAAGACCACATGCAAATGCAAATGCAACAAGTAATATTAAAACACTAAATTTTAATATATCATGTACCATACGTCCTAAAGATATTTGTAATGGTCCTAAATGTGAATTTATTGTAAATATATAAACAAGTTTTAATGAACTAAATATATTTGCTGCAGCAAATATTCCTTCAGATATTAATGTTGGATCCCATGCATTCCAATCTCGTCGTCGTACATTATGACCTGTTGAAATATCTGAATCAGACGTTAAATTATGATTATGTGTATGAGGTACACCGGATGAATTATGAGGACCAGGGACTGGTATTGATTTATTTTGAAGATCACGTTCTTCTTGATTGACCTAAATTAGAATTAATTATATATATATTTGTTTGAAATAATACTAGAGATGTGCAAAGTAAGGATTAGAAAAAGCTGTTAGTACAATCCTTGTGAGATTTATTTGGTCGATTATTTTAGTTAATCTTTATCAGATATTATTCATTACTGTTACTATTGGTTATAGATACAAACTGATAGAATAATGAGAAAAGCAATGATAAACAATAGATGCCTAAAGGCAACATTTACTAGATACAACATTTTTTGATTCCGAAATTTTTCCTTCTGGCCTTTCTGCATTCGATCGTTTTTGACATACTTTTCTAGTGTAATATTTCCTGTAAATAGAATCCATGTCGCACTATCGCCGTTATAGTGCACATTATACCAAATGATCTATCGTTGGTTGTTGTCCGATTTGAATCACATAGGAAATGTCTTAATCCAAGATTGATTTTAGTTGAATAAAAGATGAAATATCAGAATAGATTATTAGCTGAAAATTAGTTTTTTCTTTCAAATTGATTCTTATTAATTGTCTGTTTTATTTTAATTTTAACACAAATAAAATTAAGAACTAATCAGATAAAAACAGATTACTATCGTAAACAAAAAGTAATCTGCTAATAATATATCACAAACACTCCTAAGTCATCCATGTATCATGATAAATATATATCAGTAGATTAATCTAATAAGTTTTCTGAAGTATTTTAAACTCAAATATTTAATAGTTTTCATCAATAAGAATATCTATATCAAGGTTAAATTTTTTTAGTTGTTTTTATCTCAGATTTCAAATATAAATTATTTATACTTACTTTAATATAAGCCATTACTCGTAGGACTATAGTAGCTACATAAAGACAATTTGTAATCCAATCCAATAAATTCCATGTATCAGCCTAGCATTGAAGAATATTCTATATATAAATAACATATAAATAGGTTTCTTTTTTTTACCATATATTGATGTAATCCTTCTTGATAGAGTTGTTTTATTTCTGCCCATATAAATCCGGCAACATAAAACATTATCTTAAATAATAACAAAAAAAAACAACAGAAATATCGCACTAATTAATATCATTATCTATTTCTTACAGCTATTTCAACTGGATTTGGTGGTGGACCACGCCTTTCATTTGTTTCTTCTTCAATACCTGATAATAATTTACCAAAATCAATACGTAATGAAACAACAAAAAGTAAAACTAAGACAAAAAAATAAAATACATCTATTTAAACATATTTTATTTCAATAAATAAAAATACATACTGAGAAAGAAAATATATGAAATAGAATGGCAAATAAATTTAATAAATGGTTGTCGCATAATACGACCAATACTGCTACGTGGCATTAATATATAAGCGATTGATAATATTGGAAAAAGTAAACCAACCAATGTTGTTATTAATATTTTAATAACTGAATGACGACGTCGAAATCCAGGTAAACCTTCATACCATAATGAAGCAAGTAATTGTTGACAATGTGCATGTGAAACAAACTTAAGAAAATAAAAATAACAAAAAAACTAAAAAATTGTTTTTTGTTTTATTATTGTTTTACTTTTTTTTGTTTATAACGTATAGCTAATTTTAATCTTGATAAATGCATTTTTTCTGTTGTTTCTGATAATACTGGTGGATTTTCTGAATCATAATTTAATATAATTTCTAATTCTTTTGATGAACGTGTTTCAGCTAATAAAGCAGCACTATACTCTTGACATTGTTGAGCTAATTGTTCATATTCTTGTTTAAATTCATTTTCAATACGTGATAAACGTTTTAATTCACGATTTAAATCAAATGCTGTCATTATTGGATCACGACTTGATAATGATATATAACATGGTGATGATAATGCTTTATATGCATTTATACGTGATCGTGAATGTCTTAAACTATCTTCTTTATTATATACAATACAATTTGAACAATCACATCGAACATCATGAGGTTCCGTAACTTTTTCTCCTATACGAAAAAGAAAAACAGAATTCAAATTATTTATAATATTTTATTGAGATTTAAATATTTGTTTATTTTTTGACTCTTTTGAAAGTGTTTCTGAGCAGTCAAAAGCTATGGATTAGAATTAGCATACTGTCATCATCTGAATATGAATTTAGAAAACTTATCACAGTTTGTGTTAGAGAGTGATGAAATAACCTTCAACAGATCCAAGTGAGATATAAAAAACCTCAAAAAGATAAGTGACCTTACGCCTTTTGCTCAGAGTTAGAGGTATTTAACTGAAATTTTAGCTTTGGACATGGTAAATGCCAACGAATCAAATGACGGTATTTCAATTTGAACTTTTGTCCACAGACTGATCTACTTGTCAATACCATGTCCTAATTTAAGCGAAACGAAAATTGCCGTGATCTATAAAGAAAAACGCTAACAATACATTTTGTAGAGTATCTTCTGCTGTACAAAATGATAAATTTTCCTTTCAAACTTTTGATCATCTCATTAGTTGTACTTTCGAAGTAGTCAAAACTAAATAAATATTTTGTCTTAAAGCTTCTGACTCATAGGTTAGATGGGCATTATAGATAATGTGAAATTCAATTGAATTATCTCGAGAATCAAATGTTTTGATTTACGATAAAGATGAAACCTATAGATCAGCTTTACTCCCTTCGGAAAAGAAAACCTTGATGACATATAACATGAATTGTTTGAATTCCCTAAGGCTAAATCTAATAAAAAGATAATTCTAGTATTATATCAGATACATTAAACCATATAATCTAAATTTCTTTAAATTACATGAATAAATGAATGAAAGAAAGAATGAAGTCAGTATGAGTAATAGCAACTTGTAATTAGATCATATACAGTAATATCGAAAATTATTTTCAATGTTTTTTCTACTATTGTATAAAAGTTTAAATAGTTATATGTGTAGAAAATTTTCGATGATAAGAACGACTGCTCATTTTCCAACGGAGAGTACCTGAAAAAGCGAAACCCATTGTTTTTTAATCTCTTTTAGCTTTTGTTTGAACTACATAGAGTAATAGAATAAACAATTCTTTACAAAATGAAACGTTTTTCAGCTGTCTACAACATTTGTTGACCGAAATACATCAATCTCACGGAACACACAAAAAGTGGTTTTTTTTAGCTACTTCGTATAAAAACATCATTCTTTTGCATTTCTTTAAATTGATGTATCTCGGTCAATAAACATTATAGACACCTGGGAAACGTTTCACTTGATAGAAAATTTTTTATTTTATCATTCTAAGTGGTTCAAGCAGATTTCTAGGAGATGAAAAACTTAACTTTCAGTTATTCAGAGTTTCTATCCTTGAAAAACTAACAATCCTTTTCATTTTAGAAAAGTCTCTACATCAATTACTATTTGAAGACGATATTTTTCAATACCTGGATGATACTAATAAAATCTTATTCAAACTATCTAAATTGATAGAGCAAACTGGGCTCTACAATATAAGACATGAGTAAGTTCTGTATGTTCCTTTTTTGATTGAGAATTTGACACTGAAAAAATTTCATCCCGAGCTCAGAGATATTTCACTTTTGTTTACTTTATTGTTTCCTGAAGTTCAAATAGAATTAATCTTTTTTTTGACATTTTATGTGCTAAAACTCTAAGGCAATTGATTGTCTGGAAATTTCGCCTTTGGGAATTTGCTAATCATTCTGTTGTATATATTATATATTTTTCTACTCAAACCACTGTTTGAACTCTTTATAGCGATTAACATGAGAAAATAAATCTTGTTGAATCATTTTCTTTATATATTTAAAAGTTGAGTTCATTCTTAATTATCTTCTATTCATTGATAAGAGCAATGAATTGGTTTAAAACTCAATTGAAACTTCTTCGATATATTTCTCGCCTTCAATACAGCAAAAAAAAGAGAAATGATTGATTACAAGTGAATTTTTCAATACTCTCTTAATTATTAAATGATAAGTTTCAAAAAGTGTTTTTTGTTTAGAATACGGTAAATGAATGGAAAATGTTTTTTTTTTCCTTTTTTTTTTTCGAGAAAAACTTATTATTCAATATAATTTTTCTTCATATATTCAATGAAAAAACAAAAATCATATTCCTACCTCTTTCAAGTAGAATTTTAAGTATTTCATAATTATCTCGATGTGCAGCTAATATAACAGGTGTAATATCAGGTGTATACGAGCGAGATGTACTCAAATTAAGCTGTTCATGCACCTAAATATATATATAATATAATATAAATCATTCTATATATACATAATCATATTTATTGTGGAATTATTAAAATACACGCACGCACATACATATACATACACAAACATCTAGGAATTGTGCAGAGAAATGTTTTTTTTTTGCTTAAATATAAGCTACATTGATATAGTAAATACTAATTACTATTAATTAAATATCTACTGGATGCCATTCATGATATTTTTATTTTATACTAAGGTATGCTAGAGGTTTTATTAATATGGACATGAAGATTGTTGTCGTGCTCAATTAAAATAATAAAAGAAAAAGGAATCTAATTACTCAAACACATTCACATACGAACATATTCATTCACTCACGCACACCAAAAAGAAACTTGGTGAAAAAATAATAATAATGAGGTTAGATTTTTTTTTGTTGTTATTATTATTCTCTTTTATTTATGTTTGTATGAAAATAAATTATTTTCTAATAATAATTTGACATATCTCAAGGATAGAATTCAATCGTCATTCTATGGATTGCGTGAATATAAATAACAAAAAAAAAGAAGTAAAGCGAACAACAAATCATAAAGAAAAGAAAATAATATATGTGTTATGAACAATGACTATGTGAATAGATGTATGTGCGACAAAAAAAAAATGAGCAGGTGCGTCTAAGTATACTGGCAGCAACAACGATCATCAAAATTTTTTTTTTTTTTTTGTAAAATTATTCTATTCATGCACGTCATGAGCGAAAAGAAGAAGAAGAAGAAAAAGAAGACGAAAATTTTTAATTCTCGCTTTTTATGCGGGCATAACGCCTACCGATTGCTGCTGCTCCTTTTTTCGTACTGCCTGTAGGAGAAATGACCATTTAGATTTCGAATTCTAAAAACAAATAACAAGTAGGAAAGGAAAAACAAAGAAAAATGAAGAAATTATGAAATAGAAAGATACGTTTTCAATGTATAACTAGACATAGCAAATAAATAAATAAATAAATAAATAAATAAATATTAAAATATAGAAGTTGAAATAGGCGTGCTCAACAATAAAGGGCTTGTACATGCTTGTAGTGCTATTAATACTACAAAAAATGAATACAGTTGTAAATAAATACAATAAGCACAATATATTGTATGATAAAAGATATGTATATAAATTGATTGATGACTTTTCCAAGCAGAAGATAACTGATATGAATTGGATAAAGAAGATTTGGCATTTACAAGGAATAGAGAAGGCGGGTTGTAATTGTTGATTGAAGTTTTACTTTTTTTATCTATTCGGTTAACATTTAATCACTTTACCCACCTCAAGATCATCCGCAGTGCTACCATTCTGTGTCGACGACAATAGATTTGGCTTTGATGGACGAAAGTAAGACCAAGCCAATTTTAACTATACTCCCCATATACATATACATATATATATATATACATATATTTATTTAATAATCATGCATTTTTATTAACACACGCAATGTAAGAAAAAAATATTCAACTAACTTGTACAAAAAACTTTGGCTTACCTTTTGAGTAATATCATATTGTTGTTCTTTTTTCTCTTTTTCTAATGCATCTTGAGCCAAAGTAAATAATGGATTAGATTTATCAATTATGCCCATATTATTTGGATACTTAATTGAAAGAAAAAAATATAAAATTTATTTCGTTATTAGAAATATGACTCTTTTTCTCTGAATATTTCTGCATAATAATCTTTCTGATCAACATTAATTTGGTCCCAAAAGATATATATATATTTCTTTTTTTTTTTTTGTTTTCTTAGTTTTGTCTATGTGTCTCATCAATTTATGTTGATAAATATAAAATAACTTTTCAATCGAACCAAATAGAATTTATTTATTACAAAAGATATGAAGCAGAAAATTGTTTTCCAATTCTCTATAGTATAGAACTGAAACAATTTAATTTAATCATATATTAGCATTGAATGTATTTGATATTGTTTTTCTTTTTATAGAATAACTATTAACTATTGGAAATAATTGTGTGTGTATTTTGCGAATGTTTTATTTCATTTTAACTAATTGATCATCGATAAAAATCTATCAATCTATGATATATGACATACATATTACGATGTCTTTTCATTCTTAATAGACAAGCACAACTGACTTACTCGATTGTTATCTGCATTAATGTTATTCTTTTGTTGTTGTTGTTTTAGATCTTCATGTTGAAGAAGTAATTCGACAGCTGTCAAGAGTATGATTATGCATTGATTATCTAATCAACTATAAACTAATAGTTATTTTACCCTCAACGAATTCTTCATCAATAGCATGTAATAAAGCTTCACCTGTGTCAACATTATAACTAAGTAATAATTCAATCATTTCAATATTTTCATATTCAATTGCTAGATTAAATAAAAATTAAATAGTAAAACAATATATATACATTTATATTTAAATTATAAAAACTAAACCTATGGAAAGTGCACTTCTGCCTAATGGATCAAGACAATTAATATTTATTGGTGTCATCGGCATGTCAACATCAAGTAACGCTGCTGGTGTTCCTGTTGATATAGCAAGATATCGACGAGTTGTAGCCATATCACCACCTATAAAACAAGCATAGCATTAATCGACCTATCTTTTTTTTTATAACTATTCAAGAAATAAAAACAACAGATGCTATGCTATATTTATATCAGCTGTTGCAGCAGCTGACACAACACATCACTATTCGAGTTGTACTTTAAGACGAACAACAAAAAAATTTTTTTGTTTTTTGTTCCTTTTTATTTGCATAAAAACATTTTAAACCATGTCTAAGATACATATTTATATATATATATGTATATAGATATATTAATTAAAAATAGAAAATTTAATTTTCTTTCTTGTCAATGTTTTACTTTAATGATATATGTCGGAGAGATATACTTGAGAATTTGTTGATGATGCTCAAGTGGCATCATAGATTTGTTTGCTTATTTATCTATTACAATTAAAACTTACGTTCAACAGCAACAAGAAATTTTTTTTCATCTTGTGTTAATTCTGGTTCTCGTCGTATTTGTACCATTGTTTGTGTTGTAAATGAAGCTGAATTAGTAAAATCCACAAATGATTCATTTGTTGCATGGCCTATTAACTTTTCTGCTTTGCGATAATCTTTCATGAGACGTTGTATAGCGCGCGACATTTGGACGGTGTCAAATAATAATAATAATAACAATAGACAATACTTAGTAGCCACACCGGCACAAAGTTAACTATACGAACGTATACATATATAGGTAGACTTTAATTATAATAAAACAATAAAAAGAAAAGAAAAGAAAAGGTTCACTAATATTTGAAAATTCTTTTTTTCTTTTTTAATGAGATTTTCTTAAATTTATTTGATCTTGAATAGAATAATAATAAAGTGTGTAAGAAAGAAAAATACGAACTGAAAGAATTTATTACTATGATATTAAACGATAGTAAAGAGGAAGAAGAACTATTAGTCAAGATTGTCTTTGCACACAGACATACACACATATTAACGAGTCAAACGCTGCAAATAATGGTTACATATGATTTATTTTCAGTCCTCGTCGTCTTATTATCATCAACGCGTGCAAACGCAACTGCGCGCATTAGAAAGATGCGAACAACGCAACAGCTTTCTTTTTGCTCGCTCCTCAACCCTACACATAAACACAAGCAGCGCGCATCTCGAGCGTCGTCATTCTAATGAAATTCTTTGTGCTTCGACACTGTTCTCTGTTTCTGTCTCTGTCTCTGTCTCTGTCTCTCTTTCTCGACTCGTTTCGGCAACGCTCTTTCTTTCTGTCTTTCTGTTGCTTCGATAGATAGTGACACTAACTGTAAAGCAAGTGCTGTCGATATCGTGTGCATGCTTACACTCTATGTTTGCTTCTATCTCTTTTGATCGATCTCATCTCATCATCTAATGATGATGATAAGAAACGTAAATCTTTCATAAGATGTTGTATTCATCTCATAATATAGCCTTAGGAGTGATTATGAGGTGTTTGAAAGCCAATGAAACAATTGTTTCAGGATGTGAATATATAAATATAGACAATCAGAAATAGTTATTATAGTTCTCATTTGTGTTCCTATTCTATTGCAACCGTTGTATTATTTAGTATGTTTGCCTTTATTTGATGCGTTACACAGGTAAACATGATTGTTCGACATAAAAAAGATTAAAAAAAAGTAAAAATAGAGAAAAAAACGAAGAGGAAAAACGGAAATTTACATCATTTTCACGGTTCTTCTAAAAGAGAATGTTGTTAATGATGTTGGCGATGGATTTAATATGACATCGATAACGAATGAAAATAGAATAGACAAAACATTGTTTAACTATATATAAAAATATAAAACATCGAGTGACAAACAATAGAATTGTTAATCATCGCTAACAATTTTCTCCTTCATTGATCACAATATTCTAAGCCGACGCATCAAATCTTTATTTCTCGATGTCTATCAAATTCTCTCTTTCTAGAATCAATTGAGATCGTAGTGGAAGAAAGAGTATGTCAAGTAAATATCAACAGTTGTCGCGTATATGAAACTTGAATAATAGGCATATAGAGTCATATAGAAAAGTGGCTAGATAAACATTTATATGGCGAAATGAAAATTAAATTACATAAGCTATTATCCATATATAACCTTACCAATCCTATCTACGTTGACTCGTTGTCTGTTTTAGTAAAAGAACTTATGCCTTATTTTTTGCCGGACAATATAACTTGTTTGTAGTTGCACAACAGATAAGCTAAAGTCAATCAGTCGCATAGACAAGAAGATCGAATCTGCATCTCGTTATTAATTAGAGAGATAGAATAAGATAGATAGAGAGAGAGAGATAGAGAAAGAGAAGGAGAAAGACATCATCAACGAATGAGCACTCGATCAATAAACTAAGCAATCTTTACTTGCTTTCTTTTTTTTTTCTTCTCTCTTCGTTCGTTTCTATATTTCAACGATCAATACTCAGCATGATAGACAAGCAATCAATCCTTCTATCAAGACAATAAAAGTGTTAGTTAATACAAAAGGAAAAATCTCGAATAAAGAGATATATAGACAAAGAAGACGAAAAAAAGAATGCATCTATTCTAATTTTTAATAAAATAACATGAAATACACTTCACAGTACTCTTTCAAAAAAAAATATAGTATCTAAAAATTGTTAGAAATACAATGTTACTAGTGTGAATAGTCAATCCTCAGCATTATAATGTCTAACTGGTGTGATGGTGTGCCACAAATACTTCGTAATAGAACGAGAAAGATAAGACGAGAGAAGAATCTAGGCATGAGAAAACATTGTAAAGTAGTATATAGTTGCGTCTAATTGATGCATTTATATTTTAATGTTAAAGAAATAAATTCTGTGAAACAAATTTGATTGCGAACAATGATTTTTCATTGAGTATTCATAATAATGAGGTCATATATGTTTTTTTTTAATCGATAAAGTTCAATAGAAAGAAAAATAAACGAAGACAAAGGCTAATTAATGATGCCTTTTTTTTTTCTTTTCTTTCCCGAAATTACCTTGGCGAACTGTCGAGCATAAAAGTATATATCAATTAATTAACATAGATACACAATGCGTGTGTGTGTGTGTATAACATATAGGCGGGATGAATAGTAGAAATAAGAAAAAAAAAGAAAGAAACGGTTTTTCGTATGTTTGTGACTTTCTGACGATTCTCATCTGTCTTCATTAGATTGTGGACATGGAACACCCGTAGGCTTTATGTATCGAATAAAAGAAAAAAAAGAGAGAGAGAGAAAACTTGACATTTTACTATTCTTCCTTCCGGTATTTTATATACTAGAGACGAGACTATGATATTAAACTATTCGCCGAAGGGATAAAAACAAAAAAAAATGACAACTGTTCAGTAAAACAAAGGTCCTATTGCTTCATCAAGATGATTAACCATTGTTGTCGTGAACAGTAGCAAGAACAACAGTAGGAAAAGCTGGAATATCAATAAATCAATGGGACGTTGGATATCGATGTCAATCTAAGAAGGGGAGAAAAAGCATTTGAGCGAAGTAAATGTCAATTGCGAAATATTATCAACTGAGCATAGAACTATCATACATGCGTAGAGACACACACACACATGTGTCATTGATCGGTTGAGATCTATCTGTATTTGATGAAAAGAAGGAAAAGAAGCATAGAGAGATTGAGAGAAACTCGAATAAACAAACCAACAGTACTCGTTACATACACATCATTTCTTCTAATACTGATGCTGCTGCTGCTGCTGATAGCGGAAATGAGGCGAGCAAAAAGACATTTGTCTTTCTACTGTCTGATATCTCTAATTTCTATGCAAATGATTATCAGTAATATTGCAACGATTCTTGTTCTCAGCTATCATCTTAATATCATTTGCGTTTTCGATTCGAATTTGTATATATACATATATGTATATATATATAAATTTATTTATTTGTTTGTATGAAGACGAGCTCTTTTGTATAACTCGTTGAATTAATGACAAAGAACAGATGGAAACATCAACTGAAATCTAAGCAATCTTATATATTTGACAAGTCATGAAATGAATATGATTATGATTGTCCATGCATTTCGATTAGCATCTATTTTGCATTCTCATGAATTCGTTAGTTGTGTAGAAAATATCATAATTAGAATTCTGTTTTTTTTTCAAACGAAACTCACATTTTTTTATTAATCTTGAATAAGAAAGAAGAAAAAAAGAGATTCGAAAAACTAAAAGATTTGTTTAAAATAAAATTTATATTATTTTCATTACTGTTTATATCAGCAATAAAATGTCTGTTATTTACACTTCAAATTATCTAAATAAACAATGACTAGAATATTGATTGACTTGTTCTTTTTACAGGAAGCACGTAGGCAAGGGAAATATTTTTTTTTTTTGTCGATTGGCATCATTTAGCTTTAGTTAAGTTTGCCATATCAATGTATCTATTATTGTTAATGGTCAATCAATAAACTTCAATTTCAACTTAAGATGAACAATTTCTTTTTGTGTGTGTGTTTTTTTTGCTATGAAAAAGATAATATGATTATAGACAAAAAAAACGAAGATTTGATAATCGATGAACAAATTTTAAATATTCTTCAATTTCTTTGGTGAACTATAAACATGAATTATATGATTATTTTTGTAAATATTATTTCATTGAAGTGTATATATATATATATATAGATCATAATTATTTTTTCCGAAGATGAAAATAATATATATTTACACTCGTTTGTTTTTCTTTCAATCAAATCTATAGTCATATTTCTTTTACACGCTCTATAGTAGTAGTTAGAGTTGAAAAGAAGTTTAGTCTAATCCAGGATTATTTCATCGGATCGGTTGGATTTATCTTATATGCTAATAACAAGGAACAAGCGAAAACTGATCGAGGAATTTATGAAAAAAAGAACAAAATTTTGCTTTTAAGAAAAAATTAAACTTAGACGAATAAACTACAACAATAGAAAAAGAAACAACTAGAAGATGCCATTAGCGAATTGCAAATCAATACAAAGGAGTATAAATTTCTGTGATCCATATAGCTTAAGAACTAGAATTTCTTTTCATTAAGTTATATCGAAATTAGTTTTGATAGAAAAATAGAACTAAGAGAAAAAAAGAATTCTAAGGGTATGATGATTTCAAATATTTCAGGAAGCAATAGAAATACGAATGAAATTATTTTTTTTTTCTTTGCTAGACCTTATTTATATTTTGTGAAACACAATTTTTAATAGATATTGATTTCTTGAGTTATTTATCATTGAATTCTATTTATTTCATGTATCAGGTTTTATTAGATTATGTTTTTAAACCTAAAATAAATTACTTACGTAACATTTAAATAGATCTTACGTATATATTTTCAAAGATTGATGTATTCTATTTTCTTTTTATCGATCCATATGTAGTAGCACGTATATATCAGTTGTTAATAATGACTGTCGACATAAACATTACTTCTCATCTCAACATAGAAAATTGCAGATTCATATCGATATTGATTGTAATCATCACAAACATTCATTGAAATCTCGTCGTTTGTTACAATCAACAGCACATTTTTAGCTAATTTTGTTCGTATGATTTCTTATCGTTATTACTATCATATGAAGGATTACGTGTCGTCAATTATAAGAAGAACGAGTCATAGTTTTATTGGAAATTTTACTTACGGATAATATTTGTAAAATGAAATTGGTTTTGATACAAAATAATAATTGAACTGTGTTATTCGAGATAATATCATGAATATCCTGTATCATTTATTTATTCTTTATTAAATCCATTTCATTGTATTGTAAATCATTCATGTTGTCTTCATTATGTATATCATTGCTGTGAAATAACAAGATATTGAGTCGAAAAAGAGTTTACAATTGGATCTATTTAATATGTTCATAAATTAATATCTAATTGGGATGCTTTCTTTAATACTAATAAACAATTAATCATAGGTCACATCGAAATGTCGTTATTTAGGGATACAATGAATGGCAAAACATGTATCTATGGTATTAATTCCAGATCAAGTGAAAATAGTGAAGAAAACTAATTGAAAAAAATTATGTATAGTTTACTTTTCAGAACTCGTGAAAAGTTACAAACTTGAATATTCACTTGTTGATGCATAACTCGATGAAAGATTACTTTTAAGTTCTGATAAACAAATAACTATAGCTATTCGTGAAGAAAACCACGATTATTTATTAAATTAAAGTTGAACTAAAATTAAAACAAATATAACATAACAATATATGTATCGTCTCAGAAAAAATAGAACATGTTCACTTTTCATTTGATTCTTTACAAAGATTATTTTTCTGAATAATTTCTTTTAGTATAGACTTATGTAAACTCACATCGATACCCTCGATTTTTTTGAAAAACTTGAATATTATTAAAATAAAAGTTTGAATAGAGATTTGGTAACCTCAGCAAATGTCTATAGAATGTAGAAAAGATATTTTTGACGTCACTCTAGAATTTTTTTTACGTACCTATAAAAGATTTCAATTTGAATTCTTTTGCAGACTTTGTCAAGAATCAAAACGAAAGAAAACTATGTAATGTTCATAGATTACCCTCTGACATGAATACTAATTTTTGATTAGTCTCTAACTATTGATGATCTTATTATGTTGAATAGCATAAAATTATTTATAGTTGCTCATTAATATGTAAAGCAATGGTAAATCATGAATAGAGATACGTACAAGAAGTCTGCAGAGAATGCTTTTTACGATCAAGGGAATAAAAAACAAAAAAAAAAGCAATTAAGCCACTTTTAGTGCTAGCATGCGCTAATAATAATTTTGAACGATTAGTTAAACATTCGTACAACTCGTACTTAAGCTCTTTCATTTTCTTTCCTTTCAATCATTGATTGACTTTTGTCTTGATTGTCTATTATTTTGATGGACAATAAATAAATTATATTAGTATCTTATTTCAAATTTTCTATTTTATTAAATATATTAGTTTTCAAGTACATGAATAAAAAATATATAATTAAAAATTATGTACGACCAGTATGATTGTTGATAAATCGTAATGCAAGATATGGAAGTGTTCGAAATATAACAAACATTCCAAAAAGAACAAGAAAATTCAGTCCAATATTAAGTCCAACATCAAAAAATTCTATTGCTTCATGACTAACAAATGTACCATTGGGATTATTTTGGCATGAAGAAATGATTGATCCATCGACACATTTAGAAATTCGTCCACCTTTAAATTGTAATTGCAGACATGCATCATATGCATATTTTAAAAATGATAACCATTTTCCCCATACACCTAACCAATGTGGTAAATTTCGAACAAAAAATCCACTAACTAACATTAAACCAATGAGAAGTACAGTTACAACTGTGATTGCATGTTGTAAATTTTTGAATGCTGCACCCAAATGAAGACCAAGTGATTCAGCTACAAGAATAGCAAGAAAAATTCCAAAATTTGAATTAATATTTGCCATTCAATAAGCTATTATAAGAAATAATGTTGGTAAAATAAGTTTAAGTTGTGCTTCAGCTAATAATTTAGCAATAAAATAAGATGATAAACAATATGATCTACTTGCACGTTCTTTTTCAATAACCGTACGTTCAAATGGAAATGATAATAAATCATGCATCATTGTATGTAATGGCCAAAATGTCATAAGAAAAAAGATAAATGATGATCGATCAGGTATTGTATTTTCAGAAAAATCCATTCTTAGCCAACATAAACCACTAATAATTGCTAAACCTAATGCTTGTGCAAAATTCAGAAATGTAAATTGACTTTTACCAGTTAAAAAAAATGCATGTGAGAAAAGAATTAACATTTGTGATAAAAATCTAATAGGCCATTTACTTTCATGTTTATTTGATATTAAATTAACATTATCTGGATTAGTTAGATCAGCTTCATTTCCAGATGGTTCAGCTAATAAATATTGTGATTGTAACAGATTAGATATAGTGTTCACATGTTTAGTTATTTTATTTTGAAGATATTCTTCTTTCAGTTGTTCACGAACTTTCATATCTTGACTAACAAGATCCATGACATAATCAGCTGGATTGTATTGTGATGGTGAATGATAACCCATTGTTGCAAAGTAAGGTAGAGCATTACATGGTTTACCCTAGAAAGAAGAATAATGTGTTTTTGATAGCATCAATGTATGATGAACTTTACCATAAAAATAGTTTTTCCATCTGCTAAAAGAATAAGTTGATCGAATGATTGAAAAATTTGTGATGAAGGTTGATGAATGGATGTAATTATTGTTTTGCCTTGCATTGCTAAATCACGAAGAACATCCATCAATGATACAGCTGATGTACTATCCAATTCAGATGTTGGTTCTACATTAATATTAAAACAAATCATTTACAATTAAAAAAAAATTCAAGAGTATTAATCGTTTACCATCAAGAAAAATAACACTTGGGTTCATCAATAATTCAGTACCAATATTAACACGTTTCTTTTCACCACCAGATATGAACATTATTGGAGTATCAGCACATTTTCGAATACGTAGTTGATCAATGATTTGTTCAACTTGTGTTATTTTATCTTGTTTAGATAAATTATTTGTTGAAGAACATAAGCTAGTTTTCTTTTCGTACTTTTATCATATCGTTGATATGTTAAACCAAATATCACCAGTAACACCATTTAATGCTCGACCAGCTAATATATTAAGTAATGTTGTTTTACGACAACCTGATGGTCCCATAAGTGCGACTAATTGTCCTGGATGAATTTGTTCTGAAACTTGATCAAGTAGTTTTCATTGAATGAATCTTTCTTTAGATGATGGATCGATCATTTTTGCTGGAACATGGATAACTTTTGAAACATTATGAAAAGTAATAGTGATACGTGGAGATAATGCTGCCAATGCTCGAGCACTATCAACAGACATTTGAACTTGTATTGTATCATCTCCACGCATTTCTATAACAAATTGACTTTGTGAATCGTCGTTAGATTTCTTAGTTTCATCAGGATACACATTGGTGTATGCCTGATTGATACGTTCATTAGTTTCTTGAAGAGGAGGCATCTTGTTATAAATTGAGAAATATGGATATTCGTTTTATGGACAGTATGGAATAAGAGCACTGTATTTATACTATATCGATAGCATAACGTACTTTATCGTTATAGAATAGACAAGGTCGTATGCTTACTTGAGTCACGTATTCAAATGACGTACTCTTCTATCAGTATTGATCGTTTTCTTTTTCTACTAGCAAAGTATAGAAGCTAGTGTAATGAGTCGTAATGCATCGATCGTACTTTACGTTCTATAGAGGCACTTCAAGTATGTACTTTAGGCCATAACATTCGATTTGTCTATTGTGCACTGAAAGTTTCCACTTTTTTTGGTTGTTTTATTTGATTAAACAATTTTTATTCTAATAAAATGATTTTTTTGTATTTTGCAGATCAGATGTATAGTTTGATGTAAGAAAATCTGATTAATTTTGAAGTGTTGACTTGTAACACTAAGTTACAATGAGCATTCATTAATCGATAACGAGAGACAAAGCACTATGCAAATAGTTCATATCTGTTCAATGTAATGTCAAAACAGCATGTAAGAAAGAGAGAAGAGTTCGTTCTAGAGTTTTCCGAGACTTTCTGAATAGGTCTAAGTTGCGACTACTCCAGAAGAAAACTATCGAGACATTATCTCATTTTTGATGACTTTAGATTAGCAAAAAGGTGAATTTTTCTTATGTTGTCAACCAGTCAGGATAGAAAGTTGAGTGCTGTGGAACTGAATATGATTAAAGTTCACTTTTTGCATTCTATTATTTCATATTCATTAAAATTCAGCTCTTTTCAAACAAAAAAAGCTTCATGAATACACTATATTCGACACGTCTGAATGATTTTCAGACACTGTGATGAAAGGATGTGGATGTGGGTATAGATAACGATACGAAGAGCAGATTCACATCCACACCCTGGATTGAAAAACTTTAAAAACTGTGTTGTGATGAACTCCATAAACTAGCAATTAATAAAAAGTTATTTTTTCGAAATGAAATGTTTCCATATCAATAGAGAAGATACACACACGATGGAAACGAATTGTGTAGTATATGACGACGATCATTGCTACTTCTGATATCAATATCATTCGAAACTTTTAGGGAAAATAGAAAAATTGATGATTTTTATAAAAATATGAATATTTATAAGTTTACGAAGAAAACTTTTCTAAAAGTTTATTTGTAAGCAAACAGTTAAAATAAACTTTGTTTTGCCAAATAATTGTCACGATGTGTGAGTGTGAGTGAAGAAAAGAGATGCACACCACTTTTTATCGGCATATCATTGTCATAGTTTTTTTTATCAAACTGACATCCACGAAATTGACTTGAACAGAAGCTCTGCTATATTGAATCTTGTAGAGAGGGAGTTGCTCTATTAAATGCGTTATGTCACTAGAAATCTATAGATAGAATTTAATTTTGAGTGACTAATACATAATTGAAATTATGAAAAACTAAATTTTCATCTCATACATTAGGTCAAAATTTTCCTTAAGATACATAAAGTGACTAAAAGTGGTTTCGCTCATTTTCTTTCAACTTTTGTCATAGACCTTCAATCAAAATATACCAAAGTGGTTATCTCAACTAGCTCTATTCACCCTAAAAGTGCCAGCTCGATCGGAGAACTTTGTGTAAATGTGTCCGAAATCCCATGGAATTACCCAGCTTTCGAACCAGAGAGTCATTGCAGATGTCAATAAAAAAATGAACTACAATTCATTTGAGTTGTCGAAATAGTCGAATAATTTTACGATCATCTTGACCTTTTCTGCATAAAATACTTAAAACTATTGAATCTTTTTTACTTTCGAAATATAGCTCTTTAATCTATTCAGCAGTGTTGTCATTGTTTGAATAAATATTCTCAAAACTGTGCAAGTAATAAAATATCCCGAATGAATACCATTTAACATTTTTTTCAGCATTTGTTATTGATAAATTCTATCATCTTAAATATCAGAAGATCATTAACGAATTGATACTTCTTATTCATTTGATGGAGCTAAAAGATTCAAATATCTTTTGATATAAGTGATGGAACTATGGTTTAGACAAAGAGATCTCATTCTGTGTTTGTTCGTTTATGATTCCTAATCTTTATCAATAATTTTTTTTTTCTTTCGACTAAGACCGTACACATAAGTAAAAAAAAAAAATTTCTGAAAAATTGAACAATATTTTTATACAATTGCTAAGAATAAAATGGCATCGAACAATAAATATTTCGGCATTTCGTTCTTTTGAATGAGAAGATATATTTTTTCAACTATTTTAACCCTTTCGTTACATAATTTTTTTTTCTGAATTGAAATCGAGTAAAATATTAAATTAGCTTTTTTTAGAGATAGGGACCAGTAACGAATTGAGAAGCGGATGAAGAAGTGATCGGCCCCGTCTTTGCCAAAACCCTCAATTCACCACTAATGGGAACATATGTAAAAAGTAACTCATGTGTTCTCGCATGTGATTTACTGAATGTTAGTTATATCGAACCTTGTTATACTTAAATGGAAATTTTAACTGCTGAAGTTTATTAGTTGCAAAACTTATAGAATGTTTTCATGGAATAACAAAAAGCAATTTTTATGTTGTTTTACACAAAAAGAAATACCACAAAAAACTGCATTTTATGTTACTAAATATTGAACGAGCTTTCGTTCTGCAATATCCGCATCTTCCTTTAGGTCCAGCAACAGGCATATGTGCTTGTAATGGAGTTGATAAATATTTGTTCCCAGGCGTCGGTTGAATTCGTCTACACTTTTGGGCAGCAAAGTGAATAGGTCTACCTCTTCTTTTCCGTGAACTTTGATCACCAATCAGTGACATTGAAATAGAAGAGAGGAATTCAACATAAGCCATGTGTTGTTGATTCAGATCGTTGTAACAGATGAACGCATTCGAAAGACTTGTTCGAAGAAAGTAAATGAATATACGAAACCAATTTCGCTTATATACTTTCTTTGAGAGATATAACATCCAGGGAAAGAGAAGAAGAAAAAGGACAGATATGAAGACGATACTTGTAACACAGATACTCCGGAAAGGTTCTAGAATACTCTTTATTATTTCCTTCCAAGAGATTTCATACTAATTTTTATGAATTATGCTATGAAAAATAATTAAAAACAGGTGTAGCTTTTTTTATACTATGGTAACGAAAGGGTTAAATAAAAACAAGAAAAAATTTAAAAATGAAATTGTTTTTTTTAGAATCGTATCGAGTATTTGGTCCATATGAATTAGACAAATAACATCATCAGTTACTGAAGGAGATCCAATAGGATCATTTATTCTCGATAATATTCGACCATTAGAAACAACAAAACCATATTCATGGTATTATGATCAAACACATGATCATCCATGTCAAATTGAAAGAAGATCTGTTGAAGATGTTCCTCCACATTCAGCTATTGTTGCTTTTGCTAATTGTTCAACTGGTTCAAATAGAGGTTATGATGAATTAATTTCACATTATATCGATCTTGTTCATGAAACGAGATTTTATCCCAAATGAAATTATCAAACTAATGAAAAAACAGCAATAATTTCAATTAAAAAAGCTTTAAATAAATTACATGTTTATCTTGCTCAACAAGGTTTTACTCAGGTTTGATTTTATTTTAATATTTATAAATAATTAAATCTATATATAATATTTAGATAATGGTTTGATCAATTATCTACATCAGTATTATTATTAACTCATTATAATCCATTAACTCATAAATCAATCTTATTAATTGCTCATACATCATTTTTTCAAGTTGGAGAAAAATGAGAACGTATAAATCCATTATCAATTGAAGGTCTTATTGATAAAATATTAATTGAAGCATCATTTAACCATCCATTAAATGAAGAATCAATTAAAAATTTTTTAAAATCCATACAATATATAAATGGACTTCAACGCACAAAAGTTTATTTAAATGAAAATATTTCAATTGAAAACAGTTCATTAATTCGTTTAACATCATTAAATTCAATTGATTATAATGCTTTTCGAACAATTGAATTTACGGAAAATTTTCGTCCTGGTTCAATTGTTATTTTAACTATTTCACCTATTTTAAATATTGAAAAATCAATAATTTATATAAAAAATATTTTAAAAGCATTTGAAAATTCTACAAGTAAATTTAATTTAATAATAAAAGATTTAACATTATAGTTGATATTGAACGTGTTCTTTATCGTTCATCAGTTGAAGAACAATCAGATGGAAAAGGTTTTGATGTTTATTCAATATCAAATTATGGAAAACTTACTTATTGTAGTCTTCAAGGACAAATATCTATTTTAGATAAAATTCGTTTTAATAATGATCTTAAACATTCTTTTATAATTCATTTAAAACAAGGAAATTGGCTAATGGATTATATATCAATAAGACTTAAAATTCATTCAAATACAAAACAATTAGGAGAATGGTATGATATTTTTAATCATATTAAAAATTTATCTCGTTTAATCATTTCATCATATTTTGATTTAATTTTAAATAAATCATATAAATTAATAAAAGAACATAGTTTAACATTAATGAATCAATTTATTCGTTCATCATCAATATTTGCTCAAGATTTAAGCCAATCATTAATTCAATTAATAAGTATTGTAAGAAATGCTCGTTTACCATTATTATTACCAAATTTACGTGAACCAAAACCAATTGAACAAATTGATGAACAAACATTTGAAAAAATACAATTAACTCCGCCTTTAGCTGCTGGATTACCACATTTTGCTGCTGGAATTTAGAGAAATTGGGGAAGAGATACATTTATTTCATTACGTGCTCTTCCTTTATTAACTAATCGATATGAAGAAGCTCGTTATTTAATCTTATCATATGGTAGATGTCTTCGTCATGGATTAATTCCTAATTTATTAGCTGATGGAAAAACAACACGATATAATGTAAGAGATGCTGTTTGGTGATGGTTATATTCAATATCATCTTATACATGCTTAGTTTCAGATGGTTATTAAATTTTATCAGATAAAGTTTCACATTTATATCCAACACATGATAGTCCTGCACAAACAGCTGGATTACATGATCAATTATTATATGATGTTATTCATGAAGTTTTTCTTCGTCATATTCAATCTTTAAATTTTAGAGAACATGGAACTGGACATTCATTAGATTCAGTTATGAGTGATGAAGGTTTGAATAATAAAATTGGAATTGATACTAAAACTGGTTTCGTTTATGGAGGAAATAGATGGAATTTTGGAACATGGATGGATAAAATGGGTTCAAGTGATAAAGCAAATAATAAAGGACATCCAACTACACCAAGAGATGGATCTGTTGTTAAATTAGTTGGATTATCTAGAACTGTTATTGCTTGTATTATTCAAATGAATCAAGAAGCACATTATCCATATGATTCTGTTGAAACATCTACTGGTAATTATTTATTTTATTTTGAAAATATTTAATTTTCTTTTTTTTTGTTTAAAGGAATTGGTGGAAAAATGACATTACTTTTTCCAGAATGGTTAAATCAAATTGATGAAAATTTTGAAAAAGAATTTTGGATTGATGAAACAAATTCATCAGAATATGTTAATAGAAGACAAATTTATAAAGATACAATTCATTCATCTCTCAGATGGACTGATTTTCAATTAAGACCTAATTTTATTATTGCAGCGGTTATTGTAAGTACAAAATTTTATTTCATTTAAAAAAAAATTCTTTTTGTTAAAAGGGCTCCGGAAATGTTTGATAAAACTCATATATAGTTAGCATTAAAATAAATTGAAACAATTCTTTTTAGGAAAATATGGAATTAAAACTCTTGATTCCAGGTAAAATATTTTTTTATTTTCTTATTATATAAATAAAATAATCTGTTAAAAGTGATTATAATTGTGTTGGTGGTTATGTTAATAATGATGATTCATATGATTATAAACGAGCACATAGGTTTAATTATCATAATGGTCCTGAATGGTTATGGTTAACTGGTTATTATATACGAGCAAAGCTTTATTGGTCAAAACAACAAAATGATCAAAATATTTTGAAACAAACAATTAAACATTGCAAAAAATTATTAACACAATTAATGGATTTATTTTATTCAAATGATTGGAAAGGTTTACCTGAATTAACAAATGCTGATGGAAATATATGTCCAGATTCATGTACTGCACAAGCATGGTCTGCAGCAACTCTTTCAGAAGCCTTCTATGACCTTCATTATTTACAAATTTAGCATTCAAAATCTCGATTAACCCTTTCACTTTAGTCATTATATTGTTTTCAATCCTTTATTTTTATTTTTTTTCAGTGAATAAACACATGCTCTAGTCTAGAAATTTTAATATTTATGTTTCACAAATAAAACTTTCACAATATTAATCTCCTTCATTTTCTTCATTTTCAATCAGTTTTCGCTTGATCGATTTTTCATTAGCTGCAGCAATCGTAGTGGTGGTGGTGGTGGTATTCGAGCAATTCTTCAAATCACCACTGTTGAGCCAATACGATGAATTTGAAGGTAGATTAGCAACGTTTGACACTATTTCATATGGCATGTTCGGCAATGTAATCGAATAAAAAGTGGCTAGGTTACAAAAAAAAAAGGAAACATGAAGAAGGAAATTGTTTAACTTACCAAGTGCTAATGCGTCCGATTTACTAAATATATTCTCATTAAGATCTGGAATTGGAAGCACGTCTTCCTCATAGCAAAGGCCACAATTGTGTACAGCTTCAGATAATGTTTGATATAAATTAATAAATGCTTTCTACAAAAAGAAAAAAAAATTATCGATCACATTTCCATGAAAAAGATTGAATGAGAAAAAATGTGCTTCAAACTACTTTTTTTTTCTTCACTCACTTCTATTTGTTCATATTTATCAGAAAACGAGCCGTACTTCGGATGTTTGAGAGTTGTCACAATGTCCGTAGGTTTCAATTTTTCCCACATACGTTTTAATATATCTTTTGTTGGGACGAAATTCTTCTTGTTCGATCCCTGTGAATGCCATTTGACAAGAAGTTCAGCATCTTTTTGTTGTTCCACGGTCATTGTATTCCAAAATGTTCTCTTCTTCGCTTCTTTAATAAGATCAATGGTACTCCAGTTATGATTCTAGAAGAAGAAAGATTTTTAATCGCAATAAAATGGTGATTTATTACTCACTGAGTAATCTTTTTCACGACGAAACTTATCCATCAGTTTTTCAATAGCTAAATTCATAGAATGTAAATGTTCACGAGCAATCATTTCTATGATGGTGCGAGCAATGGTGTGAGAAGATGCTTTGAGAGATAAGTTCAAACACTTAATAATCGTATGTGCAGAATCCTTGGTTGTATTCAATTCCTGTACAAGATTGAAGCGTTCTTGCATTGTTTTAATAAGTTCATTGTCTTTCGCGAGTAAATCATCGCGAAGAGATTGTATTTTCGTGTCGAAAGAAAGACATAGATTTAGCGCTTCATCTTCGAGGTGTTTGACAATGGAAGTTGTATCACCAACTGATGAATTTGAATTGAGAAGATGATGAATATGTTGTCGAAAGTTTGAAAATGCTTGCATTTCTTCTTCTAAGCTAAACAATTAATGAGAGCAAAGCCACAAACATACTTTATTGTGTCCGTCTGGTGATATAATAAAACATGAAACAAGCAATAGTTAGACGAAGTGAGAGATGTGGCTGCTAATTAGTGAGCAGTCTGATTCTTGCTAGATGGTGAGCAGGAACGATCGATCACTTGTGAAAGTTGAATATCAGATAACTATATTCTCTCAATTGAAATGATTAGGGAACGAACGATCACTACTCACTATTCTCATGTTCAAATCAGTGATTGAGTTGTTCGATGACCGTTTTGTGCTTAATTTCGATTAGCAAAAATCATTAGATTCATTCGACATAATGTTTGTGAAACGGAAAGAAGTGATTCTGTTTTATTTGTTAAATGTAATTGATATTTAATTTCATAATAAGACGAAAATATCATATAAATATTTGATAGACATGGAAATGCTCATAGTTGATTTTGATTTGTATCAATTAAATTAACAATATAATATTGTGGTTCAGTTGAATGACGATACATTGGTAGAACAATACGTATTTTATTGAAGTCTACTGCATGAAAAGTATCGAGATTATCGATTAAACCAACGCAATAATATTCTTTGTTACTGACCAGTCGACAGAAAACCGATTGATTGATGGTAAATCCTTTCTAAAAGAATAACTAGGAGATGAGAACGTGTTCTATCAAGATTGAAATTGACAAGCGATCGAGCGAAACCGAGAATAGCGAAGAAAAGATAATAGTAAATCAGTTAGAGCAGACAATATTTATCTGATGTAAAAGGATCATTTTTCATGATCATTTGAAGATTTTAAGTGTTTTCATCAGTACGAAAAATAGAAAAAAAAGTAGGAATCGACATATGACAGAAAATTTTTTCAAATTTATTCGCAAGAAAATATAATCTTTGTATCTCGAGAAGATAATTGGCTGATATCAGGCTGGTACAATTTCGATTCGATTCATATCTACAACTAATTGTTTGTGAATACTATACTGTAGAAAATAATAAGTCTTCCGATTTGTTACAAAAATTAGGGATAAATTTAAAAAATCTCCTTACTTGTATTGATATATTAATTCTTTGTTTATCTGTTGGGAAAATTATTCTTTTCAGATGTTATTCTTGCTTTTGAATAAGTAATCTCTGTTGATTCAATAAAAATAAAATATTCTTGTGTTAATCAATCTATTTTTCGGCGAGAATAACTTTTCATTCTCTTTTATTTTGTTAATAAATAATAAAATAATACCGTACCTAATTAAACTAAAAACAAAGCTATCTACAGTTTCAAACAAATTATTTAATGTAAAAAATTTTCTTTTATAAATTTTTCTAAAGATTTTAAACATTGATCCATATCAATGATATAATCAGCATTGAAAGAATTTTGTAATGTTATATATATAAATTTACAATTTGAATTTATATCAAAAGAAATTTTCTCATTCGAAGGAACAAACACTTTGTTGATCATAAGGAGAATATTCAGGACAATAAACAATTGTTCAATGTACTTTTACGAAAATTTGATGGTGATGACACTTGTTCTATATTTTATTGAAAGAAATATATTTTTAATTTAAGTATCAATTGAAATAACATACTGAATCAATTGAGTCTTTAGATTTATGATGATTAAGAGTATTCGTTCGCTTGCGACTAGAAGAAATAAATTTAGTTTGTGGATAGAATTAAAGAAAATTCGAATAAAATCTTGAATGTTTTCGTGATTTGAACAAACATCGATCGTTATCATTGGATTTAAAACTGATATCTTCAAAAATCGACGAATAAATAAGATTTGAAAGAAAGAAAAGATAATTTCCTATTAATATCAGAATCTGATCGATATCGACCAGAACTTAATCTTCAATGAGTTCGTTTTTTCTAAAATTCTCTTTTAATTTTTACTTTTTTAATTTAATAAGAAAAATACTTTTTTTAAACTCAATTTATCGGAATTTCAGATTTCTTTTCTGATCATAAGCACTTGGATTAAAGCGAATATGATTGGATACATCAAATAATCAACTAATGAAAACCATGTTCCCAGTAGATGATGGACATCGTTTCGTTCTACTTGATGAACGATATCGATGACGTCAATTACTCGATATTGGACGTGATAATGAAAATGGAATTATATCATGAACGACTGAAAATGTATGTCAAATAAATAAATCGTCAGAGAATTGAATAGATTTTATTAGATCGATTATTTTAGAGACTTTCTTCTTTTATAAGCACTAAACTTCAACTTAATTCTGTGTTATATTAATCAAAATAAACATTGTTAAACCCGTTGAAGGTTCAATCTCGCTAATCGAATTTCATATATTAATCTCCAAGAGATTAAAATGAATGTTTTATTTAAAAAATATCTCTTCGAAAAGTTCATTTCGTCAGTGGAGCATCTACTGTTTCATGAAGAACAAAATATTTTATTTTTAATTTCTTCTGTTCAACTAAATCAATTTTATTTGTTAAATTTTTGACTTTGAATTTCAATTGTCGTTTCGGATGTTTTTAATAAATCAATCTAAAAAATGAAATTTTTTATTTGATTTCAATGAAAATTAACAAACTTGATTGATAAGTATATTAAAATGCTCATTGTTTCTTTGTTTAAATTAGATCGTTCTTTTATCCAAGTCTATTTGCTTTCACGAACTAGGGTGTGGGTGTGGGTGTGGGTGTGGGGTGGGTGTGGGTGTGGGTGTGGGTGTGGGTGTGGA
>CAJNOP010000014.1:2885002-2938032 GCA_905250075.1 Rotaria sp. Silwood1
AAAAAAGGACGGTCAGAATTTTCCTTTGTCACCTAAAAGAGAGCAGGAAAAGATTTCGAGTAAACGTGCTGAGAAACAATTGTATAGAAAAATGAAAATGAAGAGCCAGAGAATGATTAAAAAACGAGAGAACATCAATAAAAGACAGATGATCTGAAGTAAGAAAAAGTGACTTGGGAAAGAATAAAACAGAGTGTAACAAGTTCTAGCTATTTGAATTATTCCTCTATTTCGTTTTCACATGTTGACACACATTTTGCAAAACGTCGAACATTTAAACATTTCAATTTTCATTTCCTTTCTATTCGAAAATCAAAAATGAAAATGAAACTACCAATCCTAACATTCCCCTTGTAAAAAAAATTGTAAAAAATCAGATTATAATAGATTTTTTTGTGCTGAAAAATCTATTATGATGGCATGCGACTCAGAATGGACGTGGAGTGTGGGTGAAAAAAAGCTATGTAGTTTGATGGACTGGATCGTTTCGATACCCGTTCAGACTCACACTTGTGTCACAGATGTACACTCCTCAGTTAGCCTCTTGTCTACTCTCGATCTAACAGCCGACATTTCTCATCTAGGCAATGATAGATACGTCTGCGATGTACCACTTTTGACATAAGCCGGCGAAGTATCCTTAGAATCAATGTCCAAAAATGGTCTTATACTGACGCCGAATTTAAATTGCAGATGAATCGATCTTTGAGTGTCTACCGTGCCAGATGAAAACTTTCTAGAATTCCGTAAGTTGAGCCATTTCAATCTACCGATTTTTGGCTAAAATTCCCGACTGCCGTCGTTGTCCAAAATAATTGTCATCCAAAAACTAATCTTGATAGAAAATGAATGACTGGATTCATTCAAGTAGCAATGTTTATTTTCTATTTTAAAGAAATCTAAATCGATTTTCGAAATATTGACTGTTAAGTTTCTGAAGAAGAAAGCCTTTTAGATTTGAAAACTTTTGCTGTCATGCCTTCACAATACCTATTTGAAATCGAAAAAGAACAATTTACTCTATTGAATAGTCATACCCAAAGGTAATATTTTATGGGAAATATTTTCTGAATCTCATTTTCCGTTCATTTACAAGTAATATAAAATAAAAAAGTCAATAAAATTCAATTTTACTATGTATTTAAAATAAATTCAAGCATCGATATGATGAGCGCCAGATTTATTTAACTATAAATGATGCCTATATAATGAATTGAAATTACATTCAAAAACAAAAATAGACATGATGAAAGAAAAATAAATAAAAACAAATGACCACCGTCGAAAAACGAACTCAATAATACTAATAGATGTGTGGACAATGGGTCCAATTTCGTTGCCAATATTTTTCGTTTGATACCCATACTTCATGTCCTGTTACTTCATGCTTAACAAGACGAAACCATCTAATAAATTAAAAAACAACAAAATAATAATATTAATACTATTTAGAAATATGAATATTTAGTAAATTCCTCGAAATCATTTTTTGTAACAATTGAGATCTGTGGTAAGTGAAGAGGAATTAAGCTTCTGTCAAATATGTGACTAATTGTCGTTTTCCGACAAGAAACATACCTTGGTTGCCATTCTTCTCGCTGTTTTTCCATTGCTCGTCTAGTTTCCCGTTGTTTTTCTTCTAGACGATTTTTTTCTTCTCCAGCTAGATCGATATCACCTTCTTCCATTTTACGAATATCTGGACGAAATCGTGCATCTGTTGGTGGTAATGGTGGACGTAATTTTTGATCTTCTTCGGTCCATTCATTAAGTGCCATAGTAAATAATGAAAAATTATAATACTATACAAAATATATTTAAATCTATTTTCAAAAAAGAAATTCTTTAATTTTTACTTGAGCTGCATACTCTAATTTTGGTATAATTCGCCAAAGTGTTATTGAATTCGATGGAAGATTCAGTTGTTCATGTGATGGATCAACATCTGGCACTTCTTCATCTAGATCAACATTATCTGCTGATGATGCTGAATTTCCAACTTGTTCTTGTGGATTTTTTGCTGCATTTTTTGCATCTTTTTTTTGTTGCTTCAAAAATGCTTCAAATTGTTCGATATCAATTGAATACAATGCATCTGTCCAAAAACCATATAAACCACGTACTTTATGTTTACTATATATAAAAAAAAATAAAAAGAAACTATTTAATATTATCAAAACATATATTGCTTACTGTGAATCAAGAATATAACCTTCAACTTTATGTAATTCTTTTGTTGACCATGAATATGGTTTAAAATGTATGACAGCTTTCATTTTATTTGAATGATTAATAATTTCCATAGTACCATGCTATTAATATTCAATATTTGTATTTCTTAAATTAAGAATTTAATAAACTTACATATTCAAACCAAAGTCGACCGACGACAATATTATGAATCGTACAAGTTACACTTGACCATGTATAAACTTCTCTATGTCTTTAATAAAATATAATCAAATTTGCATTCCTTTCTAACCACCCATGACAAACATTACTATGGAAACTATACTGCAAAACATATTCTATCTACTATCATAAAAGTTTTATCCAATTTTAGTGTAAAAGTCAATCGATGAGTAGGTAAATACAGTACATATTCGAAGCTGACTCAGTGTTCTCTATCGATTCATAAATCAAAAAATAAATTTGAACTAATTACACAACAATGATATATTCGGAATTAGTGCACGAAACTACATCCACTGATATATAGCACAAGTTATATTCTAGTCAAAAAAAAACAATTGGTAAAATGTCGTAACAGTTTTCTTACCGTTTAAGTTCAAGTGTTAATAATCCTTTTGGATGTACTTCCATATTTTTGACTGAAAATTTAGCTTTTGGCAAAATACTACCATAATATTTCCATCGTGCACCACCATCTTTTGATTCACATGTGAATGCACTTACAGGTGGATGATGACTAACTTGTTCACTCATATAACGAAATGGTAAATCATCACTAAATACAAAATAAAAATATAGAAGAAATGATAGATAAATAAAATAATAGTTTACTAACCGAATGAATTCATATGTTTCACCAAGTAATGGATTAAATGGTTTTGATAAACGATCAATATTACTTGCAATAGATGATACAGCAAATGCAGCAACATACTATTAAAATAAAAGAAAAACAATGTTTGAAACAATTCATGACACATTCGAACTCTATTCATCCGATATAAGTCTCTTCAGTTGAAATAGATCTATCTATGGACATAATCGCAAATCGAAATATTCTCATTCAATATTTTGATATAGATCATACCATAACTTACAAAGTCTATCATATGTATAGAGTTTGAACTCAACTATGCACTACTATTGGTATCGAACACAATGAAAGAGCAATATCTATAGTGTATTTTTTTGTGTCTCGTCGTCATCTATCCTAAATTACCTGCATTCGCATAACTGGATCAGTACATTCATCAGCTTTATCAAGTAAATATGAATAAAGAACATTTTCTGTAAAACGTTGTAAAAATGAAACAGGTTCATTCCAGGCAATTGGCATTGTTATTTTAGATAACTCCTAAAATTAAAAAATTATTTTTTTGAATGAAATTCTGTTTTTATTTTTTTGTTTCATATAATATTTACTTTTCCAATACATTGTTTAAGTATACTCCAAATACTTATTTGTGATCGATCAAACATTGGTACAGGAAGTTGTGTTCTAAATTATAATACAAAATTTTTCTTATTTTTGATCAACATGAGATTGACGAACGAAACTTCGACGATTGATTCGATGTTCTTATTTCAAGATAGAAGCAAATCAAAAACCCAGAAGATTACTCTAAAAGTTTCGACTTCTCTGTGTAAATTAACGTTGTTTTTATGATGTATATGTAAGATTTTTATTAGTTTACTTAATTTCTTCCAAGTTTTGTATTTGAGATAGAATGAGAATTTGCTCAATTTTAATCACCCACACCTAACCAGATTATTTTAGTTTTTTGCAGAAAAACTTAAGATTTAAAATGTTTAGTCATAATTAATAAAGTCCTCATGAAAATACAGAGGCAAAGATATATTCATTTTTTTGTATTCTTCAACTATTATAGAAAAATAAAAAGCTCTTGTAAATAAACACACATATTACAGATGAGTCTCGAAAGAAAATATTGATTTGTAAAATGTACTCATTGATATATTTACAAAATTGATATAGTTAAATAATATTTAATAACACTATTCAAAATGATAAATCATCTGTAACACAACTAACGTACCTTCTAGCATGTCTCTGTAGAGTTGGATATAAATTCTCCATCGATGTCATATTGATAGAAATAATAGATGAATAAAATTTTTGAAGAAATGTATCTGTCTTCTACAAATATATCGTACGTAATGAACCGATCATATATATATTCGTATGAATCGATATATAAAGATTGATAAAAAGAAAGGAATAAAAAAAAAGGTACAAATATACTCGCTTCTAATTGGTTATTTCGAATGCACACAAAAAAAAAGAAATTGTGATGATGAGATAAATAATATTACAGGTAAAATGCAATACTTTTACACGGAGTTATGTGCTCATTCATCCGAATAAATAATGTTTACAAAGATATATATGAATATAAATATTGACTCATCGAAAAAGAAGAAAAGAAAACGAGATAGGTATAAATTTATTCATACATAGATCACATCATTAGTTTTTGCTATTTTAAATAGCTAGATAAGAGATATACTCACCGGCCGTATTGTTTTCGACAAATAAGATTCCAACTTCTCATTAAATCTCGTTGAATACTGCCAATATAATGATCGGTATCTATGTAATAAGGAAAAACTAATAAATTGTTTATTTATTGAGATAGAATAACTCTTTTCATTTTATTCTCTTATAAAACCATCATAAAGAAATACATTAAGAAACAGTAGGATATTATTGTTTATTCATTTATTTGCTAAAATTAAGTTTAAAAAAATCATGAGTTTTATATCACGAATTCGATCATTTACATGCAATAGACTTCGTTTAACATGTCAAATTTAAATAATTTCAAATAAAATTTTTATCTTAAGCATTTCTCAATTAGTTATTATTTGAAAACATGTTGAAATATCTATTGAGGATCGCAAATGAATTATTTTGAAACATTTGCAACGAGACCAAACTGATTTTAGATTAGTACATTTCAAGTTTTGATTACCTTAAACTTCAAGGATACATGTTACTAATTAGCAGTGAACAGTAAAAAAAAACGTAATTATTCACTTTCATAGAAGAATTTATAAGTGTAACGAAGGCTAGATTGAAATCACCTATTTTAAATCTATCGTAACTAACATGTCATGTCACAGTTTAATATATTCTAAATTGCATTCCAGAGTATAACATATACAAAACATTTTATATTATTGTCTATTGTTAAAGTTTTCTTCTATCATGACGATAAACAGTTATATTTTATCAAGAGTTTCTTCTTCGTAATGACTATTTCGTATTCCAAGAAAAGAGGTAGCCTAAAGCCGAATACACCATTAGATAAAGCACTGAGAAATATATTCAAAAACTTCCATCGAAATACTATAGAAATAATGTAGATTAGAAACAAAATTATCCTTAAATATTTCTAGAATTTTTCATCTAATACTATCATCATGCTAAAATACAATTTACGAGTGATAATTTTCATTAATAAAATTACTTTTCTCGAATTATTTATCCGAGACTAAAACTGTAAAAAAAAACCATGTATATCTATTTCGATTCGTAAGAAGCATCTGTTTCTTTTTTATTTCCCTAACAGCCTCATATTTTTCAACTAAAAAAAATATTAAACATTAAATTAAAAAACTTTGAAATTTCTCAATTAAATCTTAATCATATAACTTTCAAAATAATATTATTTAAATACCGTCGGCATCGAAGAATTCATCATGATCGTCAATGTGATGATTATTATCCATTTGTTATCTATAATTCCATAAAATTTATTTTCAAAATAAAAACAAATAGATCTGAAATAAAAACGTAATTGCTTGACATACATATATAACTCATATACCTTCTTTTAGTTTGTTTATTACAGATAAATAAAAAAAGTATTTTTCTTCAAGGACATAATATATATAAATGTGTTGATCAAGCGTGACTAATAAAAAGACATTTATCACAACAAAATAAAATAATTAAATAATATTGAATATTGAATAATTTCGAGTTTGAAATGAACTTAAATTTACAAACAAGAACTAAAAAAGAAAAAAGGAAAAAAAAACGATTTATTTTCTTTTCTGTTACATTACGAAAAAAAAAGAACAGAAAAATAGAAGTGTGTAACGTCGAATATTTCATTACTGTCAACCGATGCTTTAATACTCATGTAATAGGAAGAAAAGGTTGTTTAATACTGCGTTTCTTTTTCTTTTTCTTTTCTCCTTGTCCCGATTTTTTTTATGTTTTAACATCAATACGGATTTCTTTTTTTTTGTCATAACCATTATATGGCATATTGTATTTAGCAGTGACAATAAAAAGGAATGGCTTTTTTCTTAGAATGATTCAACACAAATGTGTTTTGAAAAATATATGAAAGTTTTTCTTCATGTACGATAGCAAATCAGGAGTTAAAATAAATATTTGATTTAAATAGAAAATATGAGTCAGTCAAAATCTTATAATATACTTAAGAGACTATGCACCAATAAGTTTACGAAAATACTCAACTTTGAAAGCGGCGAGATATTGTTTCATGCCATAAGGAATGAATTTCTATGAGATGAAGAAATCTTTTACTTTATTACCAAAGTTTAGTTTGTTTATAAATAAATTGATTTAAAACCATTGTAGATTTTTGAAAATTATTTTTTCTACGTTGTGAAATTTTCAAGTTAACACAACTTTTGTCACTTTCCTTTCGAAAACAGCTGCTTAAAAATTCAAAATGAAGACAAAACGTGTTTTTTCTTATTTGACTGAAAAGATACTGTACGATAAGATCATAAATCTTTCCCGCACTTCTCGAGATTTCACTTTCAATTGGTTGGAAAGATACAGCATAAAATTCTGCACACTTCGGCGTATTTATTACTTTTTTTGAAAGCTAGAAAAAAAAGTGTCTCAAACCTTCATGATGGCTATCCAATTCCGATTAGCAAAATTTCATTGAGAGTATCAAAATACGGTTAGACTGAGTTTCAAAATTTTGGGCCCGATAAGTTATAACTGTGGTACTCGTGACCTGGTCATTTTGTAAACTTAATATGAAAACTACGTAATAGTGTAAATTAGGGTAGTCTTTCATGCTTTACAAAACGGCGTAATGATCATGTTTACTGATTAGATTATACAGAGTCAGATCTCCGCAGATTGCTCAGGCCTGACTCTGAATAATTTGATCGTTACACATGATCAATACACCGGTTTATAGAGCATTTAAAAAGAGTATTTGAAGGTTAATTTATTCATTTAACAAAAAAAGAAAATAAATATGCAGAAGTGCGTAGAATTTCACGCCGTATCTATTGAAAGTGAAATATAAGAGGAGGACGACGACAGGTTTACGATCTTATCATAGCTTGTCGTTTTAAAAGATTCTAAACGTATATTATTAAAAGTTTCAATGATCAATCATTCAGTACGAATAACGGAAAATTTACTAGGTCTATGTATATCTATGGCCATGTAAAATATCGCACAGGTTTTTTTATGATCCACTTGAGTCATAAAAATATTCTTTTTGTCTTTTATTATTATTATTATTATTTCTCTCAGTCAACTTGTTTGAAAAGATATGAACATCATAATAATTTCACCTAATCAAAATCTCATGATTTAATATAAAAGAAAACAAACAATTTTGAATGCTATTTCTTACATAATTAAGTTTGCTTCTGATATAATCGAATATTCAAAAAACAAACATACACATCATGTTAAAGTAATTTAATCATTTGTAAAGAAATAATAATTAATCGAAAAAAAAAACGACTCTAGAGTATCATTACTTCGTTCATTCGAATACATTTGTTCAACTAAAAAAAAAAGAAAAACAAAAATCAAATATAATAGTTTTTTCGATTTCCCTCCAACTACCATCACTGAAATTTCTTAGATCTTATTCATTAATTCGATTATTAATGAATAAACAAAAACAAAAAGATGGCGCTCTGTTCTAAATCTAGTACATACAAGATAAGTTTTATTTGCTTACAAAGATAACCAATATAATATGTGATGATGACTTTAATGAATCATTAATTTATTTTTTGAAAAAACAAAAAGGAGAAGAAAAAAAAACGTTTTTCTTTTTTCTTAAATTTCATTTTAAAGATTTTCTATTCAACAACTGAGATGAAAATAAAATTTTACCATGGGTAGTGGATCTACGAAAATTTTATCATATGATGAAGCTGCAAAACGATGTATACAAAAAAAAAAGAAAACAAAAATAATGAATTTAAAATTTCTATTCTTTTTTATTTATTTAGTTTCTCAAACTGATTTAGAACGTATTGAAACAACATTTCGTGATATAACTAATGGAACAAATGAACTTAGTTATACAAGTTTTAAACGTGATGTTTTTGCTAATTTTTTACCTGAAAAATTAGCTAATGTATGTTTGTTAATCTTATTTCATATAATTTTATTTAAGAACTTTTGTTTATCAAAAAAAAAAAAAAAACCTTTAGCGTCTTTATCAACTTTATTTAAATTCATCTCGAACAGGAATATCTTATAAAGATTTTATTTGTTGTTTGGGATTGATCTATTATGGTACACAAAAAGAACGCATGCAACGTAAATTTAAGAAAAGAAAAAACAAAACAAAAAAAAATTTTCTTTTATTTAGTTCTTTATGCAATATTTACTCAAACTGGAATTTTATATTGGTATGATATTGAAGAATTTCTTCGTCTATGTGGTGATCATTTACCTAAAGAATTAGAAAATTTTTTTCACAAAAATGAAATAGTAACACAAGAAAAATTTCTTCAATGGTTAGAACACAGTCAAGGTCATACAACAGCAATAACAGATTGGCTTATGGATGAACAACGTTTATATGAATTATTAACATATACAAATGATAGAATTTATGATCAATATTCCATACTTGCCGGTGTTACACATTGTACGTAAGTGAAGAAATGCTTAAGAGTATACTCTCGTTTTAGTCAATTTTATAGTCTTTCGAAGAGGATATAAATTCATGTTTTAATTGACAGATCAGATCCGAATATAAAATTATACTCGAAATTCTGACTGATGCTTAGGACAATAATATAGAACATTTTTCAAAAGTGAAATAGAATCTCTCTAACGTATTTGCAAAAAAAAGAAGAAGTTTTAGCTCGATTAAATAAAATTAATGAGAGTTCGTAAGCGAGCATCAAGCAACCAGAATTGTCTCGAAAAAAAACTGCAAAAATTTTATTTAAATTTCTCATCTTCGAATATATGTATCCCTATTTTAATGGATGATACGTTGATTTTGTTTTTACTAACAACATTTGAGTTAGAAATCGACGACTTTTCTAAACGAAAAGTGTACACAGCTAATAAGTCATCTCAAAAAAAAAGAAAACGTTTTTTCCAGCAATCGAAATTAGTGAAAACTCTATATGTTATATCCTATGAGAGTTTAATGAGTCTTCTACAAAATTACATTATACTGAAAATTATCGAACTTTTACATCACCTATTAAAAGGCTAAAAGAGGGAAATACTCTTAAATTCATTTCTTAGGTAAAAAAAAAAAAACAAACGAATTTTATTTTTGAATTAGTATCAGAAAAAGAAATCAAAGAATTAGAACAAATTTATTATCAATTTTGTACATGGAATAATAATAGACAACAACAAATAACGCCACAAATATTTTCCAACATAATTTCACCGGTTCTTCCATCTGTATTAATATTGGCAGTTTTTGAAGCTTTCGATGAAAATCAAGATGGTAAGTTTAGTTTGAAGCAAAAAATCAATCAATAGTTTATTCTTTTTTTTGTTATTGTTTTGTAGGATGTATTGATTTTAAAGAGTTTGCTTGTGGAATTAGTGCTGCTTGTCGTGGTCCACAATGTGAAAGATATAAATGTGAGTTAACTCGTTTTTTTTTTTCATCGTTATTATACTTCACGATCTTATAATCTGTCTGAATATGGTTTATTACTGAGAACTTTTTGTCAATATTAATATCTAAAAAACTATGTTTTTTTCTTTACTCAGAAAATTCTAACAGTATACTTAACTCTACAACATAATCATTTATAAACAAAAAAAAATAAAGAAATTCTATTTAATATAGTTCTCTTTCGTATATTTGATCGTGATCATGATGGTGTACTCAATCATTCTGATATTCTTTACATGACATTGTGTCTTATTGAAGTTGCTCAATTTGTTTATGCATCAGATATGCACGTAAACACTTCACGTGAATTATATGCTGATATGGTCTCAGAAGAAAATGAATCAATATTAAAATCAGAAGATTTTTTACTATGGTGCCAAAAAGATGGATTAATTATTGAATTACTTGATCTTATTTTTCAAATTTGTCATGTTGTACTTGGTTTACGACCATCATCACAACAAGATGAATTAACCATTGTAAAGTATGTTAATAAAAAAGAAATAGCAAAGAAAAAAAATAATAAAATATGTTTTTTTTTTTAAATTAAAGACATTTTCTTCAACGTGAAAAATATCCATTTAATGAATTTGAAGTAGCATATAATCGTGTAACATCAAAACCTGGTTCATCATGGTTTCTTATTTCAATGGATTGGTGGCTTCGATGGGAAACAGTATGTTCTTCATCGATTATAAATAGTAATGAATTAAAAAATAAAAAAATTTCATCGATTAAATCAAATAAAATTGATAACAAGTAAATTAAAAAAAATTTTTTTTTTTTTTTTTTTTCAAGTTTATTTTTCTTTAATTATATTATTATTTAGATATGAATTTGGTGATATTGATAATAGTTCTTTAATAGAAAAAATTATTTCAAATGATTGTATACAACTTAAACCAAATCTTCGTCGTGGTATTCATTTTGAAATGATACCTGAATTATTATGGATATTTTTAAGTAAATATTATCATTGTCATGGACCTATTGTATGTCGAAAAGTAACATATAGAAAAAATCTTAATAAACCTGAACTTGATCTTTATCCGGTAAAAATTTATATTTTCTTATTTATAAATAATATTTTTTTTTTTTTCTTTGATTGAAAGTTAACAATAAAAATTTATCGTAATCGAATACTTTCACCACAACAAATTGAAGCAATAGCAGAAAATAAAACTAATAATAGTAGTAATTCTACGCATTTTGCCTATCCATTACTTAATTATGTTTCAGCAAGCATGTTTGGTAAAAATATGATAGAAAAAAACCAAGAAACGAAAATTTTTATGATATTTTTATAGGTTCAAGTAATTCTTCAACTTCAATGACATCTAATACACCTCGACATCATTTAGTTTGTTCATATTTTGTTAGTCAATATCAAACAGTTCGATCACTTGCTGAAGAACTTTCAATTAAATTTGGAAAATCATTAGATGAAATAAGATTATGGATGAGATTTAATGAAGTAAGTAATAATTATTATTTTCAAATAGAATAAACATTTTATTTCTAAGATTATAATTGATGAATCTTAAAATTCTGAAATCAATAGGAATGATAGAAATATAGATGTTCATTATAGTTGCAAAACTATCACTATTGCGACGTAGTCACCTACAGTTAAACTTCTCTATAGTAGATATTCGCTGATTCGATAAAGTACAGGTTTTTATTTTCTTTTAATATGTCAGTTAACTGTGATTCAAGATCAAAGATGACCGTGTGCAGATAAGTAGACGCAAAAGGATAAAGCTGATATATCATGAATATTTTGATTGGTGCAACCTTTGATTTCAGAGGCAACACACGTCGATTATTTCCTTCTCTTAATAATGGTAGCTAACAATATGAAACAAATGTTGCCATGTAGTTATCTATCTATCTATATATATGTACCCATCTTATTGATTCAATACAAAGAATATGTACTGTTTCTTTTTGTCATTGCATCATCCGATCAATAACAAAGTTCATCATGTTAAATAATTGATCATAGCCGTGACAATGACAACACTCTTTGTATTCATAATACAAAGTTGTCATTCTGTGCTAAATTAACATATTTAGATTGAATCCATTGGATTCATAATTATTCTGATTATTGGCATTGTAGATATTCAAATTCATGCAATATTGTCATATACCTAAAACAAAGAAGATTCTACCATATATGATTTGAATTTTTTTGGATAGACTTTTTATTAGATCAACATCATTTTGAGATATGAAATAAGATAGTATTCTAATAACTTTACGAGAAAGCTTTTCAGATGAGTCTTACCTTTTACTAGGTAAACCTTATTGAGGATCGAGTATTCATCGTTAGATCATCTTCAAAATTGATTTTAGAACTCTAATTGATTATGAATATATCAGATTTTCAACTCTCGAATAGCTGTCATTAAGAGCTTTATGTATCCAAATTTTATAAGTAATCTAAGAGCGGACTATGAGATTTTGTTGAAAATCCTTTAGAGCTTTGTCTAATCCCAATAGATCTTTCTTCATACAATAAAACTCATCTCAAAAGCAATTTATTATTTGATGAGATTCTCTCGTTACTATTCTTTTTTGTCCATATATAGCAAGATATTTATAAATAATACATCACTATATACAAAGAAGAAAATTTCATTGTATAAATCTGACAATGATGTCTTATGCTATATTTATATATTATTAAAACTATTGCAAGTTTCTATTATTTGTTTATGCAAATATTTAAGTACTCTTACAATTGTATTCGAATAATAAATTGATTATTTTTTAACTATAGAATGATCTTCGACAAATAGATTTTGAATCTATAGATGAAATAACATGTCAAGAAGCAGGTTTTAATCAAAATAGTGAAATATTATTAGAAATACGTAATAATGATTTAACATGGCCTGAAGAACTTTATACATTAGCAACACGTTCGAAAGCATTAGCAGTATCAACATTATCAATAAATAATTCAATAGGAAATGTTGAAGAAGAAGGACGTGGTCAAATAGGTCTATCAAATTTAGGAAACACATGTTTTCTAAATGCTGCTGTACAATGTCTTAGTCATTCATTTCCATTAACATTTTATTTTCTTCATAAATATCATTTATTTGAAATAAATAAGTATTGAAAAAGAAAATTCTTTTGTTTTTCATTAATAGAAGTATTTTTTTTTTGTTTTTTAAATAGAGATAATCCAATTGGAATGCAAGGAAATATAGCTTTACGTTATGGACAATTGATTGCTAAACTTTGGGGAAATGTTCGTGGTCCATTAGCACCATTTGAATTAAGAGTTAATATTATTATTATTATTTGATTATTTTTAGTTGTATAAATCATTTTTTCTTTTTATTATTTAAGGGTTCAGTTGCAAAATTTGGTTCATCACGTTTTACAGATTTTCAACAACATGATTCACAAGAATTTCTTTCATTTTTACTTGATGGTTTACATGAAGATCTTAATCGTGTACATGATAAACCATATGTTGAACTTAAAGATAGTGATGATAGACCAGATGAAGATGTAAAAAAACAAAATATTCATTTTATTTTTATTGAAAGAATTTATTTATATATTTGAATATAATAATAGGTTGCATATGAACATTGGTCTAATCATTTAGCACGGAATTCATCAATTATTGTTGATCTATTTCATGGTTTACTTCGTTCACAAGTTAAATGTCGAATATGTGAATTAAAAAGTGTTCGATTTGATCCATTTAATATTCTTTCATTACCATTACCAATAGATACATCAGTTTATATTGAAGTGAAAAGTATGTAACATCGGAACTGCGAATGCGGATCAGAGATATTGATAGCAAGTTTCTTTTTTCACCTTTTCATTTGGTTGCGACCGAACCCAGTTCATCTAACATTAGAATATTGCAGAGTAAGAGTGAAAGTTTCATTTCAATAGTACCTATCCGATCAGATACTCTTCTGACTGGTACTGATGCATTCTGAAAGGGTAGGATAAGGACAGGAAAGAAAAATCTTACGTGGACATTTCTATCTTTCAAGCTGAATGATTGCTTGTTTTATTCGCGGATTGAATGCTCATTAATTTTCCCTAGGCTGACATATGTATAATCTTCACACCACTCACTATTAAAGGCGTAAACTGAGCCGCAGCCACCGCTGTGAAAAAGCAAGTTCAGCTGTTGTGCCGCCGCCACGAACGAAAATTTTTGATAATAGTCTAAGGCGCTGCCGTCGCTGTTTGACCCTTCGACCTACACCTCTACTCATTATTAGTTGTGCACGAAATTCGAACGGTTTGGGTTTGAGTTTGGTGCAACAAAAGAAAAACTAAGGTAGGTTTAGTCCACAGATATCAGATCGATTTAGTTCCGAAAAAAAGAACACAAACCGATGCTATCTCTGATAATTCTATTTTTATAATTTCGTACTTATCTTTTATCGATCTGTAAAAATGAAATTTTTTATCATGTTCTCAAAAAAAAATAGCTTGAAATTTTTTTTTTTTTTTGTTAGTTATTCGTCTTAATGGTTTAAAACCAATTCGATATGGTATTAAACTTGATGGTGAATTAACAGTTGATCATATAAAAAAACAATTATCTATATTATCATCATTATCAATTGAACAAATTGGATTTTTTGATGTAACAAATCCATCATGTCTTCGTCGTTATACATTAATGGATTCTAATCAAACAAAAATAAAACAATTAAATATTCGTGATTTTGTTGCATATGAATTACCATTAATAAAAATAATTGATAATAATAATATTACATCATCCATATCATATATTATAGCTGTACATCGTCGATTAGAACGTCAAGAACGTTATTTATCACCTTTAACACGTCAAAAAATTTTATTTTTTGGTCAACCAATAATTATACCATATAATCAAAATGATTCAATAAAAATAACAAATAAATATATATATGAAAATATTTTTAAACAATTAGAACGTTTATTAAGAAAAACTTCTGATTTAACATCAAAATCAAATCATGCACTTGATTGTGATGATTCACTTGGTGAACGTTATCCATTTATATTAAAACATGTTTTTGAAGATGGAAAACGATGTTCAATATGTCCATGGAATCGGTAAAAATTCATGTGCAAAAAAAAAGTATTTTATAGAATTATATTTTCTTTTTTTTTCTTCAGTTTTTGTAATGGTTGTTCTTTTGAATCAAACGATAATGAATTTTTACATACACGTGGAAATATAGCTATTGAATGGGAATCATCTGCATATTATCTTCGATATTTATCTGGTCGTGAACAAGTAAAATATGAAAATATAAATGATTATTATTTGAATAAGATTTTATTGTATAGGATGTTGAAATACATTCAAGTGTAAAATCATTTCGAATATTAAATAATAATGATTCAAATAATGATGAACCATTATCAATAATTACACTTGAAGATTGTCTACAAGCATTTATTAATTGGGAAAATCTTGATCATAAAGAAATGTTTAATTGTAAACGATGTAAAAAATTACAACCAGCTGATAAAAAACTTGATATTTGGAAATTACCACCATATTTGGTAAAAGAATTAGAATTCATCTTATATCATATTTGTAGTTAGTCTTTTTCTTTTTTTTCGTCTATACATATCGATTTTATTTAAAGACATAAGTTAATTAAAGAAAGAGTTTGAAATGAATTCAATAAACTTCATTAATATAATTCAAAAGATACGTTTTGAATATTGTTACTGTTCAAATTAGATTTGATCTTTTCTCGAGCAAATAAGTAGAGTTCATGACCATTGATGATGAACTAACAAGTATACTCTAAAAAAATCATTTTAAAAATTTCTTTCGAAAATTTAATCTTGTTTTCTGAATTAAAATAATTATAGATAAACATTCAATCTCGAACTATGTTTCTCATGTTCTACTAGAAAAAGAAAAATCAATTTTGTAATATAGAATAAGAAATCTTTATTTTCTTGCAAAATATTATCATCACTTTTGTAAAGAATATAAATACGTTACAATACGAAGTCATAACAATTAGTAAAATCCTTCGTGATGCACTGCTATTACCCATGAGCCATTATAAAAAATTTGATTAAAGCAATCTCTACATATCAAAGTTCATTTTATATCATGTTTCAAAATCATATGAATACATAAGAAGAATCATGATTTCTGATAAATATTATATCAAGCTTAGGAATATGCGAAGTTGAAACCATTAGAAAAGAAGTTGTTGAAAACGTAATTTTGCATGTCTCTAATCTTATTCTATTATAAGATTCGTAAAAAATTGAGTTTATTTACATTTGTAATAGTATTATCATGTTTTTAAAAAAAATAATTCTATGAAAATTTTATTTTATGTTTCTTAGATATTCCATATAAAACGTTTTCAATTATCAAATAATCGTTGGATAAAATCTTCTCGTCCTGTACGTTTTCCTATCCGTTCATTTCATCCATCAAAATATCTTCCTCCACGTTCATCAAGTACTAATTCATTAGCAACATTGCCTACTGATGATAATCTAAGTACTTCATCATCTTCATTATCATCAATAATAACAGCAACAACAGATATAATATCATCATCTTCTATTGATAATATTCTTATATCATCTTCGTCTGGTTTAACTAATGGAAATAATTCTCATTCACAACAAAATTTTTCTAATATTGGATTACCACCACCGGAATCATCAGATGAATTAGTAAAAAAACAGAAAACGGGATTTGGACGACGAAAAAATAAAAATGAAATTCAAAATGATAAATCTAATATACCATGTCCACCAAAATTTATTCAAATGAATGATCAAATAGTTAGTTCAGCTGATAATAATTTTGATACTGATAATACTACTTATAATCTTTATGCATTCGTTGTAAGTATTTGAAGATTTTTTTTTTTATAGATATTATTGTATTCTATTCTTGTTTTATAGTGTCATTATGGAGTCATTGGTGGTGGTCATTATGTAGCATTTGTTAAAAATCATATTAATCAACAATGGTATTGTTTTAATGATAGTTCATGCAAGGTAATTTTTCTACGAGATACTTTCTATGAATAGAATAAGATATTTATCAATGGTTATTTCTAAGAGGTGGAAGTTAATTTGGGACGATTTTGTTCTAATATAATTCATGCTACTTATCTAGGAAATCAATTTTTTTATTTGACTTAGTCATTCAAAGAATTTTAAAATTTTTTTGTGCAGTTTAATTATATTTTTCTAATAATTAAAAATTGAAGTAGGAAAAAAACATGTCGCCTAAACATTGCATTAGTAACATATTTCAGTGATTTTGTGAAATTAGTGTAGTTGGTAATTAATGAATAAAGAATCCATGATGATTCTAAAAATATGAGTTAGTAGATAATCCTTCTTTGTGGAACTGTTGAACAAACTGTACGATGTATGACTTTCATAACAGATGTTCCGTTATAATTTAATATGCTGTTGTTTGTGGCAGTGAATAAGCTTATGGAATACACTGAACACGAAATTCTAGTTCATTTTCACAAGCATTCTGAATTTTATTGAATTTTTCTTCAGTAAGTGCTCTACAATCTTTCATAACATCATCAATTTTCGATAGTTCTAGTTTCATAAAATCGCTGAAAAATAGCTGTAATATAAGATTTAGTTGGGATATGTTTGTCGAATTCGACTTGTGGACCTTTTATTTTATGATGATCAAGAGAAAGATTACCTGTGGATTTTTTTCTTCTAAAGGTCTATTATCTTTTCCTCTGAAAGTAATTAACATTAGATTGAATACTGAACGAGTATTTAACTTGAATTATCATTAGAAGAATTAATCGATTTAATAGTTTTTTTTTTAATTTTCTAGCCTGTTTCAGAAAGTTTTCTTGAACAATGTTCATCATCAGCTTATTTATTATTTTATGAACGTGAATACCTTGATCATCGTTCTTATATGCCTAATGTTGAAGGTAAAAATCAAGTAGCTAATGAACTTTCATTAACTGTCGATGATCGTTGGTGTTCATTAATGTGATTTCATAAAGAACAATATCTTCTTATTTGTGATTAGTTTTTCGTTTTCTTCAAATATGTATTTTTTTTGCCGGTGCTTTTCTTTTGTGTAATCAAAACAAAACTTGTATAAATATATCTTGAAAAAATTCTATATACTTCAATTAAAATTGTACTTGATGGATTATTAAAATATGAGAAAAGTTTAATTTTTCTCTTTGACTGTTTTATACTTTTACAACAAAGATAATAAAAGATGTGCTTTGTTTCTTTGTTTCTTTTTTTTTCGTGCAAATCGTTGGTTTTTATTTCTATTGTGTCCAGACAATTTTAACAACAATGATATACACAATAATAGTTATTAATTATGTGATATTATAGGATAAAGAGAAGTTAATTAGAATATATTCTAATGAGGTTAAATTAATAATAATTTATATCGAGATAATTAGTTATCATCTTTTATTTCTTTATAAGACTATACTTTTTGATTTTATCATCAATTATGAAATCTAACTGCAGGTAATTACCACATTAAAAAAAACATCTTATTCGAGTTCTTAATAAAATAAGAATTCACTGAAAAAAGCTATTGGTGCAATATCTGTGAGATTACAATAGAAAACACGATGTAAATGCTGTTACTAATCATAGAAAAATTGTTCTCTTCTAATTATTTTGGAATAGATTTCTTCACAACGGATAAGACGAAGATCAACAATTATTTGTTTACCAGTATCACACTTCGATACTTCAATGTGCATCTATTGCAATCTCTATGAAATGTCTACATCAGTTTTTTCCACATTAAAGTACTCTCATTCTCTTTATCAAAAATTGCTGATGAAAAGTATGAAGAAATATTGAGTATAAATTGTTGACTTTTGTTGTTTCGTAGAAAAAATAATGGTAAATAAACAGAAGAGAATACTTCTGATATCTTTCAGAATCTTCTAATATTTCAAAAGAACAAAAAGTTAAATAATTGATACTACTTGATGAATTTGCTTGGCTACAAAGTCTATCATCATATGAATACATTTTGTCAATCACAGCGAAACAGTACTAAAACATGCCATGTTGAATAAGATTGTTCGAGTGCTACTGCAGCAAAATGATCATAAATACCTTTATATCGAAATGGCATTCGAGTTGGACATGAGACTACGTATATGACATCAAAAAGAATCTTGTCAACTTGATTATATATATTCACTTGTAATGAACTTTAGATACATAATACTCTATATCTATTACAAGTAGATATCTTTTTAAAAACTATAAGCTTACAATGATCAAATTATCTTTTTGAGAACTATTAATAATTTATTTGTGATAGTGCTGCCATGGATCGATAAAATGATTACTTTTAGTATGCCCTAAATAAAATAAAAAGAAGTACAATAAGTGATAAAGAAGAATTTTTGTGTGTAGCACAACTCGATATACTTATTTATATAATCTGTAAAAGTCAACCGAGAAGATTATATCTTCTCAAAACTTTGACTCTTTTTTTGTTCAACAAAACAAAAGCTAAATTGAAAAAATACATTATGTATTTTTCATGCGTGTTGCAAAAATTTGAACTAATTTTGTAACTAGTACATAAATAGCAGTTGCCAAGATATTTCATTCTAAAGTAAAGATCACAGTCTATCTAATAAGCGTCCTATGATCTTCTGTTCGAGAACAGCTGAGTCTGCCATTGATCCAAGGACTTTTTTTTTGCAATTCTCATTACTAATATATGACATTGGTTTGATATATTATTTTATAAGTACAATGATAGTTTGGTAGGACATGAGTAAATTGAATCTATCAAATAAAGCAATGATTTAGTCTTGACATTACAATGTTTCTCTAATAGATACTGTTTATCATGCTTATCAAGCATTTATTATATATAGCTTATACTCTGATTATATGTCCATTAATTGAGTATCAATCTGAATTGAAAATCTTCTATGATTGGAATGTATAGAATAAGAACAAACAAAAATTTCTGAAAATTAACCCCAACAAAAAATCGTATTGATTTTCTTGCTGTCACATAGAATTATTACGATATTGAATTATTGATCTCTTATTATGTAATCATTTAACTAATGTAGATTGATGAATATTTGTAAATCTTATCGTCTATTGTTAGTAAATTTTTAGTTAAAAGAAAATGTCCAATACAATAAAATGGAATAGTTATGAAACAACAATTTTTTTCTTTTGATTTGATTTGATTTGTAATCATTCAGATATACATATTGCTTCTATGTACTCAATAAATCAGCTGAAATAATTATTTCTGACATTAACTTCCTTTGTATAGTTGAAGTCAATGAATTGTTAAGTGCATTGATTTCCTCCATGTGGTCAATAACTAAACTAATTATAACAAAAAAATGACCGTTTTTTTTCCGGGACACAAATGAAATTAAATCAATCAATTTTAATCAACTATCTTGCATCTATATTATTATATTTTATAGTCTTATATCATGACGTTGTCAGAAGGCATTCGGCAGACAAAACTCACAAATAGTTTATTAAAAAGATGAATTCAAAAAACAAATGGACACTGCAACTTCACATACTCTTTCAAATAAAAGCATTTGGTTACAATGAAAGTCTTTGAAGAATTTTGTGATGTACGATCAGAAAAGCATAAACAGAGAGAAAAAAAAATAGCACATTTTTCAAACAGAAGCTGATGAAAATCATCAACAACCTTAGCAACAAAAAAAAGCTTGTTAATGCAGCTCTCTCTTAAAGACGGATAGTTTTTTCTCAACGATAACTGATCCTCAGTTAACGCTATGTCTTTTTTATTGTTCTTTTTATCAGTTATATACATTCTTTCATGAAAGATCAAATCTCGACTTCCCTCAATTCTTTCTTTCTTTTTTTGTGAGGGAGTAACAACTTAACTTACTACAAAAAAAAGATGTTGTTTTTTTTTCATACACATACTCTCTATTCTTTTGTTTCGAAAGGAATATTTAATAAAAATCAGATTGATACATAGTAATAAAGAAAAATATAATGATGTAGTATAAAACTAATTTTTAGACATGATAAAAAAAATATCGATTATGTCTGAAAAATATAGTTCTTTTTTGCCGTCTAGTAGTGTCCTCTTTGTCGTTAGATGCATCATGTGTTGTTTTTTCCTTGAAAGCAGAGAGAAAGAGAGAAGAAGAAGAAGAAGAAGAAGAGAGAAAAAATTATTTGTTGGACGAGAAAATGGAAATAGCAATGGAAGAAAAGAAGGAATGAATGATCAGATCAGTCACCTGAAACGAAAATGACTTAGTCATATAGTATGACATATCTTTTTATTTTTTTCTTTTATAGATGCAATAAAAAAAAAGAAACTCATAAAATATTGATTTAATTTACAAAATGCCACTACCTCGTTCAGCTAAAGAGATATCAGCAAATGATAATGAATGTGGTAATTTATTTTCAAAAGAAGATCCAGAAAAATTATTTGTCGATTTACGAGAAATTGGTCATGGAAATTTTGGAGCTGTTTATTATGTATATATTCATGAATGAAATTTTTAAAAAAAGAAAACTTTATATCTATTAATTATTTAGGCACGAAACTCTGAAACAAATGAATTAGTTGCAATAAAAAAAATGTCAACAGGACGAAAACAAAATACTGAAGTTTGTCTAATAAAGAAAAGTTTTTTTTTTATTTTTTTTGTTTGGTTTTTATTTTTAAATAGACATGGCATGATATTCTTAAAGAAATTCGTTTTTTACGTGAATTAAATCATCGTCATTGTATTGCTTATCGTGGTTGTTATTTAAAAGAATATACAACATGGCTTGTAATGGAATATTGTCTTGGTTCAGCAGCTGATCTAATTGAAGGTTGAGAAGAATGTATTCAAAAAAAAAAGAAATTTTATTATTGAAATATATTTGTTTATTTAAGTTCATAAAAAACCTTTAACTGAAGGTGAAATAGCTACAATTGTATGTGATACATTGAATGCACTTGATTATCTTCATTCTATGCAACGAATTCATCGTGATATTAAAGCTGGAAATATTCTATTAACAGAAGATGCTATTGTTAAATTAGGTAATTGAATAATATATATATTTTTTCAAAAAATTTGAAATAATTGAGTATAAGTTCGATTTTTGAAGAACTATTAAAAGAAATCATTCTGAAGAATTATATTTGATATTTATTCCTTTGTATAATTTACTTTATGAAAAATCATACTTAGTGGCGTAACAAAGAAACTGATTAAACAATTCATTTCGATTTTCTCAGTAGTACTCTAATCTCACTCTTATTGTGCTATAATGGATTGCAGAAAATAAAAGAAATAGCAAAAGGTAAGATTATCTTTGCAGGATTTTATCCTTTAGTGAGCAGATAAAAGTATTTTCATCTGTGAAAAAAAGAAACAGTTAAGCATACTTTTTTAATACGATCAAAAAAACTTATACGTAAACAAATAACATACACTTCATACAGAATAAATTGAATAATATATATATATATTAGAAAAATTGTGGATGGCTAATAATAATTTTCTTTTCTTTTTAGCTGATTTCGGTTCAGCTTCATTTTCTAGTCCAGCAAATAGTTTTGTCGGTACTCCGTATGTATTATAATTTCATTTAATTAATACAATTTAAATTTTTCTTTTTCCAGTTATTGGATTGCTCCAGAAGTTATTCTAGCAATGGAAAATGGTCAATATGATGGTAAAGTTGATATATGGTCACTAGGAATAACTTGTATTGAACTTGGTTTGTTTTATTTTTCTTTTCTTTTCTTTTCTTTTTTCTTTTCTAATTAAATTTTTTTTTAGCGGAACGTAAACCACCATTATTTAATATGAATCCAATGTCTGCACTTTATCATATAGCACAAAATGAACCACCAACATTAATGATGAATAATGAAAATCAACCAATAAATTCAAATAATACAACATCATTATATACAAATGATTTTATTTCATTTATTGCAATGTGTTTACAAAAAAATCCAAATGATCGACCAACATCAACTGAATTACTTAATGTATAAATTTATGTTTATTATTATTAATATTTTGTAAATATATATTATTTTATTTCTAGACAATATTTATAAAAACTAATAGTAATCGTGAAATTTTAATTGATTTAATTCGACGTACAAAAGAAGCTGTTAAAGAATTTGATAATATACGTTATCGTCGTATGAAAAAAGTTCTTATGGGACATGATGAACAAATAAGTATAAATACAAGTAGTTTATCTGTACCAAATTCAAGTATTATAGAATCAAATGAATTAATTATTATGGATATAGATAATTCAAATAATATATCATATCCAATATTAGATGATGATGATAGTCGTAGTGCAGATTTTATATCGGATAGTAATCAAATAGATCCATGTGATGATATAAGTTTAAATTCAAGTCAATCAAGTCTTCAACATACATCATCAATACGACATAATAATCTTCTTCTTAGTCGACAAATATCAATAGGATCTCAATCAATTCAAAATCAAATTATTTCAAATATAAATAATATCAATCAAAATATTCCATCAATTGAAATTAATAATACAAATCAAATATCTCTACTTAATCCATTACCACCACTTCAAATAAATATTGATGAATCAAATATTCCTATAAGAAATGATGTAAGTTTTAATAGAAATTTATTTAAAAGATTATTTCAATTTCTAGAGAAAATAGAAAGGACAACAAAAAAAAAATGGATATATATTTTTTTTCCGTTATTTATTCTATATCTATTAACATGATTATTTTGAGAAAATATATGAAGAAATTAATAAAACTTTATTTTAAAGTTGAAAAATGAGTTATTTTGTTTTTTAGAAAGTCAATTGAAGAATATTTTATGAACTCTTTTGAAAATTCAACTATATTTAATATAATAAAAAAATCATATTGAGATGTATAACACTACGATCAATTCAAAATGTCAGATCATTTCAAATCTTGATTAGATCACAATTCTTTATGATTATAAATAAACTATTCAGATAGTTGACATTTAGAAATGATCATGATAAAAAAAAAAATCATTGTCAAAACTCATCTAACAAAATTCCTAAATACTCATAATTCCTAACAAGACTAATAGAGATATGCAATATATTTTTCAATACATACGCAATATACTATGATAACTATTTTTTTTTTATTTTTATTTTATTTTACTCTAACATTTGTAATACCAATTAAATATTAATCCAATATTTCATCGGTCATATTTTGTATATGTCAATTTATATTATCCTAAATAATTATTTTGATCGAATAAATTTTTTTTTTAATTCTAAAATTTCATTTCATTCTAATATTAAACAAACAAATCAATTGAAATGTTTTCATATAATTAATTAATATAATTTTCTATTTAAGTCAATAACGTCTGATACTTCATCAATTTCTCAACAGCATAATATGCATCCTCCACTTACTAGTGAATTTTCTACAATAAAAACATCACGTATTGTTATACGTGAACAACGTGAACATGATCAAGAAGATCAACAACGTGAACAATTTCGTGGTTATAAACGTATGAGACGACAACATCAAAAACAATTGAAACAAGTAAATATATTTATTTTTATTTTTTATTTATAAAGAAAATAATTATATTTAGTTTGAAGAACGATGTCGTCAAGAAAAAATTGAATTACGTTCAAAACTTGAACGTGAATATAATATATTTCAAGACCAAGTTAATCTTGAAAATAATCGTTTATTAGAAAAACATCGTAAAGAATTATCTGATCGAATTAAATATAATCAAAATCATTTAAGAAAATTTGAACGTGATCAACAAACAGATTTTGATGATGAACTTAAACGATTTCAACAAGAACAATCAAAACAATATAAAATTAAAAAAGATATATTTAAAAAAGTAACTTTATTTATTTTATTTTTTTTTTGAAACACAAATTATATTTTCAAAAGAAATTAATCAGTCGAAATTTTTTCTCTAGAAAACAACAGGCTTCTAATTCCTGAAACATGTTAATGAATGTTCTAAATAAAGAAATTTTTTTTTTGCTAGATATAATTTTCTAATCGGAATCGAATAGTCACCTTGAAGATATGAGATAATTTTTTCCTATATTTATTTTCAAGGACTAGCGTGTCCTATCTATTTCTCTGACAACTATATAGTTGAGATGTATTGATGTATTACAGTCATCATATAATCAACATAAAAAGTGTAAACAGATCAAGTTATCACTCAGAGGAATAATATCAATATCCGTGTTTCTGAGGTTATCGAGATATATAATAACTTATTGAGACCTTCAATAGATATAATGGATATCTACAAAGCCTTTTTTTTTTTACCAGTGAAATAAAAATTTTAAGAAAAGCATATTACAAAAATAAAAAAAAACACACAAGGGAATTACAAAACATAAAGTATCAATCAGGATTCTAAATTGCTTTGAGGATGGAAGAAACTGAAACGATCGACTTTCTTTTATATTCTATATGAAAGAAGGTGCCTTCATTTGAATATATATTAGAAACAAAGCTAAAACTCCCTTTCTGTCATGGTTTCTCACGAAACTGTAAAAAAAAGTATTTGTAGAAAACTTTCGTCATCCCCTACTTAATTGGGTAATCCGGATCCTAGTAAAAAAAAAACCATTTCTATTTAGAATGAAACAGATCGTTTTTCTAGTGATCAATTATTCTTAAAAGGCAATCAGTCTTCTAGAAGTTGTTTATTTGACGTATTTTCTATTAATATAATGAATCTAAAGAACATTTTTTGTAATAGGAAATTTTAAGTTCATCAACACGTGGAAAAACTGAAAAAGAAGATGAAATACGTCGTTTAAAAGATGATTTACAATTAAAAATACGTAATGATGAACAAACATTAAAAACACAATTAATGCATGATCATAATGTTCGACGTTTACAATTAAAACGACGAAAATTATTATTATTACATGTTCTTGAACAAAAATTATTTGAAGAAGTTTGTTTAAGTTTTTCGAAACAAATAATTTTATTTTATGTTTTCATTTTTTTTTGTTTTTGTTTTTGTTCTTTAGAAATGTACAAAAAATATGGATACAATCATACAAAGACATGCACTACATAAAAAACATCACGAACAAACCAAAGAACTTGAACATAAACAATTAGCAAATTTACATAAGTAAGAGTGTGAGACTGATCGGTTGTGTTATCTTCCTCTATTAACCTAAACAGATCTTGTTCTGAGGTCAAATAATCATCATGAAACGTATATTCACCTTTGATATTTTCGAGCATGATTATTCGTTGATCATATGATATATTTATATATCTTTACTCACTATCTATAAATAGACGATGATTAATGAGTAATGAAAATCATAAAAGAAATATTCAATATTGTACTCTCTAATAAACATTGACAATCTTTTGTTTGTACTTACTATGATAACCTAATATTAGTACCTTCTTTTAATAGACGATTGATAATAAAAGTCAGTATTTTATTTTATTTTTTTTTCGAAAACTATTGGAAAATTTTTCTTTCATTTTTAAGATTTATATTAATTGTTGAGATCATCTTTAAGCACATTTTAATTGAATCTATAGAGATCTAGACTTCGAAAAAAAATGACTTTGTATCTATCAGTGATGTTGCTATGGCAAAAACTTGAAATACTATCTAAAATTTTTAAAAAATACAAGATTATTTGAAAAGAAAAATAATGGATAGTTTGATCATGAATAGATAATCAATGAACTATGAAAAAGCTAGAAAATTTTCAAGATATCAAATACTTGAAAATTTTCGTTCATATAATCGAAATGATATTTTTGATTATTTTTTAACTTGAAATTTTGTTCATATGAAAATCTTAATTAAACTCAGACTCTAAAACTTTGAATGTTGCAGACATTGGAATTGAATCAAGGTTCTAATACGAAGGGTCACAATGGTTTGAATATATGAATATGTTCTCTGGTAAGATTCGAAATAAATACAATTCTATTTCAAGGACAAACAAATAGAATTCAATCGGCTAAATATTAAGCATTCATTTCAATTATTTGTATTTTTCTTTTCCCCCAACCATTAATCAATTCTAACATCAAGTTTTTTAAAAATGCCTACTCTCAAGAATGTCGCGGAATCACTAAGATTAAAGAATAAAGGGTGTCGGTAACTTAGGAAGTCAACTGTAAAATCTTTGCAAAAATTGACCAGATTCGAAGGATATTTAAGCGATTTTTGGAAAACGCTGAAGCTCCGGAAGGGAACAATGAACACGTTTCAAGATTGCAAGAAGTCATTCCTGCAACTCTCTGCCGAATATCCAACATCTAGGCTTGAATCTGACAATTGATAAGATGTCGACATTTCAAAATATTTTTACTTTTTTTTACATTAGTTTTTAATAAAAGCATAAGATTGAAAATTTGAGCAATTTGTTGTACTTAAAAACAGGTCAAAGAAGTGAAAAACTATATTGTTTTACTGAAAGAATTTATTTTTCGTGAAAATTCATTGATGTACCATATGACGAAGTAGATGAATACATGGAGAGAAAAATGAATTGTTAAAAAAGTGAACATGTATTATCGTGGTTGAAAAGGACCTGCATGTATATATCCACAAATATGACCAACACGACGTTCTATTCCAGCGTCATCAGCAACAAGCAAACGTGTACTTAGCATCATTCATTGAATTTTAGAAACAGAAATACATCAAATGAATCTTGAATCTTTTACTTTTTTCTTTTGTTGTTATTTTTATGAAACAAGCTGAATAGTATTTTTTTTTTTCATATAAAATAAAAGGTTGAAAACCAACACTATATCTGTAAAACTATCTACCTGATGTCGATTAACTTTCATTCGGGTTTAGTTGTGAAAAATCGTACTCGTACATGATACTACTTTTGTTTATTCTCAAGATATTTCTAAATATTTTTTTTTTTGAATTAAAATAATTTTTTTTTTAATTTTAATTTTCAAGAATGCGTAATGAATTTACTGCTAAACAACATCAAACTGAAATAGCCAATTTTCATGAATATAGTAATCGACGGCAAAAAGAATTAGCTAAACGACATGCATTAAGTCAAAAACAATTTCCAAAAAATATTAAAGTAAAAGATTAAATAACAATTAAGATAATAAATAATTGTTTTGTTCTTTTTTTAATACATATTCAATTTTATATTTAGATGAAACAAGCCGATATAAAACGTCAACATAAAGAAGCATATAATACACAAACACGACAATATAAAGCTTTAAAAGAGAAAACACGTCTTGATTATTTATATGCATCAACTAATAGTTCACGTGAAGAACTTGATTTAAAATTAAAAACACTTAAAGATGAACAACGAAGAAAATTTGATTTACTTTATCAACGTTATGAAGAAACAATACAAAAAATGCTTGATCAACAAAATTTTAAACTTAATTCTGATCAAGAACGTGAACGATCTTCATTAAAAACAATACTTGATGATGATCAAAGAAATTTACTTTATTTACAAGAAGAAAGTCGTCATCGAATGGAACAACAACATCTTGATGAACGAAAACAATTAGAAAGAAATATTGAAGAACGATTCATAGAACTTAATAAACAGGTATATACTATTCAATAAGATTTCTCATTATATAAAGTCAAAAAAACAATTTATACTTTAATAATCAAACAGAACGATGATTATAAGTGTAATAAATGATATACATCTACTATTATTTCATACAGTTTGTAATCATCAAAATATGTAATTTATCATGTCGATTTTATATTTTCATCATCCACACCCAAGTAGATTCTGTTGAAATAATCCCTTCTTTCATCTGAAATAGTATAACATCCCTCAAAAACACCATGGCCTTTCACAACAGAGAATACTAGACAAGAATTTGTTTCGAGATCGATCGTTGACACTAAAAATAATCAATATTCAAGAACATACATATCAACTTTGTTTTTCTGTATGTAATCTACTTATCATTAGATATCAACAAGAAATATGGCTATATCATATATCAATCCCTAAAATTAGTCAGAATATATCGGATTACATTCTTAGTGACGCATACAGTTGATAGAAAATAGAATTGCTCACATTTTTTTTGTCTTCAATTTCTATCTAGATTCATTTAAGGATATTATCATAGGTGGCTTCAAATATTTTTAGTTAATCTCTTTAAAATTGAATACTTTAGGTTACATCCTGATATGTTGATCTAAAAAAAGAAATCATTATGCTTGAGGAAAATGGACTTTTTGACTTTGGAGGCGACCTGCATATATGACAAGTCTTAATTTGATGAAGCATATAATGAAAGTTAATTGTATCACTCTGGTCCATCAAATTCTGAAAATACTAATCAATCTAAAAGAATATTTACTTATTATCATCAACTATGAAAAGAAAATCCTATTGAATTAAATACATATGTCATCTGTGACAATAATTTCGTCTTTTATATTAATAGTCTTGTTAGGAAATTTGCAGAAATTTGAAAAACAATATGTTAGATTTAGAATGTTGTGATCTTTCCGAATATGGACTCAAAATTATTGTAGGACTGCTAGTTGAACTCGAAAATTTCAAATAAAATGAATATTTCCTTTTCTTTTTTTTTTACAACATCGAATCTATTTTGATTTTCTAAACTTTCTTAAATATTTTACTCATTTCTATTCAAAAGATTTTCTTGCCTTTAACTTATTATATCATAATAATAGACAATATCAAATAATCAGAATTTATAACGAAAAAAAAAAAAATTTTATTAAATAATTTTTACAAGATTTTAATAGTCGTACATAAAATGAATAGATTGACTAATAAGAAAAATAATTTTTTTTTTATTTATTTTTTCTTTAGATGGAACAAGAATTAAGTGCATATAATGAAGATCGTACTCGACAATTTACATTACTTTTAGAAAAACAACGTCGAGAATTATCACAAATTGATTGTGAAATAACAAATTTAGGTATTAATGTTGCTGATCTAGCTGAATCAATGCAAGATATACATTTTTTTACTGCCATTCCTAATGTTAATACTTCTTCAAATATTAATACTAATAATAACAATAATAATCGAACATCAATGATAAGTTTACATCGTTCTTATAGTTCGAATTCATTTGTTTCAAATAATGGTAATGGTACAACAACCAACCATAAGTAAATCAATATGTCATTTATAATTCGTTTGTGAATACAGTGATTATCATTATCGTATTGTTATTGTCGTCTCGCGTTTTGTTCGAGTTTAAATTCAGGTTTGCTTTTTTTTTTTGTTTTTTCTTTCTTCCGACTTTGTACAAAGGAAAACTAAACTATAAAAGGATCGATGTATTGTGCTTTTGTTGTTGTTGTTGTTTTCTTTTTTTTTTCTTTTCTTTTCTCTTATTTCTTGCAATCAGATTGTGTTTATCTTTATTTCTTGTTGTTCTTATATCATTTACAGGAAAAGCATGTTTTTTTTTGTTTATTGCTTTATTTCATGCTATTTTTCTAAATATCGACCCAAAACGATTAATTGTTTACTTTCAGATCATTTATTTTATTTATTTCTTCTTCTTGTATTTTTGATTATCTATCTATATATATATCTATAATGTCGAATAATAATAATACTACGGAAAATAATTCAATGCCATCAGTTGAACACACAATTGTTACGATAAATCAACAAACAGAAATACCAGCAACAATACAGCCAGCACCATTAGGTAAAATAAATAGAAGGATGTTTGAAGAATATATTTTAATATAGACTTCTTAATCGAAAAAAAAACAATCTACACTTATGTCTTTTTATAAGATCTTAATAGAAAACTAATAAGTAATTATATGATTTTTATTGTATGAGAATAAAAGAAAAATACTCGAAAGAGTCGATCACCGATATTACTTTTCTATCGGTGCGTAAACCATAAGATCGGTTTCTGTAGTTAATGTCTGATTAGAAATTTTGGAACATCTTGTTAAAGAGATTATGTCGTAAACTGAAAAATTTCTTATAATACAAGGCAATATTTCTCTACTAAATTCATATTTCTATCAAATTAAGGTTCAATTCAATACAATGAATGAATAACATTCATATAAATCTCATTATAGTCCCGATGTACTTGAGTCAAATAGTCGATGACGTCAGCAGTCATTATATTTTGACCGATAAATACTATTAACCTATTCTATTAAATGTATCAAATTCAACATACTGAACCTAAATTCAATATAGCATCCGAACGGATCGGAATATTAATCTATTGTTATAATATTACAATGTTTATTGATTTGGATAATATTTGAGAAAAAACAATCAATTCTTCGAATTTTCTTTTAGTTACATAATATATTTCGTAATGCTCAATATTATCGATAAAGTTTAAAAAATTTCGAGAAAGATAAATTTATATTTGCTATTATCACATAATTTGACAGTTGAAATCAATTTCAAATATATAAACTAATTCTAGAGTTTGATTATTTTCTTTCATTATAAAATAATTTTATTTAATAATTAGAATTCTATCACAATCGTTTTTTTTTCTTGAGAACTAAAAAAAATGAAAACATATAGAATATCTGTAACTGAACAATCCAAAATAAATTCAATTTATATGATTGACATGTCCCAACTAATCTTGTTCGATATAAAGATTTGGTTCAATAGTTATTTGTGATATAAAAACTTAATTTATTAATTAAATTAATAATTTATTCTTAGATGAACCACCACCTGCTTATGAAATAACTTCATCTCCAAATAATCATGAGACTGTACATGTTGCTGATGCGTCTACAACTGTTGAAGCGCCACCACCTTATTGTCTTGTTGATCCCAGTAAAATACGTAATATGGATCATATACCACATCATCCTCATATAACACCAGTCGAAATTATTGATCTTAATGTCAATAATAATACTAGAAATGAACAAGTAAGAAAATATAATTATATATCTATTTATAAAAAACAAAACAAAAAAAAAACTCGAACTTTGTCTCTCTTTTCATAGTCATGTCGTCATAATAATCGTCCAACCGTAGCTACGTGGTTCGTATCTGGTTCAAATATGGACATTGGTACAGATTGTACATTTCTGATGGCATTGTAAGCTATAATTTTATTTTTTTGAACTCTTATTCTTTATGAAATTTAATTAAATAGTATTATTGCTTTCTTTTTCAATTGGCTTGGTTTTCTTGCTGTTGTTTGTCTTATACCAACAATTGCTGCTCGTTTTGGTGCCATGTCTGGTTTTGGTTTAAGTGTTGCTAAATGGATAACTGTAATGCGTTATCATGAATTTAATAATACATCGTTTATGAATCATAATATGCCATCAACATTATCACATAGAACATCAGTTTATGATCCAGCACAAAATTTTCTTTTTGCTATTGTTTTATTTGCTGGATTTTTTCTTTTTATTCGTGGTTTATTATCATATATAGCAATTAAAAATCGTGCTAATCAACAAGGACAAACAGCTGGAGTTTTTACTTGGTACTAATATCTCATTTATGGATCTGCGATTAATATTATTTTTTCAGCAAGCAAAAAAAAAAAGAAAACAAAAGGAATATCTAGTATATAATCTGTGCCAGAAAGGAAAAATAAAATAAATATTCATATATCAGATTTATTTTCTGCTTAATACATTTTCACTAGTTTTTTTTTTCTGTCAAAATGTAATGTATTCTTGTCAATCGATTCTTCGTTCTATTTTCGAAATAAATTATTAGACGTATACAAAAGAAACAAAGAATGTTAGCACATCATCTTTCAAAAGAAAAAAATACACATGGCAAGAAGAATAACATTTTTAGCAAATATTTAGACTTCTTACAGACATTTTTTTTTTTGTCATAAAAAAAGAAATAATTGCATAAATTACATAAATATCCTAACGTTAATTGTCACGATTGAGACAAAACACATTGATATTAATCTATCAGATAAATTTGACACAGTCAAAATTTTGTTTTCTTTCTTTATATTTATCTATATATATATATATATATATATATATATATATTAATAAAAAGAAATTAGTTGATTGTTTTTTCACTCCTATTTTCTCTTGCTTTGCATTTATTTTTTTGTTTTATCGGTTAATAAGTACAATCATCCAAACATGATTAGATCCTTGTTCAGTGAGGAACACGCGTACACATATACACAAAACACGTATATACAAAAGAAAAAACACATACAAAAACTCGTAACAAACAGAATATAACTTTCCACTGTTCTGTATATACAACCGTAGTGAAGACTAAATTAATACCACGATTCATTAACAAGAGACAAAACAACAAAAAAGACACCGGAGATGAAGTTTTTTTTTTCCTTTTGTTTCATAAATAGCAAGAATTCGATATAGAGTAAGAGAATAAAAATTTTAAGAACACACCGGTTTTTAAAGATGAAAAAAAATTAAAATTCTATTTTAATCTTCAACTGAACATGATGATACTTGTCGAAGATGTTCACGTGCATGACGATGTGATTCTGAACATGAACATCCAATCATCATTTCACGATTTAATAATGTATCAGCTGTTGCTTGATCACCATTAGCAACTATAATAAATATTTATTTATTAAAATTCGAATTTATAATAAAATTTAATTTTTTTTCAATTTACTAGCTGTATGAACTGCTGATTGTCCAAGCCAACCATGTTGATGTATATCAGAACCAGCTTTAAGTAAATAATCAATTATTTCTGCATGAGTTCCACGAACAGCTATAGAAAAGAAAAAGAATTAATATAGAGAAAAAAAACAATGCCATTTAGTTCTTTTTATCTGTTCGTCTACATACCAAGAATAAGTGGAATATCACCATCATCATTTTTACAATTAACACTTGCTCCATATTTGACAAGGGCTTGTACAACTTCTAAATGTCCACTTTGAGCGGCAGCATGCAAAGCTGTATAACCAAATTGACCTTTTTTCTGTATATCAGCTCCATATTCAATTAATGCTTTAACAACATCAAGTCGACCAAGCATAGCAGCATTCATTAGTGGCGTATAACCATAAGCATCAGGTGCATTAATATCTGCCCCTAAATTTACATGCATCAATGAAAATTTTCTTTGCAAACAATTAAAAAATTATTATATAAATATACCTTCACGAAGCCAGCCTTTAATACCATCAACAGAGCCACTTTCAGCTTCTTCAGGTAGTGAACGTTTTGTTTTTTGAGGACTACTAAATAAATTTAAAATGAGATCTGTGGTTGTTTTAATCCATGATATTGGATAATATATATCGCACGAATCAATTGTTGACATTTTAACTACGAAATTAAATATACTAAAACAAAAAAAAAAAAAAAAAGAAACAAAAAAATATAATGATTATTGAAATGCTAGAATAGAATCTTTTTGACTATAATAATTAAGAAAAAAATAGATGGTAACTATCATACATAAATTTATCCTTTATGCCTATTCTTTTTTACTGCTTGCACACATAGTCTACAAGAGTACTCGTTGACAGCAATAAGAAAAACAATTAATGATAATAACTATGATACATATGCTGAAGTGGTAAAGCATGCGCTGACTGTATGGGCTTTTTTTTCCTTCTATAAAGACTTTTACTATATTTAACTTTTTATCATAGAAAGTTTCGATTAACTATTTTTGTAACGTTATTATTTCATCAAGGTTGAAGTACAAATGCTAAGGAGAAAGAATGGCCTTAATGATAGTTTTAAGTTTCATTTTTTTTTCTTTGTTTTAATTTTTATTTATTTATATAGAGTGAATATAGTATAACAAATAAAGTTAACATAAATTCTTAAGTCTTTATTATCATTTTTCCGCTTACCGTTATAAAAAAAATTTATAAATATTTATAGTATTGTAAATTTTTGTCTCTTAGAGATTCGTTTATCTATAAATGTTGCGAGCGCGATAGTAGACACTAACGTTAGATTTACAATTTTGACTTCGTACTCAATATTTATGCTCTGAAGGAAGAGAGAGACATATAGAAAAAAACAGCGAGGGAAAGAGAGAGAGAAAAAACAAAAAAAGAAAAAAGCGCCTCATATTGATCACGTAGGCAACGTATGGTTCTTCATCATGTTTTGTTTCTTTCTTTAATACTCTTTCGTATGGAGTTCGCAAACAAAAGCATGAGCTCGATGCGTGATCAATATATTTTTCAGACATAGAAAAATTAAGCAAGTGTTTTAATTGATGCATATTTTATTTTTATTTTTATTTTTTTATTCAAGTAATGTGTACAGATAAAAACCATGACATATGATTCAAGAGATAACATTTGACAGAATCAAAAGAAAAAGAAAAAGGTGTGAGAAACATCCATATGAAGCCAATCCTCTTTTACGTTTTAATTTGATCATCAGGTTGGCAAGGTGCAGTTTTTCTTCATAACATTATTAATGATTTAGTTTAATAAAGAAAAACTCGATAGCAAATATTTTTAATTGATAAACATTGATAATTTATTTTTTTTTGTTAGGACATACTTTGGAGCTTTTCCTTCTATTGGTCCAACGTGATCTAGAATGGTTTATTTTCTTTCGATCTTTGCATAACGCGTGATCAAAATAGAAAATATCTAATCATGAGGCGAAAAAAAACTGATCTTTGTAGTTTATACAGATTTTTTTTCGTTTGTTTTGTATATTTTTTCTCATCAAGATTTTTCTCGAGTACATTCCATAACAATATGACCTTAATCAAAGTAGTGTTTATTATTCGATGAAGAAAATCAGTATTTATTCTATCAATCCGACTAATAGCAATACGCTATATTATCTCAATGAAATGGTAAAGGTTAAAATATTCCGTTGTTTCAAATACATATAAATATGATGTTGATTTGAGATATGAAAAATACAAAAACTAATCACTACAATAACAATAAGATAGCAAATGATAGATGAGAGATAATTTGAATTCTCTAGTGCACATTATTGACAAAGTTTCTTCTTCTTATTTTTTTTTTTTATGAAAAGCAAATAAATACAAGACATTATAATAGGCCTCATCGCGTATGCATGTTGAAACAATATACTGTTGAGATGGGAATAAATAAATATCTATGGTACTTAGACATAGTTGATATATTTCAATAATAATATATATTTTCAATAATACTAACCAATACAAAAAGAAGAAGAAAAAAAAAACGAATCTTTTACTTTATATTAATTTCAAAAGAATGATAACGGAAAAAAGTCCGATACTTGACACATAAAAAACAACTAAAATAAGATATGCATTTTGCGTTCGTTTGTCATAGGTTATTTCGTCTGTCGTTTTTTTTTTATTGTTGGGAAATTTTCGAATTATTCAAATGTGTTATTTTCTTTTTTGTGTGTGTGTGTGTGATCGTACTTGAAATAAACTCGTGATATTTTTTTTCATATCTATCAATAATGTCTGAATGCAACAGACATGAGTCTTTTTTTACTAGTATATTGCTGTTATTATTAAAAAATAAAAGTACGTTTTTCTTTTCGATTTCATAAAAGACGTTCTTTAGGAAAACAAAAGAGAACGATACCAGATAAGAATAAAACAAAAATTGCCTGGAGAACTTTGACCTCTTTTTCTTTTATATTCATGCAAACAAAAAAAAGAAAAATACGTAAAACAAATTTATTATAGGTATCAAAACGTTGTCATATTTAATAGAAAAGTCACGAGAATGATAAAACTAATGATTCATTAAGTATCACATGATTTTTATTCGACATTTAATGATGGGAAACAAAATAAAGACAATGATGTTATCAAAAAAAAATCATTTTTTTTTCCTAGTAAATTTTAGAAGTAATAAATGAAAAAATATTGACTTCAAATAAAAGTTTACATATTAAAACAATAGCTGTTATTGAAATCCCTGTAGGATTCAAGTGTAAAACATGTCATACTCGCTGATAGTAATTACAGAGACATTGATTTTAGGACAAAGATCTCCATCATTCTTTTACTTAATCTGCCAGAAACTCAATAAGTTCAATGTTATATTTTTTTGTCTCATATAGTTACATATAATCAACTTGATTGAATAATACACTGATAATAATGTATTTTTTTAAGATAATTTCTTGATGGATTATTGTTCAAGAGATACGAAGAGAAATTGATCAACTAACACTTTTCGTTTTGATTCGAAGAGTAGATGTTTCTTATTTTTCAATTAAATATGAAAAATTAATAATTATTTACATTCAATTGAATTAAAATGAATTCTAGTCCATACGAACGACTAGATTAAAATGACACGTTCAAAGAATGCATCATGCAGGTTTACTTAATAAAAACATATGTCACACTGAGCATCATCTGTTGCAATTTAATGTGTATCAATCGTCATGTCATATTTTTGTGACATAATTATGTTTAACATACCTTTAAATCAACAATAAATATTTTTCAAAAAAATAATGTTGTTTTGTTGGATTAATAGAAATTTTTGACCTCAGATGTTGTTCTATATATATTTTTTTTTGTTATGTGATTCTTACTATGACAGATAGACAAATCTGTTATCTGTTGAGTATTAAACAATGACAGAACTTATTATCAAGTTTTTTCTTGTATGTCGATCAATATTTGATATCAATATACATCAGTCATTGCTTGACATTTTTTTGCTTTTTTTACATATTGTATTTGATATAAAAGAACGTCTATTCTCAAAATAAACTTGTCATTGTAGACAAAAAAAAACAACTTTAAAAGAATTTCTATAATTTGAATCTGTTCATAAATAGTAATGAATGATAATTTTAAATTATTTTTTTTTTCAATATTTCTGTAATTTTTCCTATTTAACAATTTGTATCTCAATCACCAAGTGTAATAAGATAAAGAAAAAAAACAAAGGAAACTTTGATGATGAAGATTATAATCTATTTACTCCGATACCTTTGATATTTATTTTCAATTCGATTTACAATGATTTTTTTTGTCTAATAATTGTTTATTTTTCGATAGTAAACAGATGACGCTATAATACAATATAATTCATATAGTAAAATAAATCTCGTTAATATTCATATAAATTTGTCTATAGATTATAGTAAATAATATTTTGATTTAAACAGAAAAACAAAGATAATAATTTTCAAATGATTATAGTAAAAATTGGACCAATCAATGATATATATATGGAGATGACTCATATGATTTTATTGATAACATCACGACTAAGTTGAAAAAGATTTTATTTTAGATTTTAATGAAAAACATTTTTTATTTTAATAATATAATAATTATACATTGAAATCTATATGATGAAATAATAGAAGAGTATGTACAAGGTATTGTCTATGAGATATCGGTTGTAATAATAGTGAGAATTAAATTCTTTTACATATATAAAATCGTTCTTTTCAACTTACAACAGATCAATTTTGAGAAAGATAGATAGAGAAGAGTTATATTTGATTATTATTAAAATGTAATTGATCATTTGCACAGTGCCAATAATAACAATAGATTATTCGAGAAATAATATTCTATCTACAAAAGTTATATTTGCATTTCTTTAGATATCGAACTGCATGTGATAGTCAATACATGACATAAAATAGTTTTATTCATAGTTAGTCAATTATTAGATTGATTAATTTCGAGAATATGTAATAAGAAAAGTTTGATGATTTCTATTCTGATATATCTTTTATACTGCTTTTGTATTCAATTTTTCTGGTAATTTCCGAAAAAAAGAAAAAAGAATTTCTTGATATTCAATATATTATCATATTTTTTTTTCTCCTCATATGAATATTAGTATGAAATATAAATCTACTTATATTAAATCTTAGATAAATCTTAAATGTCTTCACAAAGTATTTGGTTTGCATATGATCCACAATGGGCATCATCAATTCGTGCACGTTTAAATGAAACTGATATAGCTGATTTATGGTTAATCGAAAATGTTACATCTACTTCAACACCTCATATTATTTTTGATAAATATTTAGGTAATCCAATTCAACAAATCATAACAAAAAAATCTATAGAAAATGAAAATACTTATGATCCATTATGTGGTGAACATCAAACAATTGAATCATTAAATAAATTTCTTCAACAACAATGTTGGCGTAGTGCTATTGATTGGACAACAAATTATTTATTAAAATATCCAAATGATTATCATATATGGTTTATACGTTTTGCTTGTTTAATTAAATTACGTTTATTTCAAACAATTGAAAATGAATTTGAAACATTTGGAAATTTAAATACATATATTAAATTACCATTTAGTTTACGTTTACTTCATGCTGAATTACCTATTTATATGGATTCAAATCATTTTCATGATGGTTTAGATCGTTTATTTCGTTTATTAATGATAACAAATACAATATTAAGTATATTACCTAAAGATCAAATACAATTATGGCATAAAAGACGTTTACGTATATTATATTCAATAGCAAATTGTTATATATTAATGAAACGTATTGATTTAATAATATCAATTATTGAAAATCAAATAATTAAAAATGAAAATTTAGAACAACAAATTGAACTTTATTTATTAATTGTACGTATATTACTTCAAACAGGTGATGATTATAATGCACAACGTGCATTTGATCGTGCTTTAAATTTATTACCAATAAAAGAAAATTTATCAAAAGAATTTTTATTAACAAAAGAACTTTTTTCATTATTTCGTAATGATTTTTTAACAAATAAATTAATAACAACATTAAAAAATCCTATTGAAATAAATAATCATTGTGTTATTTTACTTTATATGTCAAAAATGAAAGAATCATTAGATTTATATGAAAAATTAATACGAGATAAACAAGAAAATATTCATGAAGCAATTATTTATAATATATGTACAATTTATGAACTTGAATCATTTCGTTTTACACAAAAAAAACATGATTTAATTGATTATATTAGTCAATATATTGGAGATGGATTTAGTTTAACAGCATTAAAATTATAAACATAAATATTTGCTTTTTTAAAATAAATAATAATAAAAAAACAAAAAAAAAACTTGTAACTTCTGTTTTGCTTTTCTTTATTTTCAATATTTAAGAAACAAACATCGAATATAACTACAAATTATGAATTTCCATGAGTGTGAATCTATTAGAGAAAATCAATTCATAGGATCAGAATATTTCTGCTCAGTTAAAGTTGAAGATTTTTTAAATCTATGCTTTGAGAAAGACTATTGTTGAGATCAAATATAGAAATGGTCCAAATTTTTGAAGATTGGTATCAATACTGATTTAACCACAATTGACTAGCCTGAAGTCTGGATATAGTCAGAAACAATCTTAGATTGAACTATGACATTGCTTTAGAAAGTAATGATTTTCTAGTATTCGTAATGTTTACCTTGATATTAAATGATTAGGATTAAGCATGTATGGAATTTGAATTCTAGTTCGATGTTTGATAAATATTTAACGTATCCTAACAGTATTGAGTATTTACGTAATTATCAAAGCATTTTAGTGTTCGGATTTGAGTAGTTTTTTTTTTAATATTGTTGAATTTTTTTTAGAATGTCAGTTTTTTAAATCATCTTTTTGACTCTATGTATATCTATCATAGACAATTTTAAAGTCCGAATTCTCATTACTTAACCATAGATGTTTCAGACAAAAAGTGCAAGGTTTTATTCGAAACCATTCAGTTTATTTGAAACTCTACTTAAGATGCTTTTTTTTCCTCAGTTGTTCTCAACTGATATGTTAATGACGACATTAATATGACGCACATGTTAATCGAAACTGATTATTGTTTTTTTTTGCTCTGTTGGAAAAATAAGTTTTTTTTTTAATTTGTTTTATATCCGTTTTGATTCTGTAATCTGTAAATCAAACTAAAAGAAAAACTACTTATAAACCTTGACATTAATATAGATAATTGAATAAGAGAATTTACTTTTTGATCTTTTGAAAATGATGTTTTCTTTTTTTTTTCACGTCTCAAATACAGAGAAACATATTTAAAATCATTCTTTCATAATGGTTTTCATGCCATTCAGAAAACTTTAAATCCTAAATTCAAATACTCTGATTATCTTATTAAAGTTTATCATTAAAAATACATATTTAGATTTTGCATTTGAAATAAAATGTTTAATCTAATAAGAATTAGTACACAACTTTGAACATGAATAATTATTGAATTCGAAACTAATTAAATATGTATATTTAATTAATTATAAAATTTTATAACAAAAAAACAAATCATGTATCATATACATGACTTAGATACATAATATGTACTAATAATTTAGTTAAATCAAAAATTTTTTTTTTCAAAATTCTCTCTTCAATATTGAAACTTTAATTTTTATTTTGTCTATTGCTTTAATATTAAAATTTTTAATGAAAAATAAAAAAAAAACAAAACAAACAATAAATTATTTTAGATCAATTTATAAAATATGTTATCTTGTCGTCGTTTAATTTTTTCTTATTCATATTTTTCTTCGAATCGAATTACATCTGTATTAATAACACGTTATAATTCATCATCAGTTGATTTATCAACTATTCTTAAAGAACATTCATTTAATTTTGAAAAAAAATCATCATCAACAATTGCATATGAAACATTTGTTCAAGCACCATCTGAATTTGTTGCTAATAGTCTTTTACAAATACATGATAATTTAGGTTTACCATGGTGGGCGACAATAGCTTTAGCAACAATTACTTTTCGTGCTATTGTTGGTGCATCAATAACAATATCACAACAACGTTTTATTGAACGTCTTCAAATAGTTCGACATACTGTTAAAAATGAATTAGAACCACGTATAAAAGTATTAAATATACAAGCTATGAAAGGAAAAACAGCAACTATACTTGAAGAAAAAAAAAATCTTCAACGAGAAGTAAAAGATTTATGAATAAATGTGAAATTTTTTTTTTTATATATTTTTATGAATAGGCTCTTCAATTAACAAAACAAGGTTATGCTGCATATAATGTTCATCCCGGAAAATTACTTGTTCTAGCATTATTTGGTTCTATTCCATGGCTTTATTTTACATTTGGTATTCGTATGATTTGCATGTCACCTATTACTCTACGTAAGTCATTTTCAAGTCAAAAATAAATCAATCTCTCAGTGATTATCTATGCAGAGATAACACTAACAGATTACTATGTACATTATGTAGGTCGAAATGAGCTATGATTATTCTGAAAATAGTTTGTGTCTTTAGCTTATTACTATGAACATGTTGTACTTTTACGATAGTGTTTTTAATAAATGCTGTGAACTTCTCAGAAACACCATCAGTAGTAATTTTTGAATTTCAATATGAAACTTGGCTGATAGATAGGCCTTAACGAGAATATTTTCAAATCTTTTGATTTAATTCTATCCTAACATAAGAAGAAAATCAAATCTTCTATTTTATATGAATGATGTAAAAGAGATGTTGTTACTATAGTTGTATCTTAGGAGAGACATAGCAACAAGATCTGAAACATTCATAAAAAAAAACTTTTCTCATTAAGACTTCTCTCTGAACAAAATTTTAAGTCAAAATTCTAAAATAAGTTTTTCTGAACTTTCTGAAAGGCACTATGGCATTTATTTAAAAAGTACTATAAAAATGCAGCATCTGTGTAGCGGTAAGTTAAGAACACGAACTGTTTAACAAAATATTCATAGCTTAGTTGTGTCTATATAATACCGATGGTCTCAATTCAGTAGAGATTGAATAGATTGAGCGCTATCTTCATAAGTGAAATAATTGCTCTGAATTTTACTGTTAACACACTACACAAATTTCTAAAACAATCTTGGCGATGATCGTATACTAATCAAATTGTTATTTTTAGAAAATGACTTACTGAGTCAGTTCTCGACATATTGACATGATTGTTCATATCCTGATTAGTCATTTCGCTGATCAGATTTATAATGAATTTTGATTCACAAAAACAAAACAATAAAAGTCCTACGTAAAATAAACTCTGAAAAAATATTTATTAAAATAAAAAACTAATGTCTTATTATATTTTAAAGATATTAAAATGAAAATATTAACTTGTAACAAATTTGAATGCTCGAATCTTTTCAAAAGATCGGTTTGAGAAAATAGACGCCCAATTGGTTTTGATAATAGAAGAAACATACATATTTTTTCTAGTGAGTTTAATGGAAGCACTAGTAAAACTTTCTGTTGAAGCTGATTTTTGTTTTAAATTAGCAATCTTTGCTTTTTTTAAATAAATGACTGGAATCAACAAAACTCAGCGTTTGATTCAGAATCAAGTCAGAGTCTTAAAATAAATGTAGCTTGGACTCACAGACAGTTTTGAAATACTAATATTTCCTCAAGATGAATTGAGAATTAGAACTATTGATATTTAACTGTAGTATCTATGAAGTTTATGACAAATATTATAACTTATACGAGTGTAAATTTTGAGAAAAGAAAACAAGAAGATTGAGCGATTTTTAATATTTTATTTAACAGATTTGAATAAGTATAGTCTTAACTTTCATTTTGCCTTAATATGTACACGATTGTTTTTAGCTACCATATCTCAAGAAGGTGTCTTATGGTTTCAAAATTTAGCAGCAGCGGATCCATATGGTATTTTACCATTAGGCTTTCTTATACCCAGTCTTATAGGAATTAGTGTATGTTAATAAAATTTTGTTATTGTTGACTTGATCATCATAATTATATTCTAGTTTAATGGAATAGAAAAGCCAGGTTTAGCAGCTAATTCACGACTTATATCAGCTGGTCGAATTCAACGTGGAATTACTCGAACAGTAGTTATTGGTTTTACTTTAATTGCATTTAAATTACCGGCTGTAAGACATTTTTTTTTTCTTAATAATTAATCAATTTTATATAGTTTTTTGTTTTTTTGATTATTAAATTAGGGTATTATTCTGTTTTGGACATTAAATAGTATATTACAACTTTCTCAAACAATTATTTTTGAATTACCACGTATACGTAATATGTTAGGACTTCAACCATCTCGATTTGGTTCTCAACCTATTCGACTTCGATGGACTATATGGACAAATAAATGGTCATTCTTTTTTCGAACACTTAAATGGTATTCAAAATTATAATTTGTATAGAAATATTTTTTTTTCTTTGTTAGGATAAATAAACTAAAAGTTTTTCTTTTTTTTTGGTCAATAACATATATCAAGTATTCTAGGAAAAATGGATTTCTCAGTGTTTTAATGAAATTTCTTTTAGGATTCGTTTGTTTTTTACTTTAATAAGTCCACCATTGAATTCTCTATAGAATGGCATATTTTTTATTGTTAGAGATGTAATTCAGAATTGAACACAAAGTGGTTGAATATCAGAAAAAGGAATGTTGCGTGGATGTTTCTCAAAAGTAGAGAGTTGTTGTAAGAATGAATTTCAGAAGCACGGGCGGCGATGTCATGCTCTCTTGCTCAGTTATGCCTCTGTTTATTAATATAAATGACATCTATCATTTTCTGAGAGATATGATTCAAACGAAGAGTTCAAAATGAGCTTTGACCCAATACAAATTTTGCATAGAATATTCCTTTCAAAAGTTATAAGTGTTATAAAAACCGAAATTTATCAAAAAGTCAGCTAAAATAAATGTCTTTTACGGTTTTTGTGATACTTTTAGTTTTAAAGAGAAGTTCGTAGAAAATCCTGCGACCTCTCATTTTGTTCAGATTTTCATCGTAGTTTATCTATGAAATCCTGTAAATGAACTATGCGAGCTGATGTTCACTAGTTGAGCACAACTGGAGCCTAGATGAAGATTTCGGTATGATTAGCGAAAGTTCAAAAGGATTCGTCTTCACATATCTTTAGTACTGAGTTATAACTGTTTTACTAGAATCGAATAACTCTTTAATATTCTGAAAGTTTCATCAGAGAAAAACGTTCCTTTCACAAGATATTGAATTTGCAAAACAAAAGCTCTTTGTCAAAAAAAAACGAGTTTACTTAAAGTATTCAATAACTCAACGAACAATGTAGTGTATTGACAATATTTGTTATTATTGTTACATTTATTTCATTTCTTATATGTTGGTGTTTGTCTACTGATGAATCATGATTTAGATATATGTATAGTTCTATACATATATATATATGTGTTCTTTTCCTTTATGTTGTGATTACTCTAATTTCGTATATAACAATATTTCTTTTGTTTCTTTTTCGTATTCTGCATCCCATTTGTATGAGTCATCACAACATATAGATCTCTCTATGTATATGCTTGTCTTTTCTTAAAAAGATGATTACTTTTGTTCGTTTCGCTTCATCTAACTTGTTAGTTGTTTCTGTTCTTCAAGTCAATAAAACAAGTTATTGACCTTGACCTTTATTGTATTATGCAATTGATAATACAATACATTTTCTGGCTTTTACGTATAACTTCAATACGTGACAAACAAGTATTCTTTTCAGTCAAAACTTTGAGAAGATTTTAAGATTCGCGAAGATACAGTAAATCGGTTGTGACTTAGCGTCAAAGACACATTGAAATAACCTTTTTCAACCTTTTATTAGTATCACCGAGACCTACTTGTGAATTCAAAATATGATCTCAAAGAGTAGATAACACTTGACGTCATTCTCTCGTTAGTATAGAATGCATTAGATCGAAAACTCCATAAGCTATTCCAATCACTATTTCACAGTGAACTTCTCAATTAGGAACAAATAATCTTGAAAAAAAAATCTATGCTAAAAACTGAATCAAACAGTCAAAAAAACACTGATAAAAATTTACATGAGGAAATTGTCAATCTTAAACTGTTTGTTCGAATCGTATCTCAAAAAATGTTGAATATTTATTTACGTTGCAAGTAGAAACGTAAGTTAGGAGAGACACATAAAGCCTTCACCCCTGCTAATGAATTTCGTTCCACAACAGTTCCATGCTTTGGGAAGACGTTCATGCAACATTCTTTTGTTCGATACTCAACTAGTCTGCATCCCCTGTTTCCAATGCTGAGTTACGGCTCTATTAATAAAAAAAACCATCTTTATAGAAAACTAAAAGATCGAACTATTGAAAAAAAAGAAGACAAGAATCTTAAAATAGACCTCATTAAAATATTGAGAAGTCCATTTTCCTTGAGACATGCGATATAATAAAAAATGTTCTAAAAAAAACGGTCATAAATATTTATCTAAATTATGGCATGTCATAATTATAGCTATTCTATTAAATGACACCTTTCCCTGTTGATTCATTGACTATTTTGTAGTCATGTCATATTTTTACTTAAATATTTTTCATTAGTCTTTCATGAAATCATATAAATAAAAAGATTAAGGTGAAGCTTTGTCTTAAAAAAAAAAAGAAACATCTATTTTTCTTCGAATTTAACAAATAACCTTGTCAAGTGACTAATTGCTTTTGAAATAAATATTAAGCCTCATTAGGTAATTTCTATTAAGATGACAGAACGGCTAAAATAACGCGTCCTTGTAAATCTTTCTTTTTCAATTATGACTAATTTTGCATGTATAAAGTTCTTAATGAGCCTAATTCATTGTAAAAATGTCAAGCTTTCTAATACCTTTTATTTTCTGATAGGCATGTAAGGTCATATTTTGCTTTTCATTTAATAGACTATTCATTTTGGTCTTTGACGATAGAAGCTTCAAGAAAATAAGATATTTCCAAAATGAACTACTCTTATCCGTTGCAAATTTTGAAGATGACTATGACATTTAATTGTAAAATTGTACTAAAATAATTCTAACTTAAAAAAAAAAAGAATTATTTCATATTTATAAATCTTTTTCAAATTTTCTCACATCTTATTAACATTTATGTAATACAGTAAGATTCATCTTAAAAAAAAACACAACGTATCACTTGACTCTATTCATTCTTAAATCGAGAACTCAGATCAAACACATATACCGAAAGTTTCAACAAATAGATATATTGATTAAAATTTGAAAAATATTTAAATCAATAAAATCCTGATAATTATACTCAATTCAAGTGAGATTTTACCTTTAAATCAACAAAACTAATTTGTTTTTTTTTGAGTCTAAGTACTCTACTATTAAACAATAGAATTAGATTTTTCTATTAGCAACTACTTTTTCACTAGAATAAATACAGAATAAAAAATTGAATTCAATGCCAATTATTAAATGTTAATACTGTTGAAATTGCTCTTCATAAAAAAAAATTTTTTTTGCAGACTTCCGTATTCATAATCTTTCGTGCTCCAATAAACATATGAAAAAACAAATCTGTCCTACATAAAAATTTATGTTTTTTGCAACAAGACTTATGCACAATGCGATTATAATAATCAGTTTCGACGAACAAATGATATTTTTGAAATAATTACAAAAAATATTAATGAACTCAAAATATTTATGATGTTTAAAAACATTTTCTGTTTCTTTTCATATATAAAACAAGATATTATTCATTATAATTTCGTAATCAATCAGAAATTCTTCACTTTAGAATATCATTGATTAAATATTTCATTTGATCTTTTTTTTTTTGTTTGTCTTTAAATTATAGAAACAAAAAAAATGAATAGTTTTTTAAAGGTAACCATTTCGCTTCCTTATGTCTCTTCTTTTTTTTGCCTAAAGAACAAAAAACACACGAATGCACACAGAAAAAAAACGAGACTATACAGAAAAAAAAAAAGAAATACGTAAAACGAAAGGACCAAAGTAGAAATCGATCTATATACGTGCTGTTTTATATACAAGCAAAATAGTCACACATATACATACACGCATATCTTTTTTTTGTTATATTTTATACAAATGAAAGAATTCTTCTGTTGTTTTTCTCTTCTTCATTATAAATATACAACATAAAAAGAAAAAAAGAAAAAAAAAACGAAGATCACAGATGAAACAATGACACATTGTAATGAATAGAATATATTTTATCTACATCAAACTGCCTGTCTTGTTTTTTTTTTTTTTTAAATAATATACACAAATAGAAACAAACAACGATCAATGTTGATTGTGAAGCAATGAAACATATATATGATCTAATGAGACAAAACCGGGGCTAATGAGCTGTCTTTGTCTATGTACAGTACACACAATTAAAATTATTAGGTACCTGAACATGTTTTGGTTGATATATACATATTTATATATTTACATAGAAAATAATTTATGTTTTTCTTTACAACATGCCAATTTGATTGAATACAGATTCATCATCACCATAAAGATCAATAAGTACACCTAAGACTTGTGGATGTTCATGTGCAAGTGCCCATTCAATAAGTGACATATCACCTGTTTTACGTTGTTCATCATAATGACGCCAATCGACACCATGTTTAAGTAAAGTAACAACAATTAAACCTTGATTACATTCAATAGCTCGTTCTAATGGTGTCTTATTTTCAAATCCAGCATAATCAACAGGAAAACCACGTGATAATAAATAATCAATTATATCCAAACGACTATAACCAATAGCAACATTTAATGCTGATTCACGAGCCACTGATATGCAATACTAAATAGAATATATTTAGTAAAAAATGAACTATAAAATAAACTTACAGGATTATGACCAAGATGAAGAAGTAAGTCAACCATAGCAAGTCGTCCACTAGCAATAGCTGTATAAAGTGGTGTATGTCCATTTGAATCAAGTAAACACGTATCAGCTACAGTTGGTTGTTGTCGAAGACGACTATGTAAAAGTATTATACCTGCAACATCATTTGTTCGAACAGCATGATGTAAATCAAATTTTGGTAATTGTAAGTCATTTTGTTGTTGTAATGATTTTCCTGAATATGATGGATGTTGATAAGGAGTATAATGTACACGATGTTGAGAAACTACAGAGCCACCATTATGATGATGGAAATTATTTTCAGTCAACATACTACTCGTGATCAAGATGGAAACAAACAGAAGCAAAAATATATATATATATATCTAGAAGAAAGATATCATTCATCAGTCATAAGAACAGATATATGCACCAATGACATATTCTTCCTATTGTCGTCATTGTTTTTTTGCATTATAGTTAAACTTTTCTCATCGAATATTTGTCGTTTTCTTTTAATCAAATGCATAAGAAAGAAAACTAAAGCTTACATTTGATTCACATATAATTCGTGAATCGATAAGCAAAGAAAAAAAAAAGGATTTTTCTTTTGCTTTTTTTCTTTTTTTTTTACTATTTATTAAAGTACATGTCTCTATTGATGCCGGTGTCAACTGTTAATATTAACAAGGAAGCAGGAAAAAAAAAATGATCGGAGACATCGACCTCTATTCTTTCGATTTATATCGCAAGCATTATATCTTCATCAAATACTCGCTCATATGTGTCATCACCAGGATGAATATGGCGCAAGTCTCCATTTGCTATGTACTCTTATTTCGCTTACATCTAATCATTCATCATTTTCATTTGATGATTTCATTGTCAACTATATACAATGATGCAAAACCTTGTTGTCATAAGATATATATGAATTATTATTCACAATGAAAAATGAAACGTAAAAAAACAAAAAAAAAAGGATATACAGAAAAGAAGAAAAACAAAAACGAATCATAGTCTATAAATTTGTCACGAATACATTTACATTCACCTATTATCAATTTACTAGTATATGAATATACATATATGTATATTATTTTGACAATCAAAAACTTACTGTTACAGTCTATAATAATGTATGCATTTTTGTTTCATTTTTGAGAAGTACATTGGCATGTCTTTCTTTTCTTTACATGTTTTGTGTGAGTTACATTCAATCATTCATTTATTTCAAGATGAAAGCATCATCGACATCCACACCACTATTACTACCTTTGCTCTTTCGTCTACCGAAAATGAAAAAAGCAGAAACGAAAAAAAAAGAAGAAGAAGAAGAAGAAAAAAAGACTCGAAATCACTCAACTCACTTAATAGTAAAAAAAAGAACAACGATGCAGATAAAAAGAAACAGCAATATCGTTGTTATTATTTGCTGCTACTACTGCTTGTGTCGATAGGCAAATCAAGTAATAATATCACGCCGACAGTGCGTGTTCTGGCCCTTTTCTTTCTTTTTTTTTCTTTCTATTCCGAAAAAACCACACGCGACAGCTGCCCGTCGAGAATATATCGTTAAAATATGATGAGAGAAAGGAAAAAAAAGGAGCAGGAAAAAGCAAGCTATAGCCTTGCTTCATCGGAAAACAATGGGGGCGATCTCTATTAGCAATACGTGGGCAAAAACATAGATGAAGAATGGAAGTAGTTTTTCCACTTATTATTTGTTCTTATTTGTAATGACGTTTGTGTTTCAATGCGAAAGAGAAAGAAAAGAAAATAGACAGCTTGTTAAGTTAGTTGACTACAGAATTTTCGAGCCTCGACATAAAATAAAAGTGTTTCTTTTTATTGATTAACGATAAACAATCAATAAAAACAAAAACTAATATAATAGAGACTACGAAAAAAACAAATTGTAGAAAGTAAAAACTTACTTCATTAAGATGTAAACGAGGAGACGTATAACATGAAAAAAGATAGTTTGATAAGAAGACGACGAAAAAAAGAAGAGGCAGAGTGATAAAAGATTCTATGAATATAATAATACAAAAGAAAAAAAAACAAATAACCTTGTGAATATTATATAAATATAATTTAATCTTTTCTCGCTTATTTATCTGGTCATTTATTTTTGTCTTAAAATGTATTTTACAATCTTCCATACAAATATGCTCGATAAGTACGGACATTTATAGTAAATACGTCATTACCAGTATATAAGATAAAAATGCAAAGAACAATATCTTACTATTTCTTTTTTCGTATGCTACTCATATGCCTCGAATTACTATTTATTGAAACGAGAGTTAATACAATAAATTTTTTATTTTATGATTTACGAATGAAAAATTTAATGTCCTTCGATCAAGGCTAAATATTGTCTGAGACGCAATCAAGGATTATTCGACTTAGTTTTTTTGAGAGAGTCTCCATGTCAATATCGACAAAAGTGCCCAGTATATGAAGCACTCATAAAAATTTGTCCTTTTTTTTTTGATGTACATTTGAAAATCAAAAACTCTTAGGCCATTTCGATACTCTATAGAAAAGTCAACCTGTACTAATTTACTATGAAAAATTTCTACTAGAATTATGCTTCAACAATTTACAGAATTTCGACTATTTGTTCTAGTTTATGATAGTAGGAATAAAATTCATATGTGGATGTCGTAATGTTTTTTTGTATTATCACTAGTTAACGATTGTAGTGAAAGCAAATAATTGAAGAATATTGTATGTTACATCATCAACTGATAAAAAAATTACTTTATTTTCATTATCTAATGTTGATATGACTTGCTTTGAAGAAGAAGCTGATATAATCATAAAATGATTGCGAAGTAGTAGCGCAAAAATTGAACATATTAGTTGATGGTTGAAGTATGCACACACTAAAAAATAAAAATATGTATCCTAATCTGTCTTCTAACTATTCATGCATCATTTTATTTATCGAATACAGCTACATATAAACAATTTAGTTGAACATACTGAATTTGAATATTTTCTTATGTCATTTTTTTTTTCTACATGATCGAGATCAAACGAAATCAAGATGATTAGATGTCAAAATTCGATCATTTTACCTTCAAGAATAGGTATTACGAATTAGAATTAACCTAAAAAGAAAATAGTAATTATTTGCTTCTGTAGGAAAAAGAAAAAAAATGCGTTGAAGACTGGGTTCGACCCGTGTTATCAAAATGGGTCGCGTTGTTGCTGGACAGAATATATCATATATTGTGTTCGCGAAGTACGACATATGTGACATATTTTATTTGAGTGCATGTCATTGACCTAGATTTAGTCATAAATAGTGGACTGTAAAGATTAGCAATGTAATGAATAAACGAAGTTGAAGAGAAAAAAACAATCTTGTCATTAATGTAAGTTTTATTACTTTTGTAAATGTAATAAGTTCGATTTTATTCAATAATACTAATATCTATTTCAAAAAAAGAAAAAGTATGAATATTTTTTGAATAACTTTTGATAGAAACTAGGCAGAGAGGTGCAGTTTTCATTGTTTAAAAGAGGAGATGAAACTGCGTCGAATTATCTATACCAATTTTCCTTGAACAAATTTTCTTAGAGTCTACCATCAAGTTTGTTAAACACAAAACATTGTCTAATGGAAAAGTTTTACGATCTCAATTTTCAGGAGTGTACTGTATTCGATGCAGTTTCATCTTCTCTTTTAAATGGTGAAAACCGAATTTTCCTACCTAGTTTCTATTAAAATTTAGTCAAAAAAATACTCACACTTTTTCTTTTTTGAAATAGACATTAACTTTATGAAAGTGGGAAAAGAAAATGACGAGAAAAGCAAAGCACAGAAACTTCTAGAAAAGAAGATGTATGTGCGAATATATAAGTACTCAGGTAGAAATATAATACGACATCATAACAATGTCTTACTGTAAAGTTAATATTTATCTGACTATAAGATCATATTTTTAGGATCTCACTTGTACAAATAGTTTTATATAACAATAGTTTTGTGTATCTAAATAGATATTTAAGTAATTAAATAAATTCTAATTTAGATGCTACTTTTTTAAAATTGAAAATACATCTACTTTGTAGTAGGACTGATCTGTTAAAACATAATTTCACAGATAATTTAATTAAATAGGAGTCGACTTTTTCTATTTGAACTTTTTAGTTTAGATCATTTTCATAATTAAACTTAGGTTAAGCGCATAGTTTTTGTTTTTCATTGAGCTTTTATAAGTTCTATAAATAAGTATACATACGTGACTAAAGATAAAAGAGTTTCTTCAGAGACCAACACGAC